>JARQOC010000003.1:869464668-869650885 GCA_033576535.1 Allobates femoralis | reverse complement strand
TCTAGCTTGAACGAGCTGTAGTTTTCTGAGTTCCTTTCGGTAGGACAGAGCTTTCTGCTGGGGTAGGCGATCACTCGTTCTCTGCCTCTTTACACCTGGGACAACACGGCTCCCAATCCCACATTGCTAGCATCTGTATACAACACAAATGGCTGGCCATAGTCAGGATAGGCCAGGATCTTATCCCAGTCAGGACCCACTTTAACTGATTGAAGGAGTCTTCTACTCTGCTGCCCAACTCGAATAGAGGACTCGGATTCTTGGACTTCTTGGACTGGCTTACCAGGAGGTATTGCAGAGGCGCTGCCATGTTTGTAAATCCCTTGATGAACCTCCGGTAGTACCCTACCAGTTCCAGGAACTGTCTCACCTCTTTGATGGTGGTGGGTCTCGGCCAGTCCCTGATGACGGTGACTTTCTCAGTGTCTGGTGCTACACCTTCAGTGCTGACAACATGACTAAGGTACTGTATCTTTCACTTCAACAGTTGGTACTTGGATGGCTTCACTTTCAGGCCATAACTGGACATTGCTTTGATCACTTCAGCCAAGTGCTCCAGATGGTCTTCATATGTCTTGGAGTAGACTATGACGTCATCTAAGTACAGTAATAATGTGTCAAAGTTCCTGTGCCCCAAGCAGCACTCCATCAACCTCTGGAATGTCCCCGGTACATTACAGAGTCCAAATAGCATGCAGTTGAACTCACAGAGGCCCATTGGCATGGCAAATGCTGTCTTCTCCTGGTCCGCCTCTGCTACAGGAACTTGTCAATACCCACTGGTAAGATCTAAGGTGGAAAAGTAGTTCTCAATGCAGCCAGTGACTCTTCAATTCTGGGTAATGGGTAAGCATCCTTATGTGTAATGCGGTTAATTTGCCTGTAATCAACACACATTCTCATTGTACCATCCTTCTTTCTTACTAGGACTAGGGTAGCTGCCCAGGGGCTACGACTATCTTTGATCACCTCAGCCTTCTTTATCTCCCATTACAACTCTTTGGCACATTGATAGTGAGCTGGTGGTACAGGCCGGTATCTCGGTATCTCTCTTTCATGGTCGGATGTTCACCTGTGGGGATATGATGTTTACTAAAGACCTTTTCATACTCGTGCACTACCCAGTAGACTCCATGCTTTTGATGGGAAGGGGTGGAATCAGTGCCTAGGTCTAGCTTCTTGCACCCATCCTCCAGCTGCCCCTCGGAGCCATTGTCCTCCGCCTGGTCTGATGGAATCAAGGGTTCCACTGCTTTGACGGAGTTGTTGACAGTGTACAGCTTAGCAATGGTGGTGTACCGGGGTAGTTTGATTTCTTCCTCTCCTATATTTAGGATGCAGGTGGGTACCCTCCCCTTACAGACATCAACTACCCCCCTGGGTGTCAGGACAGTGGGCCTGCTGTCTGAGTACACTGGTTCTACCAGGGTCTGATAGTCTTGACCCCTGAGACCTATTGCTGCCCGACACCAGATCAACATTTCACTTTTTGGGGGAATTACAATGGGAATTGGGTCACTCACCCGTGCACTGCCGATTTCCCCTCCAAACAACTCTACCTGCTGTCTCATCATCAGGGCTTTTATTTCCTTCTGCAGGGTTTGTTGCTGCCAGAGGTTGGCAGTCTCGGCTACCTGTTGTAACAGAGTAATAATTTCCCCCAGACAATTCTCAATAACGTTAGTGCCAAGGTGATCATTGGGTTACATTCTCGTCGATCAACATCAACAATAACCATTCCCTGGGCTTTCAATTCTACCCGCCCCACCTTTATGGTCACCTCTTTAAACCCGACCTGTGGCACAGGCTGACCATTACTAGCATAGATAGTAAAACTTTCATCTGGGCAGTGTAGGATGTCAGAGTTTGCCCAGTATCTCTGGTTAAGGATATATGGCATTGATGTCACCTGCGAGCCGTTGTCCAGTAAAGCATTCATAGGGATGCCATCTAGAACGACAGGCAGGACTGGCCGTCCTCCCACGTACCTATCATGGCAGTTCTGTGAGCCAGGTTGTCTCATTCCTGGGGAGTAGCCCGTTACACCAGGGTACTCTCGTTTAAAGTACAAAATCTGGCAATATGACCTGCCTTGTCGCAGCGGCATCGCTGGGTCGTCATTGGTCAGTGGATTCCTTCTCTGCCGCATGCACGGGACGTCATCTCGGCTGGAAACCAACTCGATCTTCTCTGCTGGCTTGGATCCTTGCATCGCTCGCATAATTTAGGCCAGCTCAGCCATGCCCTTAGTCAGTGACTGGACTTGTAGTTGTAGGGCTTCAGATGTGACAATTTTGATAGTTTGTGCACTGGCCCCGACCATGGCCTGTGGGGTTTGCGCCCCTCCAGGTGGTATGCAGGTTCTGGGCTATTGACTGCTGATTACTGCAGTCTCTGTATGACCCTGTCCTTAAATTGCACAAATTCTAGGTCAGGGTTCTGTATGGCCATCATGCGTAGCTGACTTCTGTGAGCAGGGGACAGGAGCCTCTCAATAAACTGTTCAGTTAACAGCTTGTTCTCTTCCGGTACGCCATTAGGGTGTACTTGTTTCATTGCCCTCAGCGCTTCTTGAAGGTTCAAGGCAAAGTCTCTTATGCTCTCCTGCACCTTCTGTTTACACCTGAAGAATCTCACTTTTATTTCTGCAGCAGTACAGGTATCAATGGTGACTTTAAGTGTCTTTATCAGTGTCCAGCCAGGACTTTACCTCCCGCTGGGCTGCACCAGTTATTTGTCCAACTAATATACTGACTTGTTGTTCTTCTGTCAGGGGGTACACTTTAAATAAACTGTCCAGTCTCTCCCTGAAGTCTATCAGGGTATGTGATTCCCCTGACTGTATACGGCATCAGGAATGGCATTACCGGAGTTACGGCTGGTAGTGCGGCGGCGGCTGGGGCTCCGGCTGCTACAGAGGTTGCACCCAGAGCTGCGGGCTGGGCTGCGACTGCCCCTCGCGCAAGCTCCTCACCGAATCATCCTCTCCCACTCCCTATGCCTCCCTGTGCCCATGTGAACAGGGGGTGTCAGTGTAAAATTGTGCCAAGATGAGCTTAAGTACCTCTGGGGGTACGGCACTTCACAAGTTGGCATAAGTCACAGTACCATATCGCATGACCCCGACGTATTAGAGAAATTAGAGCAGGGCTGAGAGGTGCGGTTCATCACATGTATCATAGACCACCAGGGATGGTGATGGGACAACTTGAGCCCTTAAGGTGATTAAATATATAGCTTAATCCTCGGTTGCTCTTTTATCTCGATTAAGGAATCCACACGTCCATGTCCTCGATTTAACATTACATGCTACCTGGGTTGGTTTCTGGCCCGATATAATCCAGTTAAGGGACCGGGCATGTATCTAATGAGGAACTGGTCTGGCTGGACTGTTTCACCAGGACTATTGATAAGGATCTCCCAGCCTGTCAGGATTGTGAGTGTTGTGTCATGCCGGAGGTTGCTTGAATCACCCTTTCCTACTCCCTGTATCTCCCTGTGCCCCTGAGAGCAGTGGGTGTTAGTGTAAAACAGTGCCAAGCTGACCTTAAGTATCCCTGGGGGTACGGAACATCGCAAGTTGGCCTAAGTCACAGTACCATATTGCATGACCCAAATGTATTAGAGACCTCAGGGTGGGGTGGAGAGGTGCGGTTCGTCACATTTATCATAGACCACCAGGATGGTGATGGGACATGGAGTCATTTTTATTAACTTTTTGCAATTTCAGCAAGTCTGGTGGTGACTTCTGCATGCGCCACCCTGAGGATCCCACTCCGGATTTGTCTATAATGCTCCCGGAGATGGCCGAGTCCCCAGCGATCAGCAAGTTATCACCCATCATGGTAAAGTATCGCTCAGAAGAAGTCGAAATCACAACTCCAAAAAATACAGGATCTGAAGTCATTTTTGGAAGGGTGATGCCTGCGGTTCCCGCTCGGCTGTGTGTGGGCGCCATTCTGGGCTCTACCTTGTGAACATCCCAAACCATCTCAGCTGGAGGACAGTCCGTCCCCAGCCCCCAAGTGAAATCCATATGAAAAGACGACATTATTCAGATTTTGTCAACAGACCAGAAAAAACAGACTGAAATATTGCTGACGAGAACATCCCCAGAATCCGCCTTTCATGATTGTTTAGCTTATGTAACACCACAAGCTTCTGGGTAATCCTCCGACCAGGAGACAAAACCCCCTATTTATTAAAAAATGAAATACCCTCCTGGTAAACACTGAGCCGCAAAACCGACCGGATCCAGAAACCGGGACAGCTGTCTCAACATGATGCTTATCACCAAAACCTCCCGCTGCTAAGACCAGAGGAAATGCAAGAAGGGATAATACTGGAGAAAGTGACTAAAAACTGCAGAAAGTGATCACAGGAACATCAGGATTGTGTCCTCACATGGAGAAATCATACACGTGATGTGCAAAACATATCTTCATCACACGGTAAAGAAGCGGTGCCGTATGGAAGACCATCACTGGGTAAAGAAGTGGTGCTGATGGGCGTCCTTTACCGGGTAAAGAAGTGCTACCGATGGGTGTCCATCACCCAGCAAAAGAAGTATGGCCACCCCTCAACTAGTAAAGAAGTGTTAGCGATGGGCGTTCCTCACCCAGTAACGAAGTGGTGCCAATGAGCGTCCCTCATCTGTTAAAAAAAGTGGTACTGGTGGGCGTTCCTCACCCAGTAAAGAAGTGATGCTGAGTGTTCTTCACCCGGTAAAGGAGTGGTGCTGACCTCACCCAGAAAAGAAGTGGTATCATATGGGTGACTCTCACCCAGTAATGAAGTGCTACTGATGGATGTTCATCACATGGTAAAAAGTGATATTGTGTAGGTGCCCCTCAACTGGTAATGAAGTGCTACTGATGGGTGACTCTCCCCTGGTAAAGAAGTGGTGCTGATGGGAAACCTTTACATGACAGAGAAGTGGTACCATATGTGTGGCCCTAACTCAGTAAAGAAGTACTACAGATGGGCATTCCTCACCCGGTAAAGAAGTGGTGTCATATCGGCGACCTACACCCAGTAAAAAAATGGTACCGATGGATGTTCCTCACACGGCAAAAAAGTGGTGCCGATGGGTGTTCCTCATCCGGAACAGAAGTACTACCGATGGACATCTCTCATCCAGTAAAGAAGTGCGACCAATGAACTTCTCTCTCATTGTAAAGGAGTGCTGTCGTATGAGAGGCCCTCACCCGCTAAAGAAGTGCTACTGATGGGCATTCCTCACTTAGTAAAGAAGTGGTGGCTATGGGCATCTCTCACACGGTGAAATAGTAGTGCTATACCGGGTAAAGAAGTGCTACTGATGGGCAACCCTCACCCGGTAAAAAGTGGTATCGCATGGGTGACCCTTAACTGGTAAAGAAGAGTTGCCGTATAGGAATCCCTCACCCAGTAAAGAAGTGCTGCCGATGGGCATTCCTTGTCCAGTAATGAAGTGGTGCTGAATGGGCGGCACCTAATCCACTAAAAAAGGCCCAATAATATAATTCAGCAAATAATCATGATTTTAAATTCACTATTCTTGTGTATGTACAGCTGCAAAGTAACAGGCTACAAATATATTCTGCGTCTGATCCTGGAGTCATATTACCCATCTGCTTCTTGTAACCCTTTTCGTCATTAAATCTTCAGGCTACTCTGTGGTAGGTGAGAAAGGATGGGGAGAAAAAGAAAGAGCAACTTCACAGGGAACACCCACTGAGCCCAAAACCTGCAGCTTCACAGGGAACACCCACTGAGCCTAAAACCTGCAGCTTCACTGTGAACATCCACTGAGCTCAGAACCTGCATCTTCACAGCAAAAATCAACTGAGCTTAGTGCCTGCAGCTTCACAGGGAACACCCAATGAGCTCAAAACCTGCAGCTTCATAGGGAAACACCCAATGAGCTCAAAACCTGCAGCTTCACAGGGAACACTAACAGAGCTCAAAACCTGAAGCTTCACAGGAAACATCCACTGAGCTCATAACCTGCAGCTTCACAGTGAACACCCACTGAGCTCAGAACCTGCAGCTTTACAGGAAACACCCACTGAGCTTAAAACCTGCAGTTTCCCAGGAAGCACTCACTGAGCTTAAAACCTGCAGCTTCACAGGGAACACCCCTTGAGCTCAAAACCTGCAGCTTCACAGGGAACGCCCACTGAGCTCAGGACCTGCAGCTTCACAGGGAACAATCACTGAGCTCAGAACCTGCAGCTTCACATGCAACATCCACTGATCTCAAAATCTGCAGCTTCAGATGGAACACCCACTGAGCTAAGAACCTGCAGCTTCAGATGGAACACCCACTGATCTCAAAACCTGCAGCTTCAGATGGAACACCCACTGAGCTCAGAACCTGCAGCTTCACATGGAACACCCACTGAGTTCAAAACTTGCAGCTTTGGAAACACCCACTGAGCTTAAAACCTGCAGCTTCACAGAGAACACCCCTGAGCTCAAAACCTGCAGCTTCCCAGGGAACGCCCACTGAGCTTAAAACCTGCAGCTTCACAGAGAACACCCCTGAGCTCAAAACCTGCAGCTTCCCAGGGAACGCCCACTGAGCTCAGGACCTGCAGCTTCACATGCAACATCCACTGAGCTCAGAGCCTGCATCTTCACAGCAAACATCAACTGAGCTTAGTGCCTGCAGCTTCACAGGGAACACCCAATGAGCTCAAAACCTGCAGCTTCATAGGGAACACCCAATGAGCTCAAAATCTGCAGCTTCACAGGGAACACTAACAGAGCTCAAAACCTGAAGCTTCACAGGGAACATCCACTGAGCTCATAACCTGCAGCTTCACAGTGAACACCCACTGAGCTCAGAACCTGCAGCTTCACATGGAACACCCACTGAGTTCAACCCCTGCAGCTTCACAGGAAACACGCACTGAGTTCAAAACCTGCTGCTTCACAGGGAACACCATCAGAGCTCAAAACCTGAAGCTTCACAGGGAACACCCCTGAGCTCATAACCTGCAGCTTCACAGGGAACACCCACTGAGCTCATAACCTGCAGCTTCACAGTGAACACCCACTGATCTCAAAACCTGCAGCTTCACAAGGAACACCCACTGAGTTCAGGACCTGCAACTTCATAGGGAACACCCCCTGAGCTCAGAACCTGCAGCTTCACATGGAACATCCACTGAGCTCAGAACCTGCATCTTCACAGCAAACATCAACTGAGCTTAGTGCCTGCAGCTTCCCAGGAAACACCCAATGAGTTAAAAACCTGCAACTTCACAGGGAACACAAAAAAAGAGCTCAAAACCTGCAGCTTTATAGGGAACACCCAATGAGCTTAAAACCTGCAACTTCACAGGGAACACCCACTGAGCTCAAAACCTGAAGCTTCATAGGGAACAACCACTGAGCTCAGAACCTGCAGCTTCACAGAGAACATCCACTGAGCTTAAAACCTGCAGCTTCACAGGGAACGCCCACTGAGCTCAGGACCTGCAGCTTCACAGGGAACAATCACTGAGCTCAGAACCTGCAGCTTCACAGCAAATCACTGATCTCAAAATGAGCTTCAGATGGAACACACTGAGCTAAGAACTGACAGCTTCAGATGGAACACCACTGATCTCAAACTGCAGCTTCAGATGGAACACCCACTGAGTCAGAACCTGCAGCTTTCACATGGAAACCCATGAGCTTACTCTGCAGCTTCACAGGGAAAACCATGAGCTCAAAAACCTGCACTTCCAGGGAACCCCACTGAGCTCAGGACCTGCAGCTTCACAGGGAACAATCACTGAGCTCAGAACCTGCAGCTTCACATGCAACATCCACTGAGCTCAGAACCTGCATCTTCACAGCAAACATCAACTGAGCTTAGTGCCTGCAGCTTCACAGGGAACACCCAATGAGCTCAAAACCTGCAGCTTCATAGGGAACACCCAATGAGCTCAAAACCTGCAGCTTCACAGGGAACACTAACAGAGCTCAAAACCTGAAGCTTCACAGGAAACATCCACTGAGCTCATAACCTGCAGCTTCACAGTGAACACCCACTGAGCTCAGAACCTGCAGCTTTACAGGAAACACCCACTGAGCTTAAAACCTGCAGTTTCCCAGGAAGCACTCACTGAGCTTAAAACCTGCAGCTTCACAGGGAACACCCCTTGAGCTCAAAACCTGCAGCTTCACAGGGAACGCCCACTGAGCTCAGGACCTGCAGCTTCACAGGGAACAATCACTGAGCTCAGAACCTGCAGCTTCACATGCAACATCCACTGATCTCAAAATCTGCAGCTTCAGATGGAACACCCACTGAGCTAAGAACCTGCAGCTTCAGATGGAACACCCACTGATCTCAAAACCTGCAGCTTCAGATGGAACACCCACTGAGCTCAGAACCTGCAGCTTCACATGGAACACCCACTGAGTTCAAAACTGCAGCTTTGGAAACACCCACTGAGCTTAAAACCTGCAGCTTCACAGAGAACACCCCTGAGCTCAAAACCTGCAGCTTCCCAGGGAACGCCCACTGAGCTTAAAACCTGCAGCTTCACAGAGAACACCCCCTGAGCTCAAAACCTGCAGCTTCCCAGGGAATGCCCACTGAGCTCAGGACCTGCAGCTTCACAGGGAACATCACTGAGTCAGAACGCAGCTTCACATGCAAATCCATGTAGAGCCTGCATCTTCACAGCAAACATCAACTGAGCTTAGTGCCTGCAGCTTCACAGGGAACACCATGACTCAACTGCAGCTTCACAGGAAACCATGCTCAAACGCACTTCATAGGGAACACCCAATGAGCTCAAAATCTGCAGCTTCACAAGGAACACTAACAGAGCTCAAAACCTGAAGCTTCACAGGGAACATCCACTGAGCTCATAACCTGCAGCTTCACAGTGAACACCCACTGAGCTCAGAACCTGCAGCTTCACATGGAACACCCACTGAGTTCAACCCCTGCAGCTTCACAGGAAACACGCACTGAGTTCAAAACCTGCTGCTTCACAGGGAACACCATCAGAGCTCAAAACCTGAAGCTTCACAGGGAACACCCCCTGAGCTCATAACCTGCAGCTTCACAGGGAACACCCACTGAGCTCATAACCTGCAGCTTCACAGTGAACACCCACTGATCTCAAAACCTGCAGCTTCACAAGGAACACCCACTGAGTTCAGGACCTGCAACTTCATAGGGAACACCCACTGAGCTCAGAACCTGCAGCTTCACATGGAACATCCACTGAGCTCAGAACCTGCATCTTCACAGCAAACATCAACTGAGCTTAGTGCCTGCAGCTTCCCAGGAAACACCCAATGAGTTAAAAACCTGCAACTTCACAGGGAACACAAAAAAAGAGCTCAAAACCTGCAGCTTTATAGGGAACACCCAATGAGCTTAAAACCTGCAACTTCACAGGGAACACCCACTGAGCTCAAAACCTGAAGCTTCATAGGGAACAACCACTGAGCTCAGAACCTGCAGCTTCACAGAGAACACCCACTGAGCTCAGAACCTGCAGCTTCACAGGGAACATCCACTGAGCTCAGAACCTGCAGCTTCACAGAGAACATCCACTGAGCTCAGAACCTTCAGCTTCACAAGAAGATATGTCAGAAAAGATACTACAGACAGGAGCCATCTCCTGCAGCTAGTATGAGGTCTATAGAGAAAAAGACTCAGCTGGATTACTGCATTGTTGGGAAATATGAGATTGTCTATGGGGTTTTCACCAATGGGCCCTATATATAGGGACAATTCATGGACAGCCTATTGATTTCAGTTCACAGTGTGCAGTGACTAATTTGTCCAGTGGTTGCGCTACAGAGACAACACTTATTTCTGGGTTCCACTACAGATTTGGGGTCCTAGCCCTGGGACACTCTGGAATCTGCTTATGTTTTGGGGTCTATCTGATTAAAAGACGTTGACCAAATCTGGCAACAATCACTGAATATGTGCTCAATTAGGATGGGCATTTCATAGAATCTCAGTATCCTCTTCCATGTGTCAGAACCCTCCTCTAGGTGTCAGGATCCTCCTCCATGTGCCAGGACCCTCCAATATGTGCAAGGTCCCTTCTGTATGTGCCAGGACCCTTCTCCATGTGCCATGACCCTCCCCTATGTGCCAGGTCCCTTCTGGTTGTGCCAGGACCTTCCTCTAGGTGTCAGGACCCTCCACTATGTGCCAAGACCCTTCTGTATGTGCTAGAATCTTCTATTAGGTGTCAGGACCCTCTTTTATGTGCCAGGACCCTCTTGTATGACCCACTGAATATGTGCTCAATTAGGATGTGCATTTCATAGAGTCTGAGTACTCTCTTCCATGCGTCAGAACCCTCCTCTAGGTGTCAGGATCCTCCTCCATGTGCCAGGACCCTCCACTATGTGCCAGGTCCCTTCTTTATGTGCCAGCACCCTCCTACATGTGGCAGGACCCTCCCCTATGTGCCAGGTTCCTTCTGTATCTGCCATGACCCTCCTCTAGGTATCAGGACCCTCCTGTATGCGCCAGAAACCTCCTGTATGTGCTAGAACCTTCCTCTAGGTGTCAGGACCCTCCTGTATGTGCAAAGACCCTCCTGTATGTGCTAGAACCTTCCACTAGGTGTCAGGACCCTCCTGTATGTGCCAGGACCCTCCTGTATGTGCAGGACCATCCTCTAGGTGCCAGGACCCTCCTCTAGGTGTCAGGACCCTCCACTATGTGTAAGGACCCTTCTGTATGTGCCAGGACCCTCCTCTAGGTGTCAGGACCCTCCTGTATGTGCCAGGACCCACCTGTATGTGCTACAACCTTCCACTAGATGTCAGGACCCTCCTGTATGTGCCAGGACCCTCCTTTATGTGCCAGGACCCTCCTGTATGTGCCAGGACTCTCCTCTAGTTTTCAGGACCCTCCATCATGTGCCATGACCATCCCCTATGTGCCAGGACCCTTCTCTATGTGCCAGGACCCTCCTCTTGGTGTCACGACCCTCCTGTATGTGCCAGGACCCTCCTGTATGTGTCAGGACCCTCCTCTAGGTGTCAGGATCCTCCTCTAGGTGTCAGGACCCTCGACTATGTGCTAGGACCCTTCTGTATGTGCCAGGAGCCTCCTCTAGGTGTCAGGACCCTCCTGTATGTGCTACAACTTCCACTAGATGTCAGGACCCTCCTGTATGTGCCAGGACTCTCCTCTAGTTTTCAGGACCCTCCTTCATGTGCCATGACCATCCCCTATGTGCCATGACCATCCCCTATGTGCCAGGACCCTCCTCTATCTGCCAGGACCCTCCTCTAGGTGTCACGACCCTCCTGTATGTGCCAGGACTCTCCTCTAGTTTTCAGGACCCTCCTTCATGTGCCATGACCATCCCCTATGTGCCATGACCATCCCCTATGTGCCAGGACCCTCCTCTATCTGCCAGGACCCTCCTCTAGGTGTCACGACCCTCCTGTATGTGCCATGACCCTCCTCTAGGTGTCAGGACCCTGCTGTATGTGCCAAGACACTCCTGTATGTGCTAGAACCTTCCACTAGGTGCCAGGACCCTCCTGTATGTGCCAGGACCCTCCTGTATGTGTCAGAACCCTCCTCTAGGTGGCAGGACCCTTCTTCATGTGCTATGAGTCCTCTATTGTCACGGGTGTGTCAGGAGGCACAGATGAGACTGTAGAGATCACTCGAAAGAAAGGTCCCAGCGTTTGGCCAAACAGTTCACATCCTAAAGAAAAAATGTCTCTGTCGCTTTAAGAGGCATTTCCCTTTTAGTTAAAGCTGGAGGTCACTAGGACCCAGCTGATTCCTTACCTTGGAGCTGCCTATATATTTCCCTTGACTCCCAGGATACACTGCTGGTGATAGCCTCAGGTGTTCCTGATTGATTCTTAGATCAAAGCAGTGTTTCCTGGAGCCTGCTGGTTTGCTGCTTGGATCTGCTAAAGCTAAGTGCATCTCTTCCTCAATTTGTATGCTTCCCTTGTGTGTTTTCTAGTTGCTAGCTGGGTTGACTAGTGTTCACCCGCTCTGAGCCCTTTGTAGTGGTAGTGCAGGGACAGTCAGGGAATAGGTATCCTGGCAGCGACAGTTACGGAAACCATATAGGGACGTTAAGGGAGCCAGGTGTCAGCGCTAGTTGTTCTAGGGGTCACCATCCCCCCTTTTTGCCCTTAGCATCAGGGACTCCTTTCCCCTCCCCTGTCGTCATCCAGCGCTGGGTGTCTCCCTACACCCAGCATGACACCTATGTGCCAGGACCCCCTCTATATGTCAGGACCTCGATAGATCTCTTGGATAGCCAATGATTGGAATAGGTTTATGTATTGGATCACAAGGGGGCTGCAGAAGTCAGATTAAGGAATCGAGGGGAGTGAGTGAGGAATGTAAGACAAATAATGGAGCCAAAATCAAGGGATATGAGAAAGCAAGTACCGTAACTACAACAGGTGCAGGGGTTGCAATTGAAAATGGGCCCTAGAGCCTAGGGGGGGCCCCAAAAGTCCCCTTGGCCTATAGAGATAGACTAATATCATTAAAGATTTGCAATAATTGGGAGCCTGTTGGATCACATGAGCTTAAAGTTACATCAAATGACGTGAGTGTGGCGCCCCAGTGGACTGGACACCATTAAGGTGTACTGCACCCACACTATGGGTGTAGTGTTCCCATTTGCGGCAACCAGGGTTGGTAAGTCCAGTCACCCACAAACACACCCAACACACCCTGTCCCAGAGCTAGCGGGTGAACCCAGGTAGTGGAATGGCTAAGGCAGCTGTGGGACGGCGGGGGTAGACAGGTGGTGGGTGGGAAGTGAGCAGGAAGCGGTTAGAGAAAGGAAGGAGACAAAGGAAAAACACAGTCCTCCATCGTGGGCCAGACCAACACACAGTGCAAAAGATGGCCTACGACCCCTTCGCTCTCCAAGAGCCGGGAGGGCGGACTAAAAGACTGTGTCCCTCCAACCAGGGATGTGATTGACGGCCAGATACCAGAGGCATGCCCACAAAAGGAGGGGGCAGAGGCAGACTCTGGTGCTGCAGACGGAGTGGCGGGAACTTCAGCGTCTGCGTGGTGTCCAAGATGGCGGAGCAAGGCCAAGGCAACCTGGAGCTTGGAGTGGCAGCGGATGACTCCCCCAGCTCACCAGAGAAGGGCCAGAGACAGTGACCTGAGCTGGACCCAGACCAGGTGCCTCCGGTGGACCAGGCGTTCTGGAGAGCAGAGAACTGTAACGGTGCCATGGCGAGCGGCGCCCGGAGGACTCTGGCACATGGGGTCAAGGAGACGGACTCCCCAGTTGCCAGTTGCCCAGAGAGGATTTTACAACCAGTAAGTTCAGTGACTCTTGAGCTGGAAGTGGCTGCGGCACCAAGCCCTGATGGACAGCCAGCAGCACCAGCTTCAGACCCAGTTGCTGCATCAGACTCAGCAGCCAGAGTCAGAGCTGCAAGTTCCCTTAAGGTTGCCCTACCTACTCACCAGCAGTAAGCAGAACTGTAGCATGCCTTAATGTAAATAGACAGACGTTAGCCCAGTTAAGTTGGGTTTGATTAGTTATAATTTGTTCTAGGTGTGAATGTTTAGTAGCTAAGTTAGGAGAAATACACGTTAAATAGACAGTTAAGCAGTTTATAATGTAGATGTGTTTTGTTTTTTATGCAACTAAGTAACAATGCAACCACCAAGCGTACCGTGCCTACAGGACTTACTGCATGAACTCTTGCGTATCCTTGAACGTTTAATAAAACACGGACCACTCAATCACAGGACTGGTTGTGGTAAAGACAGTTTCTTAAATAACTTTTCTTCAGCCATCGGTGAAAGGACTAAGCGCCGTAGTGACTGTTTTCCAAATTTTTTTAGTTTTTGTAATTTTTCATTTTGAAACTGTTCATTATTACTGTTGTTGTTGTTTTTTGTTTTACAAAAGTACGAGTTCTAATTGCAACATCATTTAACCAGTGTCTTTCACGAGGACGTGCTAATCTTTGCTAACGGGGAGTGTGGCACCCCAGAAGACTGGCCGCCACTAGGGGGGACTGCACCCACACTACGGGTGTAGCATTCCCGTCTGTGGCACCCACAAACACACCCAACACACCCAGTCTCAGAGCTAGCGGGTGAATCCAGGTAGTGGGATGGCTCAGGCAGCTGTGGTACGGCGGGGGGAGACAGGTGGTGCATGGGAAGTGAGCAGGAAGCAGTTATGGAAAGGACGGGGACAAAGGAAAAACACCACGGGAAGTGGGAGGTCAGTGGGAGGAGAACAAAAGACAGAGAAGTCAGAAAGCACGGACCCAGAAGCCCAAACCATGATGAGGCCTGTTCGGGGTCCCGGGCTAGAGACCGCAGGAAGCCAGAGAGGGTCCTAGGGGCGCGGGCAGTGAGTGATTCACCCATGCGTCCGAATCTGCAGTGAGGTGGAAGGACAGGGTAGAGATGAGCCACCACCCCGGTGTTCGAATTCGATTCGATTCGTCGAATCTACGGGGTGTTCGACGAATGTTCGTCGAATGCTCGACGAACACCGTCGAACACCCCGGAAAACGAACAAACTGGGCTTGTGGGGCTTTTTCACTTCCACAATGTATATACATACATTGTGGAAGTGAAAAAAAGTGAAAGAAAGTGTTATAAATAAAAAAATAATCAATGCTCACCTGTCCGCGGTCCACCGAAGCCTCCGGCAAGGTCCTGTGGCTTCTAGGACCTAGGGTGACATCATGTTCTCGCGGGAACTCCGGTCACATGACCGGAGTTCCGCGAGAACACGACGTCACCACAGGTCCTAGAAGCACAGGACCTTGCCGGAGGCTTCGGTGGACCGCGGACAGGTGAGCATTGATTATTTTTTTATTTTTAACACTTTCTTTCTTTTAGGGAATGTTTATTTTGGCTGAAAATGCGGCAGATGCGGTTTTCTGACCGCATCTGCCGCGTTTTCGAACCAAAATCGAACATGTTCGAAATTCGCCGAATTTGAACCAAATTGTTCGAATTCGGCGAATGACTCGAATAGCGCCAAAAACAACTCGAATTTGAGATTGGCGAACTATTCGAATCATAGTAACATAGTAACATAGCTTTTAAGGTTGAAGGAAGACTTTAAGTCCATCTAGTTCAACCCATAGCCTAACATGTTGATCCAGAAGAAGGCAAAAAAAACCCCATGTGGCAACACTAAGCTCCACACTCCACATTGGGGGAAAAAATTCCTTCCTGACTCCACATACGGCAATCAGACTAATTCCCTGGATCAACGCCCTATCAAAGGATCTAGTATATATAACTGGTAATATTATAGTTTCCAAGAAAGGCATCCAGGCCCTTCTTAAATGTTAGTAGTGACTCCCTCATTACAACATCATGTGGAGAGAGTTCCATAGTCTCACTGCTCTTACAGTAAAGAATCCGCGTCTGTGATTATGATTAAACCTTCTTTCCTCCAGACGTAGAGGACGCCCCCTTGTCCCTGTCTCAGGCCTAAGAGTAAAGAGATCATTAGAAAGGTCTCTGTACTGTCCCCTCATATATTTATACATTATTATAAGATCACCCCTAAGCCTTCGTTTTTCCAAGCTAAATAACCCCAAGTTTAATAACCTGTCTTGATATTGCAGACCCTTCAGTCCTCTAATAACCTGTCCTGGTATTGCAGACCCCTCAGTCCTCTAATAACCTGTCTTGGTATTGCAGACCCCTCAGTCCTCTAATAACCTTGGTCGCTCTTCTCTGGACCCGCTCTAGTTCAGCTATGTCTTTCTTATACACCGGAGACCAGAATTGCACACAGTATCTAAGTGTGGTCGCACTAGTGACTTGTATAGAGGTAAAATGATGTTCTCCTCATGAGCATCTATGCCTCTTTTAATGCATCCCATTAGTTTATTTGCCTTTGCAGCAGCTGCCTGACACTGGCCACTAAATGTGAGTTTATCATCTACCCATACACCCAGGTCTTTTTCAGTGACAGTTTTGCCCAGTGTTTTACAATTAAGCACATAATTATACCTTTTGTTTCCTCTGCCCAAGTGCATGACTTTACATTTATCCCCATTAAAGCGCATTTGCCATTTAGCAGCCCAAGCTTCTAGTTTACATAAATCCTCCTGTAAAATAAAATTGTCCTCCTCTGTATTGATTACCCTGCAGAGTTTAGTGTCATCTGCAAATATTGAGATTCTACTCTGTATGCCCCTACAAGGTCATTAATAAATATATTAAATAGAAGCGGGCCCAACACTGACCCCTGTGGTACCCCACTGTTAACTGTGACCCATTCTGAGTGTGTTCCATTAATAACCACCCTTTGTTTCCTATCACTAAGCCAGTTCTTAACCCACTTACACATATTTTCCCCTATCCCCATTGCCCTCATTTTATGTATCAACCTTTTGTGTGGCACCGTATCAAAAGCTTTTGAAAAGTCCATATACACCACATCCACTGCATTTCCTTGGTCCAGTCCAGAACTTACTTCTTCATAGAAGCTTATCAGATTAGTTTGACAGGAACGGTCCCTCGTAAAACCATGTTGATAATGGGTCATGAGGTTATTTTTCTTCAGATACTCCAGTATAGCATCTCTTAGAAAACCCTCGAGGATTTTACCCACAGTAGAGGTTAAGCTTACTGGCCTATAATTTCCAAGTTCAGTTTTTGTCCCCTTTTTGAATATTGGCACCACATTTGCTATACGCCAGTCCTGTGGTACAGACCCTGTTATTATGGAATCTTTAAATATTAAAAATAATGGTCTATCTATGACAGTACTTAATTCCTGCAGCACTCTGGGGTGTATTCCATCCGGGCCCGGGGATTTGTCAATTTTAGTGATTTTTAGACGATGCCGTACTTCCTCTTGGGTTAAGCAGGTGACATTTAATTGAGACTTTTTGTTATCACTGATCATATTGTCTGTCATGGGATTTTCTTGTGTAAATACTGTTGAAAAAAAGTCATTTAGCATATTGGCTTTTTCCTCATCCTCATCCACCATTTCACCCAGACTATTTTTAAAGGGGCCAACACCATCATTTTTTAGTTTCTTACTATTTATGTAGTTAAAAAATATTTTGGGATTCTTTTTACTTTCTCTGGCAATGAGTCTCTCTGTCTCAATCTTTGCTGCCTTGATTTGCTTTTTACAAATGTTATTTAATTTTCTGTATTTATTTAATGCTTCATCACTACCTACTTGCTTTAATTCCCTAAATGCTTTCTTTTTGTCACATATTGCACGTCTTACCGCTTTATTTAGCCATAGTGGTTTCCTCCTATTTCTAGCATGCTTATTCCCATAGGGTATATATTGTGCATAGGCCCTATTCAGGATGCTAATAAACATCTCCCATTTGTGTTGTGTACTTTTATGTCTCAGAACATCGTCCCAGTTTATTGCACTAAGATCATCTCTTAACCGTTGGAAATTTGCCTTCCTGAAGTTTAGTGTCCTTGTAGCCCCTCTACTACACATCTTATTAAAGGATACTTGAAAGCTTATTAAGTTATGATCACTATTACCCAAGTGACCTCCAACCCGTGTATTTGATATGCGGTCCGGCCTGTTGGTTAATATTAGGTCCAGCAGTGCCCCCCTTCTTGTTGGGTCCTGAACCAGTTGTGAAAGGTAATTGTCTCTCATAGTTTTCAAAAACTTATTACCTTTGCTGGAACTGCAGGTTTCTGATCCCCAATGTATTTCAGGGTAGTTGAAGTCCCCCATAATAATGACTTCTCCCTGAGTCGCTGCTTCATCTATTTGCTTTATGAGGATATTCTCCTCCACTTCCATCATTGTTGGGGACTTATAACAAACCCCTATCAGTAATTTATTATTTTTTCCCCCTCCCCTTATCTCCACCCACAGGGACTCTACATTTCCATTAGATTCACCTATATTATCACGCAGGATGGGTTTTAAGGATGATTTTACGTATAAACATACACCTCCTCCTCGCTTATTTGTACGGTCATTTCTGAACAGACAATAGCCCTGTAAATTAACAGCCCAGTCCTGTCTCTCGTCCAGCCAAGTCCCCGAAATCCCCACCATGTCATAATTATTTTCCAACAAAATCAATTCTAATTCCTCCATTTTGTTGGTGGCTTCTGGCATTAGTGTACATGCACTTTATGCATCTCTCTTTACCTCTATTCCTTCCTACTAGATTGACTGTTCTAACCCCACCCCCCATGCCACCCCCAATTTTATTACTTGTGCCCAGGTTACTGTTTACACTATCTTCTCATCTCTAGGACAGGGCGAGAACCAGGGGCCCGGCCCTGAAGGGGGCAAGGAGGCTCCAAGCTCCAACGACAGAACCGGGGGCCACAAGATCTGTAGCCAACTCCTGACACACCGCGGAGAAGGCAGCCGTACTAGGGCCAGGGGAACCATCTGGTTGCCCAAGAAGGCCCGTGGCTGCTAGATTGGACTCTGTGTGCAGAGGTTAGAGCCGGAAGGAGAAGAACAGGCAGCACTGAGAGAGAACGGCCCAAGAGGAAAGGAACACTAAAGGGGTGTACTGGACAAGCCATCGTGGTTGCCAAGGACTACCCGGGCCGCCACTGTACTTGTGCTGTAACCTGAAGTACCTGCCACTAGAAGCCAAGTAAACCGGGTTGGAACTCAGACTGTGTGTGAGACTCTTATTTCCCACCTGCACCTGGGGAGCGGTAGACTGCCAAATCACACAGACTGCAGGGCCCTGCAGGGGAAATGACCCTGCCAGCAGCTAGCTCAATAACCTTAATCCCAGATGCCCTGGGGACCCGCTCTTCCCGTGGGAAGCTAAACCATCACAGCTGCACCTCCATCATCCCCAAAGGTCCCAGATTGCAGTAGCGGCACATACATGCCGCCTTCCATGGGTGGTGTCATGACATCCCAGAGACCCAAAGGCCGACATCCAGAGGACCCGGCTCTGAGTACCCCATGAGTCACGAACAGAGGATGTGAGGATGGATGGTCAATGACTGGGGCACCGTGGACACAACTACCGCCCCCTGTAAGGCCATATGTGGTCTGGATGGTCCCGCGGACAGTCGGCTCGGGGGACAGTCCCACGCGCCCACAGCTTTTGAATTATTTGCAGGTTTTTCCTCTCTTTTATTCTACGGTTGCAAGAAAATCAATCCAGAATCTGTGTGATCGCCAGCAGCGGAAAGGTCATCATGTTTTCTTAATATATATTTTTTCTGCTATTGACAGAAGAGTTATCTTATAATTAACTGGAAAGGTGGAAAACCGTCTCGAATACAAGAAAATCCCTTCCAGGATTATTGACTCTGGCTGTAATCACAGACGATGTGCCATTTCTGAAACTGATACAAAATTATAACAGGTATAAGAATCTGCAGATACAATGTTACATGGAGAAGAACAGAGGTGGACTGGGCCGGGGGGCAGGGAGGCATTTGCCCCCTGGGCCTGTTCCCGGGCAGCTGTATGGGGCCGTGGAAGGACTGGTACTGTATCTTTAGCAGGAGCAGAATTACAGAAAGTTTACAAAGAGAAGTAGATAGAAGGAGGTGCCAGGACCACAGCAGCGAGAGAGGTACCGCCATTTATGGAACCAGAAGGCAGAGATTGACCCAGCGATGGGGAAAAATGGCAGCACATAGAGGAAAAATATATAAAACTTCACTTTATTGCAAATTAATAAGAAAAATATATAAAAATAATGCAGTGTGCGGCAGTCAGATAGGACAGTTAAGAGCGACATGTTTCGGCTAAAACGGAAGCCTTAATCATGATTAAGGCTTCCGTGTTAGCCGAAATGCGTGGCAGAGGTGAACTGCTGCCAGCTTCGGTACCAGTGAACCGGCTGTGAGTTGTGGGCACGGGAGTCTTTTGGGAACCCGTGTAGATATGCCCATTCCCGGTGGTTAAGGCCTCAGGTGCTGACACCCGACCGGTGACGGCCCAGGGGCCCGCACGGAGTGCGGAGCCCCCGCTCCTCTCCAAGTTCTAGTCTGCTCTTGTCAGGTTCTAGATTCTGTTCTCTTCTGTCTAGATTACTGTGTGTTCTACTCCACTACCCTAACACTCCACCCACCAGGACCTATGATTGGTCCCCTGTTCTAGGTGTTGTATGTTGGGTTGGATCTCAGAGTTAACTATTGCACTGCTTTGTCAAGAGAATATTGCGGCTGCAATACTCCCTTGTGACGCACTCGTTGCGGGGCGCCACACAAACGCCATTTACCAGCAAATCGCAGGAAAAAAGCCATAAAACCGTAACGCCGAGCATCGAGCGCCGTATGGAGCAACCACCGCACCACTGGGGGCTGTGAAAGATCACAGGAGGAAAGACGAGATGGAGCCGGAATAAGTGAAGTATGTACATGAGGAATAATACTATTTCTGGCCATTATATAGGATCTACATTGCATGTTACCAGTTGTCCCCTCCGCAGGTACTAATGTTCAGTTGTCTCTGAGCTGGTGGGTGTAGATTCACTGCTATGATGTCTCCCATGCACAGCACTCATAGACTTGAGGGATTCCTGCGCTCTTGTCTACATGTTGCTCATGTTAAGAGGGCATTATACAGCCATACTGAGTGGTGGTGAAGCTGTGAATCAAGAATTGAGGTGAGATAAACACTTACTAGAAAACAGCAACATGGAGGGCACTATACAATACTGATCACAAATGTAGATCAAGTACAATCCAGCACTCCTCTTGTAGGTTAAAAAACCCCTCTTTATTCCAGTTGATTAAAAACAGTCAAATGGTGGTACAGAGGAAAGAATACAGACATAAACCATGAAGCAGCTTTCCAGGATTCCTGTACCTCTCCTGCTGCCATGCTCCTCCTGGTGGCTCCTCTATCTTCTATCTACCTCTCTTTCCAGGCTTCCTGTACCTCTCCTGCTGCCATGCTCCTCCTGGTGGCTCCTACATCTTCTATCTACCTCTCTTTCCAGGCTTCCTGTACCTCTCCTGCTGCCATGCTCCTCCTGGTGGCTCCTCTATCTTCTATCTACCTCTCTTTCCAGGATTCCTGTACCACTCCCGCTGCCATGCTCCTCCTGGTGGCTCCTCTATTTTCTATCTACCTCTCTTTCCAGGATTCCTGTACCTCTCCCGCTGCCATGCTCCTCCTGGTGGCTCCTCTATCTTCTATCTACCTCTCTTTCCAGGCTTCCTGTACCTCTCCAGCTGCCATGCTCCTCCTGGTGGCTCCTACATCTTCTATCAACCTCTCTTTCCAGACTTCCTGTACCTCTCCTGCTGCTGTGGTCCTCCTGGTGGCTCCACCATCTTCTATCTACCTCTTTCCAGGCTTCCTGTACCTCTCCTGCTGCTGTGGTCCTCCTTGTGGCTCCTCCATCTTCTATCTACCTCTCTTTCCAGACTTCCTGTACCTCTCCTGCTGCCATGCTCCTCCTGGTGGCTCCTCTATCTTCTATCTACCTCTCTTTCCAGGCTTCCTGTACCTCTCCCGCTGCCATGCTCCTCCTGGTGGCTCCTCTATCTTCTATCTACCTCTCTTTCCAGGCTTCCTGTACCTCTCCCGCTGCCATGCTCCTCCTGGTGGCTCCTCTATCTTCTATCTACCTCTCTTTCCAGGCTTCCTGTACCTCTCCTGCTGCCATGCTCCTCCTGGTGGCTCCTACATCTTCTATCAACCTCTCTTTCCAGACTTCCTGTACCTCTCCTGCTGCTGTGGTCCTCCTGGTGGCTCCACCATCTTCTATCTACCTCTTTCCAGGCTTCCTGTACCTCTCCTGCTGCTGTGGTCCTCCTTGTGGCTCCTCCATCTTCTATCTACCTCTCTTTCCAGACTTCCTGTACCTCTCCTGCTGCCATGCTCCTCCTGGTGGCTCCTCTATCTTCTATCTACCTCTCTTTCCAGGCTTCCTGTACCTCTCCCGCTGCCATGCTCCTCCTGGTGGCTCCTCTATCTTCTATCTACCTATCTTTCCAGGCCTCCTGTACCTCTCCTGCTGCCATGCTCCTCCTGGTGGCTCCTCTACCTTCTATCTACCTCTCTTTCCAGGCCTCCTGTACCTCTCCTGCTGCCATGCTCCTCCTGGTGGCTCCTCTATCTTCTATCTACCTCTCTTTCCAGGATTCCTGTACCTCTACCGCTGCCATGCTCCTCCTGGTGGCTCCTCTATCTTCTATCTACCTTTCTTTCCAGGCTTCCTGTACCTCTCCTGCTGCCATGCTCCTCCTGGTGGCTCCTCTATCTTCTATCTACCTCTCTTTCCAGGCCTCCTGTACCTCTCCTGCTGCCATGCTCCACCTGGTGCGTCCTCTATCTTCTATCTACCTCTCTTTCCAGGCCTCCTGTACCTCTCCTGCTGCCATGCTCCTCCTGGTGGCTCCTCTATCTTCTATCTACCTCTCTTTCCAGGCTTCCTGTACCTCTCTTGCTGCCATGCTCCTCCTGGTGGCTCCTCTATCTTTTATCTACCTCTCTTTCCAGGCCTCCTGTACCTCTCCTGCTGCCATGCTCCTCCTGGTGGCTCCTCTATCTTCTATCTACCTCTCTTTCCAGGCTTCCTGTACCTCTCTTGCTGCCATGCTCCTCCTGGTGGCTCCTCTATCTTTTATCTACCTTTCTTTCCAGGCCTCCTGTACCTCTCCTGCTGCCATGCTCCTCCTGGTGGCTCCTCTATCTTCTATCTACCTCTCTTTCCAGGATTCCTGTACCTCTCCTGCTGCCATGCTCCTCCTGGTGGCTCCCCTATCTTCTATCTACCTTTCTTTTCAGGCTTCCTGTACCTCTCCTGCTGCCATGCTCCTCCTGGTGGCTCCTCTATCTTCTATCTACCTCTCTTTCCAGGCTTCCTGTACCTCTCCCGCTGCCATGCTCCTCCTGGTGGCTCCCCTATCTTCTATCTACCTTTCTTTTCAGGCTTCCTGTACCTCTCCTGCTGCCATGCTCCTCCTGGTGGCTCCTCTATCTTCTATCTACCTCTTTTTTCAGGCTTCTTGTTCCTCCCCTGTTGCTCTAGTCCTCTTGGTGGCTCCGCTGTGTTCTAACTAACTATCTTTTTAAGATTCCCATATAATTATTATTATTTATTATTATTTATTTATATAGCACCATTCATTCCATGGTGCTGTATATGAGAAGGGGTTACATACAAACAAGTTAAAAATACCATGAACAAACTAACAGTGACAGACTGGTACAGGGGGGAGAGGACTCTGCCCTTGCAGACTTACATTCTACAGGATAATGTGGAGGAGACAGAAGGCCGGGGGTGCAGCAGCTTCAGTGACAGACTGGTACAGGGGGGAGAGGACCCTGCCCTTGCGGGCTTACATTCTATAGGATAATGGGGAGGAGACAGTAGGTCAGGGGTTCAGCAGATCTAGTGGTGGAGAGGCAGCAGCTCCGGTGGCGGTGGGGCAGCAGCTCCGGTGGCGGTGGGGCAGCTCGGTAATTGCAGCATTTAAGCTTTCCTGAAGAGATGGGTTTTCAGGTTCCGTCTGAAGGATCCGAGTGTGGTGGATAATCTGACGTGTTGGGGTGCAGAATTCCACGGGATGGGGGATATTCGGGAGATACCTTGGAGGCGGTTGTGTGAGGAATGGATAAGTGTGGAGGAGAGGAGGAGGTCTTGGGAGGATCGAAGGTTATGTGAGGGAAGATAGTGGGAGACTAGTTCAGAGATATAGGGAGGAGACAGATGGCTTTGTAGGTCAGTGTTAGAAGCTTGAACTGGATTCATTGGGGAATTGGGAGCCAGTGGGGGGATTTGCAGAGGAGATTTGCAGCCCCGTGGAGGAGCAGCTTTATAGGAGCACCCCACCACCAGCCAGTTTCCAGTCGTCTAACCAGTGGTGTACCCACTGAGGGACCCAAGGCTCCCCAAAACATCCAGAACGTACATCATGGATAGGGCATTGAAGCAGCCTCCCCATACCCGATCTGGTATTCCTGGGCGACATTGGTAACCACTTAGCTAGAATGGAGGAACACTACGGATTTCTAAGGGACACCATCACTGCTGAGTCCACCCGGTCTACTACTCAACCACTGTAAGCCATGTACTGCCTGCTGGTTACAGTAAAGACCGTTATAGAGACTGTCTGTGTCCGTGATTCCTTATGAACTGTCCGTCATTAACTAGAAGGTAACCGCAGCTGCCGCACAACATCTTGAGCAGCTCCAGCCCCCGGGGATCACCGCTCAGCCTGTGGGGAGCGTAACATCTTGCTGCTGTCCATCCCCCGGGGGTCCCGCAGCATCGGTAGCCCTTACCGAACTACTCATAGGTGGCGTCACGAAGAAAACAAATTAAAACCCCTTTAATCTGTTCCCGCAAGACGTCTTCACTTTTGATCTGCACTACACCGGGCCCCACTACCGGCAGGCGCGGTCCACCCGTGACAAGGAAGGAGAAGAATCGCCTGTCTAAACCGGGAGTAACCCTGGCCCCTGGTGTGCGTCAGAAAATGGCGTCACGAACAGGATACGAGCAGGCCCGTTACCCAACGGGTATATTGTGCTTAAACTGGACTTTATTGTCTACAATTGGACTTTGTTCGTCCCTAAAAGAACTTTCCCGCCTTTACACCATTGGGTCAAGATGGCGCCCAAGATGGCGTTCCCGCCACAAGAAGCCGCCACGTGAAGCCCAGGAGTGAGTCAACCCCCCCCTCATTGTGGGAGGGCTAAAGACAAAAGGCGCCAAACTCTTTGTCCGCCCTGATTGCTCGAATCAACCATGGGGGCGGACCCCAAAGACTTTTCCCACGATTGGACTACAAAAGCCCAGAGGAGATGGGAGTGTCATACCTAGACACACAGACAGAATTCTTCACCAGCTCAACAAGAACGTCTTACCGGTTGATCGGGTGTGGTTTCCCTCCAAAGAAGAATGGCCAGCATGAGACTCCAAGACCTGATGCGGGAGGTCGAGGCGGAGGCCAGAGCAGCCATCAGCCAACCGGGTCCGGATCCTGCCCTTACTATAGACGGCAGCCCCGACTTCTGGCTAGAGGCTCTACAAGACCTCCGGGTGCGGTTACTAGAGACAGTGGAATGGACGATCCGTAGCTGGAGCGCGACCCTAGGCAGACGACTACACCATGCGATGCAGCAGAGCCGACCGGGTACAGCTTCTCCAAGCCCCGACGACGTCACCAGCTTCTCGACCGCCTCACCCTCGCCTACCACCTGTCCTGCTCCGTCACCTGAGCCAATAGACTGTGTCATTCCGGTGGAGGCCGCAACTCGACCCGTTCCAGCGACCGATATCGCAACCGATTCCGTTCTTGAGCCGGAGCTCATAACACGCTCCATTGAAGAACTCGATCTCTACCAGGTTCCACCTGAGGAACCCGCGACATGTTTCACCACTACAGAGACAGTCGCCTGTTTTATCCCCGTACCGGAGGCTTCCCTTGCAACTACAGAGGCCTACCTGGTAACCGGGATTGAAACACCACTTCCTACTGCTACAGAAGAAGAGGCAGGCAGCCTGGAAGTCCTGCACAACGACCCCGAGGGGAACCTTGCAGCACAGCCACCCACCGATACAGAGGATTCCATCCCATCATCTTCGCCAGCCGAGCAGCCTGATGTAGTCATCGAGGGGGATGACGAGGAGATCTACAGTTCACCTGAGGATCTCTACACCAGGTTCGTCTGGGGAGACACAAGGAACCCTTTTGCCGGGCGATCAGCTCGGGTGCACTGGTCGGGTGCCACCGCAACAGTATCTCCTCCGGTTCCGTTGAACCGGGCTCCATCCCAGACTGCCCACCAAGCTCGAGCGGTTCAACAACCAGCACGCCGTAGTGACTTTATCCACACGCCGCATCACTCCGACGAAGAGGTACGTCGCATCCGGAGAGACAAGTGGCACACTCGACTGCAAGCCACCATGCAGGCTCGTGCCGAGGCCCGCCGCCAATCTCCACTGCCTGAACTATTCCGTAAAACCGGGTGGGTAAGCACATTTAACTTGTCCACCGGGTGGGGATTCGTATGGGAGGAGGGTGCGAGTACTGAAGTGTTTGTGGGGCGCCGTGATGTGGAATCGCACCTACCGCGAGGCCATCCAAACCGAGACTTGTATAGAGGGGACATTGTAACCTATGAGCGCCATATATGCCGCGATGGGTGGTTCGCTATACGGGTCCGGAACACTGCCCTCCATAAGTGACTGTTGTTGTTTGAACTTTGCTATTAAACGAGACTTCTTCCTGGTTGCACCGTTAATCATTGACTGTGTGATCTCGCGGCTACAGCCTGGACTCTATTAAAGTACAGCCGACCGCCCGCCGGGTCCGCACAAAGTGATTACCTGTTTCTTTGCTTATATCACCAAAGCATATCTCTACCTGTTTTTCTATTTTAATAAAAGTGTGTCATATATGTATAAAAATGTAAAAACCTCTGTAACGTGAGTAGTTTGACGCTTGGGGACAAGCTGATTTAACCAAGGGGGAGTGTGGCGCCCCGCAACGAGTGCGTCACAAGGGAGTATTGCAGCCGCAATATTCTCTTGACAAAGCAGTGCAATAGTTAACTCTGAGATCCAACCCAACATACAACACCTAGAACAGGGGACCAATCATAGGTCCTGGTGGGTGGAGTGTTAGGGTAGTGGAGTAGAACACACAGTAATCTAGACAGAAGAGAACAGAATCTAGAACCTGACAAGAGCAGACTAGAACTTGGAGAGGAGCGGGGGCTCCGCACTCCGTGCGGGCCCCTGGGCCGTCACCGGTCGGGTGTCAGCACCTGAGGCCTTAACCACCGGGAATGGGCATATCTACACGGGTTCCCAAAAGACTCCCGTGCCCACAACTCACAGCCGGTTCACTGGTACCGAAGCTGGCAGCAGTTCACCTCTGCCACGCGAACCAGCCCCGTGGAGGATCAGCTTTATAGGAGCACCCCACCACCAGCCAGTTTCCAGTCGTCTAACCAGCGGTGTACCCACTGAGGGACCCAAGGCTCCCCAAAACATCCAGAACGTACATCATGGATAGGGCATTGAAGCAGCCTCCCCGTACCCGACCTGGTATTCCTGGGCGACGCTGGCAAGAGAAGCTAAGGAGGTAGAAAGGAGGTACACTGCGGATCTCTGAGGAGCACTATCACTGCTGAGTCCACCCGGTCTTCTACTCAACCACTGTATACCATGTACTGCCTGCTGGTTACAGTAAAGAACCGTTGCAGAGACTATCTGTGTCCGTGTCTCCTTATGAACTATCCGTCCGCACACTAAGGTAACCGCAGCTGCCGCACAACATCTTGAGCAGCTCCAGCCCCCGGGGATCACCGCTCAGCCTGTGGGGAGCGTAACATCTTGCTGCTGTCCATCACCCCGGGAGGTCCCGCAGCGTCGGTAGCCCTTACCGAATCTACTCATAGGTGGCGTCACGAAGAAAACAAATTAAACCCCCCTTTAATCTGTTCCCGTAAGACGTCCTCACTTTTGATCTGCACTACACCGGGCCCCACTACCGGCAGGCGCGGTCCACACGTGACAAGGAAGGAGAAGAATCGCCTGTCTAAACCGGGAGTAACCCTGGCCCCTGGTGTGCGTCATTTGGACTTGACACATTACCAGCGATTCTGACGAACGGCACAAACGAGAGGAAATGGAGTGTGGTGTGAAATGGGGCATCATAAGGGGAGAGCAGAGAGAGATGGATTAAGGTCAGAGGCGGAGGACGGCGGCTCTGCAGGAGAC
This sequence comes from Allobates femoralis, assembly GCA_033576535.1. Lineage (NCBI taxonomy): Eukaryota > Metazoa > Chordata > Amphibia > Anura > Aromobatidae > Allobates > Allobates femoralis. The sequence continues at coordinate 869,623,249 of JARQOC010000003.1, read as the reverse complement.
ATCAGCGCAGGAGGACGGCGGCTCTGCGGGAGACATCAGCACCGTTCCGCTGCATCATTCAAGACGTTTCTGCTTCCTTTTCCACTGAGACTAGAGAAGATGACGATGGCCTTATAGTGCACTGATCTCGGTATGACGGCACGGGGGGACGTCTGCTAAATATCCATATAACACGCGTACATACATGTAAGAGGGTGGACCTGCGGTCCTGTGCCCCCCTGAAGACACCAATGATGTCATTGTATTGTGTGTGATTTCATTACATAGAGTGTATTAAGCAAACTGTAATATAGTGATAGGAATAATGTAGGAGATGTGTCATGATGTATGATGTGTTGCACTGTTGGTAGGTAGAATATAATGTGTAGTGTAAGCCATAGATATAGCAGAGCTGTTTATGTGCAGTTAGCATATTGTACACTGTGTGTAGGGTGTAGGTGAAAGGTGAAAATCAGTGCAGACTGATTGCAGGGCCCAAAAGAGTAAATGACTTAGGATGAGCTTACTAAGGGAGGTGCCAGTCTAGAAGATGGCGGGAGACACACAAGATTTGAGTCAGTCAGGAGTCTGGCATCCAAGAGAAAGCTATGCAGGGGTGAGAACTTACAGCTGAACAAGGAGTCCAGTACTGGTGTTGTGTGAGCAGCTGAGTGAATACAAAGCAGCAAGATACAAGTAAGAAATGTGTGGGTGACTGAACCTAGAAAGCTGGAGAAGGTTTTGTGAGTTGAACTGAGAGAAGGGGAAGTGAGTCCAGCGAGGTGGTCAGGCTTGGCGGACCTAGAAGAAGACAGGATGCTGCCCGGCTGATGCAAAAAAGGGAGAAAAGGGCCGCACTGAGCGTCCTCCTGCAAGGAATCGCAGCCCATGGTGGTCTAGCTACATGACGTGAGCCCAATTCACCTGACTAGCAAAGAAACGTTCATAAGTATATGCCATCACCAGTTACTGTTAAGATTGTGCCTCTGTGTTACACAGAAGATAATATGAGTACTGCCTGCTGTATAATGTTCAGCCAAGTTGTGTACAGTAAAGTTTGCCTTGTTGTTACCAATGTCTCTGTCCTTCCTCCATGGCATACTTGATTGGATGAAGAGTGTGACCAGACCGGTCTGAAGGCACCACAAATAAGATCATCACCAACACACACCAGGCACTCATGGTTTAGTGTAACATGCCAGGGTGGACCAATCACAGCACTAATTCATGGAAGGCACCACCCTAGCGAGCTCCGCTTCAACCATGCCAGGCATGAGCTCAACGTAGATGCAGAGGGGCCCCGATCAGCTCTGCTATGAGCTTTGTGGCCCCAAAATCTACCACTCTCTTCACACAATTGGCTTCATGCAGAACAAGAAGAGCTGCAGTGTAAAGCATGGTGGAGGCACATTGCTAGGAAGTGATTTTTAAGCTTCAGTAACTAATGCTGCAATGCTGGAGTCATAGGACGTAGCTGTGCCATAACAGGGCAGAGCTGAAGTGTAATAAGATGACAAGTTTCAGTCTATTGCAGGCTCCAACAGATAATGCAGCAAAGCTGGAGTCATGGTTTGTAGTTCTCACATCATAGGGAAGAGCTGGTGTAAAGCATGGTGGATGGACAGACTCGTGGGAGGCAGGAGACAGGTTTCAGATTAGCACATGCTTCAATAGACAATGCAACACCCTGGAATCATGGGTAGTAGTTTGTGAGCAAAATTGAAGTGTAAAGCATGGTGGATTGAACGAGTCATTGGAAGATGGGTTTCAGTCTACCACAGACTCCAATAGACAATGCAGCAAAGCTGGAGTCATGGGTGGTACTGGTGCCATTATAAGGCAGAGCTGAAGTGTAAAGCATGGTGGATCAACAGACTGGTGGGATGCAGGAGATGGATTTCAGATTGGCATAGGCTCCAATAGACAATGCAGTTAAACTGGAGTTAATGGTTAGGCATGATTGCAGTGTAACTCATGGATGGACAGTGGACGGTGGGTGCACAGAAGTCGGGATCGGCCGGTTGTCCTGGGTGGGGGCTGGATTTGTTATGTTTCCAGTTATACCTCCCTTGATAAACAATGCAGGTGACTAGGTGAGTGTTTCTAGGGGACTGAGCATCATCATGGTAATAGCACATGACTGCGCCGCTGACTGTACGGGCTCCTCTACACCAGGCCGCGGCCTCCTATAAGTGGACAGTAATGTTATTCATAGGCTCAGGTCATATTCACACCATGTAATTACCTAGGAGCGGCCATAGGGAATCCAGTTATTAGTCCAGATAAGCAGGAGGTGGATGGCGTATATATTGCATACATCATGTCACCACTGACTATACAGGACGTGTGATACATCCCGGGGATACATTGTGATACAGGTGCAGGGAATACGCCCTTGCTGCTATTTCTCACGGCAGCCTACATTTCTCCCATTCCCCGAGACCTGGGAACAGACATGGTGGTGGAGTTGGCTTACCCCTGTCCCCACAATGTACTTTCCAGGTCATCCCTCCCATTCCCTTCTATTGAAGTCCACACAATTAGGCTTTTCCGTCTCCTCCCCCTTAGAGTTCCTCGATCATTTTTCCGCGTGGCTGCCACATTTCATGTCATCAGAATTACCAACCCTTACTCTGGGAGACTTCAACATCTCCATAAACAGCCCCTTCTCCCCATCTGCATCCCAGCTCCTATCTCTAACCACCTCTCTTAGCCTCTCACAGCTCTCAACCTCTGAGACACACAAGGATGGTAACACACTTGACCTGCTCTTCACCCGGCTCTGATCAACCTCCTCCTTAGACAATTCACCTCCTCCCCTCTCTGACCACAACATTCTCTCCTTCATGCTCAATAGCCCTCACCCACCCCAGCCCACTCCTACCTATCACATATCCAGAAATCTACAGGCCATTAACCCTCATGCACTCACAGACTCTCTAAACTCATCACTGTCCCCAATCTCTTCATTCTCCTGTCCTGATCTGGCTGTGATTCACTACAATGACACTCTCAGAAGCTCCCTGGACAAAGTAGGCCCCTCACCCTCAGAACCTCCAAACATCAAATAAAACAGCCCTGGCTCACATCACAAACTCGATTCCTCCAGCGATGCTTTAGGAGTGCGGAACACCTATGGAGGAAAACTCGCTCATCAGAAAACTTTATCCATTATAAATTAATGCTAAAAACCTACAACTCTGCCCTTCACCTCGCCAAACAGACCTACTTCACCACCTTGGTCTCCTCACTATTCAACAATCCAGAAAAACTCTTTGACACCTTTCACTCTCTCCTCAGTCCTAAAGTGCAGGCCCCCATCACTGACCTCTGTGCTGATGACCTGGCTTCTTACTTTATGGAGAAAATAGACAACATCCGCCAGGAAATCAGCTCTCAGCCTCCCAACGCTGCCACTCCCACTCTTCCCCACATTTCCTCCAGCTCACTCTCCATTTTTGACCCAGTCACAGAAGAAGTCTCCAGTCTCCTCTCTCTTCCTCTCGTCCCACCACATGCACTGCTGACCCCATACCCTCACACCTACTCCAATCTCTCTCTCCGGTCGTCTCTACTTACCTAACCAATATCTTCAATCTCTCCCTCTCTTCTGGCGTCTTCCCCTCCTCCTTCAAACACTCGATCATTACTCCATTACTAAAGAAAACCTCTCTCGACCCATCCTGCACAAACAACTACAGACCAGTCTCCAATCTCCCCTTCATCTCTAAACTCCTGGAGCGCCTGGTCTACACCCGCCTCACCCGTTACCTCTCCACTCACTCTCTTCTAGATCCATTACAGTCTGGTTTCCGCCCCCTACATTCTACAGAAACTGCCCTCATCAAAGTGACCAATGACCTTATGATGGTAAAACGTAATGGTGACCACTCTCTGCTTATCCTTCTTGACCTCTATGCAGCCTTTGACACTGTTGACAATCAGCTCCTACTCTCTATGCTGCACTCCATCAGCATAAAGGACACGGCTCTCTCTTGGTTCTCTTCCTATCTGACCGCTCTTTCAGTGTATCATTTGCTGGCTCCACTTCCACCCCTCTTCCTCTCTCTATTGGGGTCCCTCAGGGTTCAGTCCTTGGCCCTCTCCTCTTCTCTTCTCTCTTTGCACAGCCCCGATTGGACACACCATCAGCAGATTTGGCTTCCAGTACCATCTCTATGCTGATGACACACAATTATACACTTCAGCCCCCGACCTTACTCCTGCTCTAATAAAGAACACCAATGACTGTCTAACCGCAGTCTCCAATATCATGTCCGCTCTCTATCTGAAAGTCAACCTTTCCAAAACTGAACTCCTTCTGCTCCCGCCCTCCACTAACCTCCCTAAATCTGACATCTCTCTCAGTGTGCGGTACCACAATAACACCTAGTCAGCAGGCTCACTGTCTGGGTGTTATGTTTGACTCTGATCTTTCCTTCACCCCACATATACAATCTCTCGTCCGCTCTTGTCACTTGCACCTGAAGAACATCTCTAGAATTCGCCCCTTTCTCACCATGGAAACAACTTAAACCCTCACCGTGGCCCTGATTCACTCCCGCCTTGACTACTGCAATTCTCTACTAATTGGCCTCCCCCTCTCTAAATGTTCCCCTCTACCGTCTATCCTTAATGCAGCAGCCAGGATCACCCATGTGGCCAATCGTTACTCAGATGCCTCCGCTCTGTTCCAGTCATTGCACTAGCTGCCTATACACTACAGGATCCAATTCAAATAGCTTGTTCTCAACCACAAAGCTCTTCACAGTGCAGCACCCCCCTACATCTCCTCCCCTATCCGTTCTCTACATTCTACAAATGACCTTCGACTAACATCCGTACTAATCCGATCCTCCCACTCCCGGCTCCAAGACTTCTCCCGAGCTGCACCAATTCTCTGGAATGCTTTACCCCAAGAAATCAGGACTATCCACAACTTGCATGGCTTCAAACGATCCCTAAAAACACATCTTTTTAAGGTGGCCTATCATACTCCCTAATAGAAGTCCTTTATACTGTATATACCCCATTCACCATTTCTCTGGACATAACACTCCTTCAAACTCCACCAAACCCAAAAGCTCCACACAGATTGTCTGGTGACCATTCATTTTTATCCCCCACTTCCTCAAGATGCCTGGACCATCAGTGTAATAAGCCCCTGTACCTTTTGTAACCCCCATCTCGTTGTAGAGTGTAAGCTCTTTTGGGCAGGGTCACCCTTATTTTTGCTTTCATTATTGTATTGTACTTTTTACATTGATTCTATGCTTATTGTATTGTATTTAGTTACTGTACTGTATTTTTCACATTGTTTCTCTGCTTTGATTCTCTGGTTAGTGTATTGGATTTCTTCCATTGATTCTCTACTTTACTTACTGTATTGTATGTTTTTCATTGTTACCTATGACTGTTTGTATATCACTGTATTGTAAAGCGCTGCGGAATATGTTGGCGCTATATAAATAAAGATTTATTATTATAGTACTGATTTATGGTGCCATCACCCACATTTATACTTCTCCAAACCAATGTAGTAACCTCTAGACCACCAGGAACAGTATTAACCTTTTCCCTTCACACTAAGAATATTCACCAATATTTACAAACATTCCCTGATATTTACAAACATTGGTGAACATTAGTGATTAGGGCTGTTGGGTTCCTCAGCTCTCTTGTGACGCCGTCCATCCAAGCCCGGCTCGGTATCTATCACTTCTTGATACTAACAACCTGCATCAGCTCTGCTGTTCTATGGTTTCAACATCCTAACCACAATACGAGATTGAAATCCAGACTATCTTTATGTTCATATGCTGCCCATGCAGAAAGTGTCATGCCTTGGCCTTGGACTCCATCCCGTGGCCTGTTGCTCTGTGGTCAGTTTCCTTCTCTGCTGAGCCACAGTCTGGTTGGTCCTTGTCCAACTGATAATAGTTCTTCTATCTTTGGTTCTTCCTTTGGTTATCAGAAAATCAGGTGTTTCTTGCTTGTCTTTTTTGTCTCTGTCCTATCACATCCTGAGTGGGGCTATTTATACTTTCCTTATTTCTAGGTGGATTTTTGTTAAAGAGTTCCAGCCCTCAACCTAATGGAGTCCAGTGTTGTATTTGCTCTGTGCATTACTCATTTGCCTTCCTTACACTTTCCTTCTGTTTGCTGTTAGTTTGGTAGGGTTTTATTTATTATTTCTCCTCTGTCCACTTGTGCATGTGCTTTATGTTTCCTCACCTTGGATCCCGATTTACCTCTGCGCACTTTCTCTCTCTTGGTTAGTTGAGTGTAGTGGCCTCCCCTCTGGTTCCTCAGGAGGAATGAGAAATCACTCAATGGCCTTTTAGGGAGCCGGGACTGAGCTGTGGTTTATAATCATTAAGCTATGGACATTCTAGTCTGTACAGGAACCAGTTGGGTGCAGGTGCGACTGGTTTAGGGTTTATTTCTCCCTGTGACTTGATATGTGCATAACAGCAACATGTCAGAACAGGTCATGAAGATGCATGAAGGCAGTAGGCAGAGGGGCAGTGTGCTCTTGAAGGTAGAAGGTACAAAAAACCCTTAAACCTGCTGGCAAACTGGATGCTGGTAACCAGAGGAGCAGTGAGGTCCTGAAGGTAGAAGGTACAACAGACCCTAAGCCCACTGGCAAGCAGTATGCGGCAGGCTGGGGAGCAGTGTTCTCCTGAGGGAAGAAAATGCTAAAAAACCCTTAAACCCATCGGCAAACAGGAAGCTGTGAGGCAGGGGAGCAGTGGGCTCCTGAAGGTAGAAAGTACAACTACTTAGCCCACTGGCAAGCAGGAAGCTGGGAGGCAAGAGAGCAATGTGTTCCTGAAGATAGAAAATACAAAACCCCCTTAACCTGATGGCAAGGAGGCAGGGGAGCAGTGGGTTCCTAAAGGTAGAAAGTAGGACTGCTAAGCCTGCTGGCAAACTGGAAGCTGGGAGGCAAGGAGCAATGTGCTCTTGAAGGTAGAAAATGCATCAACCCCTAAACTCGCTGGCAAGGGGGAAGCCGAGAGGCAGAGTAGCAGTGTGTTCCTTAAGGTAGAAAATGCAACAATTCCTAAACACTTTGACAGACAGGAGGCTGGGATGCAATTGAGCAGTGTGCTCCTGAAAGTAGAAAATACAACAACTTCTAAACCTGATGGCAAGGAGGAAGCCAGGAGGCAGGGGAGCAGTGTGCTCCTGAAGGTAGAAAATTCAACAACTTCTAAACCTGATGGCAAGGAGGACGCCGGGAGGCAGGGGAGCAGTGTGCTCCTGAAGGTAGAAAATGCAACAATTCCTAAACCTGATGGCAAGAAGTACGCCGGGAGGCAGGGAGCAGTGTGCTCCTGAAGGTAGAAAATGCAACCATTCCTAAACCCGCTGACAGGCTGGGAGGCAGGGGAGCAGTGTGCTCCTGAAGGTAGAAAATGCAAAAACCCATAAACCTGATGGCAAGAAGGAAGCCGGGAGGCAGGGGAGCAGTGTGCTCCTGAAGGTAGAAAATGCAACAATTCCTAAACCCGTTGACAGGCAGGAAGCCTGGAGGCAGAGGAGCAGTGTGCTCCTGAAGGTAGAAAATGCAACAATTCCTAAACTTGATGGCAAGAAGGAAGCCGGGAGGCAGGGGAGCAGTGTGCTCCTGAAGGTAGAAGATACAATAACCCCTAAACTTGATTGCAAGAAGGAAGCTGGGAGGCAGGGGAGCAGTGTGCTCCTGAAGGTAGAAGATACAATAACCCCTAAACTTGATTGCAAGAAGGAAGCTGGGAGGCAGGGGAGCAGTGTGCTCCTGAAGGTAGAAGATACAATAACCCCTAAACTTGATTGCAAGAAGGAAGCCGGGAGGCAGGGGTGCAGTGTGCTCCTAAAAGTAGAAAATATAAAACCCTTAAACCTGATGGCAAGGAGGAAGCCGGGTGGCAGGGGAGCAGTGTGCTTCTGAAGGTAGAAAATGCAACAATTCCTAAACTTGATAGCAAGAAGGAAGCCGGGAGGCAGGGGAACAGTGTGCTCCTGAAGGTAGAAGATACAATAATCCCTAAACTTGATGGCAAGAAGGAAACCGAGAGGCAGGGGAGCAGGGTAGAAAATACAACAATTCCTAAACCAGTATCAATGCTGCGCATGTGACTTGTCCAGAATACAGGACGATATGCGACGTCTGATAATCGCCCTTACTCAGCTGCAGGGTGAACGGTTGTGCACATGTGTCTCCAGAGCTGCGCTCCCCACTGCTCTCGGATGTATTTCTGCTGATTCCTTCGTTCCGTGTTTGACTCCTCAATTAACTTTTACATAAAGGTGCGTGTGAAGTAGACGTTGTAATTAGAGCGGAATATTAAAGCTGCGCCGCGGTTATTGCCATCCGTCTAATGGATTTTTATCACCCCGGAGTTGGCATTTACCAGGAGACCCTGGAACGTCTCTGCTATTTCTGTAAGGTGGATTATGTTAGATCTTGACCTGAGGGAGAACGGTTGATAAATCCACACCCCAACCCCCTTCCCAACCTGCCGCTGCCCGCAGGAGATGAACCCCCTCCCCAACCTGCCGCTGCCCGCAGGAGATGAACCCCCTCCCCAACCTGCCGCTGCCCGCAGCAGATGAACCCCCTCCTCAACCTGCCGCTGCCCGCAGGAGTTAACCGGCTCTTTGGTCAGGAGGGACCTTCATCTTTATGCAGAGCAGGTAGGACGGAGTCAGGTCCAGGAGCGGCCGAGGTTCTCTGGCAGGAGCCCAGCAGAGCGATAGAAGTTATGCAGGAAAATGTCTGGGGACGTATCAGCTCTAACCGGCTGTAACCGCTACCGTGCCAGAGCGGAGGCCATGTGCAAGCTGACCGGATACACCCCGGTACTTGTGTCATACATGAGGGCTACCAGGAATCCTTATTAAAGTGCTTAATTAACAGTATACTACATATGCCCCTCTCCCTTAAGAATCACTGCAAATAGCAAGATGGGGAGGGAGGAGAGGGATGTAGCTGCAGTGATATACATGCTATGAGAGGGGAGAGGAAATAGGAGGATACAGCTGCAATCTCTCCCATGCCATGAGAGGGAGAGTGAGGAGGGGGATGTAGCTGTAGTCTCTCACATGCTATGAAAGGGGAGAGGAAGAAGGGGGATGCAGCTGCAGTCTTTCACATGCTATGAGAGGGGAGAGGGAGGGGGGATGCAGCTGCAGTCATATACATGCTATGAGAGGGGAGAGGAAATAGGGGCATACAGCTGCAATCTCTCACATGCCATGAGAGGGGAGAGGAAGAAGGGGGATGCAGCTGCAGTCTTTCACATGCTATGAGAGGGGAGAGGGAGGGGGGATGCAGCTGCAGTCATATACATGCTATGAGAGGGGAGAGGAAATAGGGGCATACAGCTGCAATCTCTCACATGCCATGAGAGGGGAGAGGAAGAAGGGGGATGCAGCTGCAGTCTTTCACATGCCATGAGAGGGGAGAGGGAGGAGGGGGATGCATCTGCAGTCTCCCACATGCTATGAGAGGTAGGGGGGGATACAGCTGCAGTCTTTCACATGCTATGAGAGGGGAGAGGGAGGAGGGGGATATAGTTGTAGTCTCTCACATGTTATGTAAGGGGAGAGGAAGAAGGGGGATGCAGCTGCAGTCTTTCACATGCTATGAGAGGGGAGAGGGAGGAGGGGGATGCAGCTGCAGTCCCCCACATGCTATGAGAGGGAGGGGGCATACAGCTGCAATCTCTCACATGCTATGAGAGGGAAGAGGGAGGAGGGGGATGTAGATGAAGTCTCTCACTTGCTATGAGAGGGGAGAGGGAGGGGGGATGCAGCTGCAGTCTTTCACATGCTATGAGAGGGGAGAGGGAGGGGGGATGCAGCTGCAGTCTTTCACATGCTATGAGAGGGGAGAGGGAGGGGGGATGCAGCTGCAGTCTTTCACATGCTATGAGAGGGGAGAGGGAGGAGGGGGATGCAGCTGCAGTCTCACATGCGCCACAATCGGGATACTGCACCCATGACTGAGTGTTCAGGATTCCTGTCATTGGGAGTGTAAAGTCAACCTGAGGCTCCCATCCCAGCATCCCTACACCTAACATAGGGGACCATTACCAGGGTAACCAGTTCCGGTGGGAGGAGCGTTAAGGTAGAAGGAGCGGGAAAAACACACAGACGGATCTAGTCTAGTCTGAGGGACGAAGCAAGGAACAAGTCCTAGAGGGACACCACAGGGAGGGCGCCCGAAAAGGAACGGCGACCCAGACGGAAAGAGGAGACCCAGTGCCGGACCTTATCAACAGTCTGGGGGTAATCCTGGTCCACAACGGGGTACCGGCTCCGAGTCACGGTGCAGGCGAGTCTAACCCTGAGCTGTCAATACCGGTGGGTCGCAGGTCTGCCAAGCAGCTCCACCAGGAGCACTAAACCGGGTTGAGCCCCTTAGAGAAGAAGGCTAACCTCATAGCAACCAACGGGCCTGGTAGACAAGTGGGTTGTGCAGGACAGCGCAAGGATAGTAAGGAGGTGCAAGCAAAGACACAGAGGACAGTGAAGGTACTGAGGAAGGAACACTCTGGGAGCCTCAAAGTGACTTTATTCTCACCAGTGACTACCCGGCCAGCTACCCGCAAAGACTGTGTAACTGTGTACCTGAACGGCTAAGAACTGTTACCAGTAAAGTACCTGTACAGAGTCAGCAAGCCTCCCATGTCTTATTCTATTAAGCTAATCCACAACAACCAGCACAGCAGCTACACTGCCTCGGGGATCCAACTCCACCTGCAGGGAGCGTTATCAATTGGCTGCAATACCACCATCCCTGGCAGTCTGACAGCGGCGCTGGTGAGATCACCAGAAACTGCAGGTGGCGTCACGAGACTTTATTATTTCCTGTTTTTGTTTTCCTCTTTTCCAAGTGACCCCAGAGTACTGGTCCGGGCAGGCCACCAGTGACATCCCCCTTACAGCAAACGGCCCGGATACCGAGTCCATATAGACCCCTGGGTGGGTCACATCCATTGGCCGCAGAGGCCGCCCGGAACAAAGAGGGTACTGTTGATGGATAGAACATCTGCTAAGGTACGAGCTGGGGGAACCACTCTGCTGCCCTGGGGACTACGCTCCACCTGCAGGGGGCAACGCCATCCAAGCTGTCAGCCATCGTCTCCAGAAGTTCTGAAGCAGTGGTGACCGCTTTCCGCAGGTGGCGTCACGAATAGCCCTATTCCCTCAGACTTTCCCTCTCATCATTAAACATTTATTTTAAAGAGGACCTGTCTGCTGCATTCAGAGAAGTGGTTCCCCATGTGTTTGTGTGCTGTGTACCCCGAGATATAGCCTTTGTAAAACTTACAGTTAGAAGCCATAGAAGCAGTCACTGTGGCTGGAGTGAGCTTGATTGACTGTGGCCATTCTCTCCCTTTCTGTCTCTGTGTGCCGCCTCTTTCTGTGTTTATGCTTTGTCAGGGCATGACTCTGGAGCTGATGTCAGGACAAATGATTTGCTTGCTGTGAGTGACAGAGAGGAGGAGGGCAGAGCCAGCACTGCAGAAGCAGCACAGAGAGGCAGTGAGGGACAGAATGGCCACCATCAAGCTCCCTCCAGCCACAGTGACTGCCTCCAGCTGAGGCTATATCTCGGGATACACAACACATAGACACATGGGGGACCCATTTCCTGAATGCAGCAGACATGCTGCATTTAGATTACCATGCAGCAGGGGGGGTGACAGGTCCTCTTTAAATGACACCGCCAGGGTCACGGGACCAGGTCTTGGCCCCAGTCTGTCCCTGTAAAAAGAATCGAAAGGTGAAGAAAAACAACGAGTAACCGCCCGGTTCCTGAGTCTTCCCTGGAGTGGGTGTGTCAGTATCATCGCTCTCAGGTGAGAGGGGTCAAAACCCGAGACACAGAGTTTCATACAACACCATCCCAATTCCGGGCTAGGGGATTCGGGCAGACCCTGATCCCACCCACCCACCCCCACCCATCCCTCAGGATTAGAAGTAGGTTAGAGAAGAGAGAGAAGAGAAGGGAGAGAAGGAAGACATCTGGAGCGAACGCAAGACTGAGAGTCCTAGGGGACATGGGAGTGGGTAATCCACCCGTGTGCCCCGAATCCAGTCCCGACACGAGTCGGGCAGAGGGACTGGTTGCTAGAGGAGACAGAGCCCGATCTGGTTTGGGTACTCTAGGTCCTGACCAGGAAAGCAGGAGGCCACGGTGTCTGCAGGAGCAGTGACCTCAAACCGTGGATAATCCGCAGGACGGTGGCTAGAACTAGTGTCAGGGGACGTGCCGCTGCAGTCGCCCAACAAGATCTGCAGCCATCAACCTGGGATCCTGTTCACGAAGGTGCAGGGCAGGCGAGGCGAGTATCCAGTGCAGGGAGAGAGCCACCTTGAAGGTCCATGAATGGTGTCTCGGCAGAGCGATTCTGATCTCCTGGGAGCTGACCTGGCTGGAGGTATACAGCACATGGCTGGGGACCTTGCCCAATCAGAAAGTAACAGGTAAAGAACTTCACGAACTATGTGTGTCTCCTCCTTTTACGCCCTGCGACCCTCCACACGTACAGAGCCCCATCCCTGCAATTGATTGTCAACGCTATCCCTGAGCCCCCTGCTTCACCTGTGGAGAGCGATACCATCCTGGCTGCCGCACCAACTGCCAGGTGTCTCAAATCTGCAGCGTTGGTCATGACTGGCCGAGGTGGCGACGTGGTGTCATGAACTTTCCCCTGTAAATATCCCCTTTACTGCGCGCCCATGGTCACGGAGCCGGACCTCCCGAGAATCCACTGACCTGGTTACTGAGTATTCCCTCAGCCCTGGTGGGCATCGCATATGTGGCGCCCCTGCGACCAGGAGGCCACATAGGGAACTGGAGCCAGGTAGGAGGAAAGACAGTTGCACCACAACACCCTCACAGACAGCCCACACAACCACTAGGGGGCAGCACCCAACCCATGGCCCGGGAACTCTAAGCGGGCAAGGGGTGGTGGGTTTAGAGACAGTGGGTGGGCCAGCAAGCAGGTCAGGTGACGGAGGGTAGATATAGAGAAGGGGAGAAGGAAGGAGTCAGTAGGCCGGTGTAGGCTGAGATGCAAAGACAAGAAGCACACGTCCTGGAGGAGTGGGGTGTAAGGAGAGCAGAATCTGGAGAGCTAGTGCGAGCCACAGAGAGAAAGCCTATCTGGAGCCAGCACCCCAGGAGTGTGAGAGAAGAGAGGACCAGTGATACTGGGTCCTAGAAACACGGCTGAGATGGCAGACTGCAGGTGGAGTAGCCCTCCTATTGAACCCGAAGTACATGGTGGAAGGGAGCCTGATAGAGCCTAGCATAGCAGCACTATTGGAGGCTAGGCTGGCAGTAGAGTGTCGGCTCTGAAGGGGACCGACGATTTACCCGGTTTACCCAAATTAACTGACGGGGAACTCCAGCTTTACGTTAGGGTTCCCACCCCAAAGGACAGAAATCTCAGTGGCAACCAGGAGGGCCCACAGGGGTCTGAGCCACCGCTATACTGTCTGGAGACGCACACCAAGTGAGAAAAGAGACAGAGAGTTAAAGCCTGGAAAGGACAGAGAAAGAGTGAGGGGTCATAGAAAGAACAACCTGGCTGCAGGAAGTAAAGGAACCCGGAGGGGAGAGTTGTGCCCGTGTAGAGACTTGTACTGTGAACAGTAACTGAGCTGTAACTGAGAATGCTGAGAAGTAAACACGGTGAACCCTGTCTCTGACTCCCTAGCATATTTCTGCCTGCACATGATTCCCTCCAACAGGTCTGCAGAGGATTACAACCTGAAGAGCCACAGCCCGTCAGTTCTAAACCGCGAAGGAAGAATTCTGCAGTATCAGGACAGTAAGTGCACTGGACCCATCACCAGCCAGCATCATACCCTACACCATAGACTTTATCATCACTGCCCCGGGGAACCCAGTTCTACCCGCGGAAAACTATTCCAACTTCAGCTGCCATAACATCATCCCCGGAGGTTCTGCAGCAGCGGTGGTCCCATTATTGACCACAAGCCGTGGGTGGCGTCACAACAAACTATTATCCCCTGTAAATATTCCCCTCTTACTTGCCAGGGCCTGGGACACGTTCCAGACCAGGACCTCCGTGACATCCCCAGTAGCAACCGTTCCAGTACCGAGTACCCCATCCCAGTGGGCTCGACACATATCTATTCGGAGGAGCATTATAATGTTTGCTGCAGGGCCTCGGGCCTTGTACGACCTCCACTGGCTCTACGTCCAGGAGGACTCAGACTGGTCAGCACCGCTGCAGATGTCGCCCCTCGTGCAGTCTCCATGTACGACCTCCACTGACTCTACATCCAGGAGGACTCAGTCCGGACAGTGCCGCTGCAGACGTCAACCATTGTGCAGTCCCATGTACGACCTCTGCTGACTCTACATCCAGGGGGACTCAGTCCAGACAGCGTCGCTGCAGACGTCGCCCCTCACGCAGTCCCATGTACACCCTCTGCTGACTCTACGTCCAGGAGGACTCAGTCCGGACAGCGCCGGTGCAAACGTCGCCCCTCGTGCAGTCCCATGTACACCCTCTGCTGACTATACGCCCAGGAGGACTCAGTCCGGACAGCGCCGGTACAAACGTAACCCTCATGCAGTCCCATGTACGACATCTGCTGACTCTACGTCCAGGAGGACTCAGTCCGGACAGCGCCGGTGCAGACGCCACCCCTCCTGCAGTCTCATGTACACCCTCCCTTGACTCTACATGCAGGAGGACTCAGTCTGGACAGCGCCAGTGCAGACGTCACCTCTCGTGCAGTCCCATGTACACCCTCTGCTGACTCTACGTCCAGGGGACTCAGTCTGGACAGCGCCGGTGCAGACATCGCCCCTCGTGCAGTCCCATGTACACCCTCTGCTGACTCTACGTCCAGGGGACTCAGTCTGGACAGCGCCGGTGCAGACGTCGCCCCTCGTGCAGTCCCATGTACATCCTCTGCTTCCATTCACATCATTTAAGACAATCTAGTCCTTCATCCTCCACAGTCTAATGAACGTTTGACTCCTCTGACATACCCAGGGCCCTTTGTGCTGGATGAGACACCTCAGGTGATGAGACTCAGGTCCAGCAGTTCCAGGCCTCCGGTATACGGTATATAGCGGTAATATATGCGGCGGTGTCATCTGCAGTCACACGGTTATTCCTGAGCTCTGTCATCTCAGGGGAGCAGAGAAGACACAGACAATGGGCTGATATTAATATATTCCTGCGCCGGGGCCCCCGGGGCCAGCACTTTGGAGCTGGAGAGGAGACGGTATCCGCTCCCTTTGCTCTCAGAGATAATGACACCTTCCTGGAGTGTTGAAATATAGTTTATACCGCCGTCCTCCCCCCATACCGCAGCCATACTGCTCTGTCCCCCGAGGACAGGGGAAAAGTCACAGCAAGAAGAGGATCAAGGCTCCGGCACCGGCTCCCACCGGGGGACACACACTTTCATCTTCTTTTGGCTTCACTTTTCTTAAGGTGATGATGGTTCATCTCATCCAAAAAAAGAAAAATCTTTTCTGTTTCTGCAAAAATAATATTGACATTTTTTCTACATTCTTAATGTTTTTGTAGCAAAAGAAAAGACCTGAACATTGTATAAAATGTAACACATCAATGATTCTATCACATAACAGCACTCCATGTGGTCAGGAGAGGTATTACATGTAACACTTGTCAATGGTTCTATCACATAACAGCACACCATATGGTCAGGAGAGGTATTACATGTAACACTTATCAATGGTTCTATCACATAACAGCGCACCATATGGTCAGGAGAGGTATTACATGTAACACTTGTCAATGGTTCTATCACATAACAGCACACCATGTAGTCAGGAGCGGTATTACATGTAACACTTATCAATGATTCTATCACATAACAGCGCATCATGTGGTCAGGAGAGGTATTACATGTAACACTTATCAATGATTCTATCACATAACAGTGCACCATGTGGTCAGGAGAGGTATTACATCTAACACTTATCAATGGCTCTATCACATAACAGCACACCATGTGGTCAGGAGAGGTATTACATGTAACACTTATCAATGGTTCTATCCCATAACAGCGCACCATGTGGTCAGGAGAGGTATTACATGTAACACTTATCAATGGTTTTATCATGTAACAGCACGCCATATGGACAGGAGAGGTATTACATGTAACATGTCAATGATGCTATCACATAACAGTACACCATGTGGTCAGGAGAGGTATTACATATAACACTTATCAATGGTTCTACCACATAACAGCACTAACACTTATCAATGGTTCTATCACATAACAGCGCACCATGTGGTCAGGAGAGGTATTACATGTAACATATCAGTGATGCTATCACATAACAGTGCACCATGTGGTCAGGAGAGGTACTACATGTAACACATATCAATGATTCTATCACATGACAGCACACCATGTGGTCAGGAGAGGTATTACATGTAACACTTGTCAATGGCTGTATCACATAACAGCACACCATGTGGTCAGTAGAGGTATTACATGTAACACTTGTCAATGGTTCTATCACATAACAGTGCACCATGTGGTCAGGAGAGGTATTACATGTAACACTTATCAATGGTTCTATGACATAACAGCACAGCATGTGGTCAGGAGTGGTATTACATGTAACACTTATCAATGGTTCTATCACATAACAGCGCACCATGTGGTCAGGAGAGGTATTACATGTAATACTTATCAATGGTTCTATCACATAACAGCGCACCATGTGGTCAGGAGGGTATTACATGTAACACTTATCAATGGTTCTATCACATAACAGCACACCATGTGCTCAGGAGAGGTATTACATGTAACAATTGTCAATGGTTCTATCACATAACAGCACACCATATGGTCAGGAGAGGTATTACATGTAACACTTATCAATGGTTCTATCACATAACAGCACACCATGTGGTCAGGAGAGGTAATACATGTAACACTTATCAATGATTCTATCACATAACAGAGCACCATGTGGTCAGGAGAGGTATTACATGTAACACTTATCAATGATTCTATCATATAACAGAGCACCATGTGGTCAGGAGCGGTATTACATGTAACACTTATCAATGGTTCTGTCACATAACAACACACCATGTGGTCAGGAGAGGTATTACATGTAACACTTATCAATGATTCTATCACATAACAGCGCACCATATGGTCAGGAGAGGTATTACATGTAACACTTATCAATGCTTCAGAGTAGGCCTATTTGTGAAGGAGTGAGTTATTTTATTATGTCTTCAGTATAGAGTGTAAGCTCTGCAGTTTACTTGTGAGGCATATTACCATTATAACACACGCAGTAAATCTTTATACACTTTGTGGATCTTTAGAACTTGTTGATTGTCTTCACACGGCAGACGCTGGAGTTGCTGGAAGGTTTTGTCTTATAAATGGTTAATGTTAATCCCCAGAATGAGTGTGGTACAATTGCTAATGGCGGGTTGTAATGTGCGGTCTTGTCGTTACACTGAGTACACTTAGATTGTCTTTCCTGACTAATCACCTTGGAGTTTGTGCCGAGCTCAGTATAGGAGAGATAAACGCGGGTAATTGGCTCGGTAGAAAGCCCATATTCCAGATGTAAGACACCATCGCCCCATCACAGCGGCTGCAGCCAGATGGATGAGAATCAATTTAGAGACGTTTCTCTTTTCCCCTGTTCATTTTTTATGGTTACCCTCTGAACTGACGGATACAATGAGATCTGCCAGCCTTCAGATTGCCCAAATTCTTACAAAACCCCAGATTTGTCCAGAGACATAACGCCGACGCATTTCTGCCGCTCCGTAATCAGCGTCTGGCAGATACTTTGTATCACTTTGCCTCAAGTATCAGGTTAAACTCATTGTTAAATCATCCCTTCTGCTGCTGATGTCTCGTCTTCCCCACAGATGGCGTCACCTCACTGAGACCTTTGTATTGTGATGACGGGGCACTTCGGAGAGTTGTGCCCTTGACATTCACCTGGCACCCATGATGAGGGTGATCATCCTCATATGTTTGTAGGAAGCTTGCCTCTGGTATAGTATTTATGTAATAACCTTAGCTTTATTCCTGTATCTTGGATGTAAGCTATGTTCCATTCTTGTATCTTTGTACTAAGGTTGGTTCTGTTTCCATATCTGTGTAGTGAGTCTGCTTCTGTTGTCATATTTATGTAGTAAGCTTGATTCATTCCAGTATCTAAGTTGTACAGGAACTAAGTCAAGCTCCCAGTATAAGTACAAGAATGGAGCCAAGCTTACTACATGCAGAAGTGACTATAACACATAAATATAGGAAGAAAACTAAGTTTACTAAATGTATACGGGAACGAATGCAAGTTTATTACATAGATACAAGAACAGAACCCTGCTCAGTACAGAGATATGGGAACAGAAGCATGCTTACTAAAAAGATATATGAGCAGAAACAAACTTACTGCATATATATAGGAACAGAACAGAGCTTACGACACAGATCCTGTAGAAGAATCAAATTTACTACATAGATACAGGAACATAATCCAGCTCAGTACAGAGATATGGCAACAAAATCATGCTTACTACAAAGATACATAGATAGAAATAAACTTACTGCATAGATATACAGTTGTGGCCAAACGTATTGACACCCCTGCAATTCTGTCAGATAATACTCAGTTTCTTCCTGACAATGATTGCAATCACAAATTCTTTGCTATTATTATCTTCATTTAATTTGTCTTCAATGAAAAAACACAAAAAGAATTGTCCTAAAGCCAAATTGGATCTAATTCCACCAAACATAAAAAAGGGGGTGGACAAAAGTATTGGCACTAGGGATGGGCGAATCTACTCGCTAGGACTCGTTACTCGGCGAGTAGTAAGGGACTCGCAGGACTCGGTACTCTGCGAATTTCCCAGTGATTACTCGCACGAGTCCAATGCAAATCAATATCAATCCTAGTTTTGTCAGAAACGCTGACAAAACTAGGATTGCCATTGTCTTGCATTAGACTCGTGCGAGTAATCACTGGCTACTGTGCCAGTGATAGCAGGGAAACTCGCAGATAACTGCTGTTTCTTTGCGAGCCGAGTCCAGCTGTCTTCTCTGTGCAGCTCCAGGGTCCTAGAGCCCGCCTGCTCACAGACATTATGTAGCAGTGCTGAGATTGTTCTCAGTCTGCTCATTCCCTGTGCATAGACATCTATATTTATGCACAGGGGATGTAGCAGAGAGGACATCGCGTTTTGGACTGCGTCGGACGGAAGAGGATTTTTTTAATTAAAGATGGAGTCCCTAATGGCTTTTTTTTTTATTTCTAATAAAAAATTTTCCTTGTGTTGTGTTTTTTTTAAAACAATTTAATAGAAATTCATGGTGGTCATGTCTAATATTGGCGTGACCGCCATAAATTTCGGGCTTAGGGCCAGCTGATAATACAAAGCTGGCCCTAACCTCTTTATTACCCAGCGTGCCACCGCTACCAGGGCCGCTGGAAGAGCGGGGTTCAGCGCCAGAGGATGGCGCTTCAATGAACGCGCCATCTTCTGGGGCGGCTGCGGGCTGCAATTTGCAGCGGGGGTGCCCAGAAAGCTTGGGCATCCCTGCGCTGCGGATTCCAGCCCCCAGCTGCTTAGCTGTACCTGGCTAGACATAGAAATTGCGCGGAGCCCCACGCATTTTTTTTTTATTATTTCATGAATTTCAGAGCCAGAGTCTCAGAGTCAGAATCTCAGAATTTCATGAAATAATTAAAAAAAAATGCGTGGGGCTCCGCGCAATTTCTATGTCTAGCCAGGTACAGCTAAGCAGCTGGGGGCTGGAATCCGCAGCGCAGGGATGCCCAAGCTTTCTGGGCACCCCCCGCTGCAAATTGCAGCTCGCAGCCGCCCCAGAAGATGGCGCGTTCATTGAAGCGCCATCCTCTGGCGCTGAACCCCGCTCTTCCAGCGGCCCTGGTAGCGGTGGCACGCTGGGTAATAGAGGTTAGGGCCAGCTTTGTATTATCAGCTGACCCTAAGCCCGAAATTTATGGCGGTCACGCCAATATTAGACATGACCACCATGAATTTCTATTAAATTGTTTTAAAAAAAACACAACACAAGGAAAATTTTTTATTAGAAATAAAAAAAAAAGCCATTAGGGACTCCATCTTTAATTAAAAAAATCCTCTTCCGTCCGACGCAGTCCAAAACGCGATGTCCTCTCTGCTACATCCCCTGTGCATAAATATAGATGTCTATGCACAGGGAATAAGCAGACTGAGAACAATCTCAGCTCTGCTACATCATCTCTGTGCACAGACATTCATGTCTGTACACATGGAATGAGCAGACTGAGAACAATCTCAGCTCTGCTACATCATCTCTGTGCACAGACATTCATGTCTGTACACAGGGAATGAGCAGACTGAGAACAATCTCAGCTCTGCTACATCATCTCTGTGCACAGACATTCATGTCTGTACACAGGGAATGAGCAGACTGAGAACAATCTCAGCACTGCTACATCAGGCAGCAGGCGGGCTCTAGGACCCTGGAGCTGGCAGCCTGTACAGAGGAGACAGGATCTTATCTGTGCGAGTCAGCGATTACTTACAAAGTAAACGAGCAATGCAAATAAATGACAAAACTAGGATTGCTTCAGGCTGAAGCTTCCGAGACACATCTGCGATTTGTAAATCTCACACTACTTGCTATTACTCGCTTCCCCATTCATTAACATTGGACTCGCTAGACTCGCAACGAGTAGCGAGTCCTGTGCTCGGACTCGCTAGAGTCAAGCGATTCCGAGTAATTTAGGATTCGCCCATCACTAATTGGCACCCTTACAAAAATCATGTGATGCTTCTCTAATTTGTGTAATTAACAGCACCTGCAACTTACCTGTGGCACCTAACAGGTGTTGGCAATAACTAAATCACACTTGCAGCCAGTTGACATGGATTAAAGTTGACTCAACCTCTGTCCTGTGTCCTTGTGTGTACCACATTGAGCATGGAGAAAAGAAAGAAGAGCAAAGAACTGTCTGAGGACTTGAGAAACCAAATTGTGAGGAAGCATGAGCAATCTCAAGGCTACAAGTCCATCTCCAAAGACCTGAATGTTCCTGTGTCTACCGTGCGCAGTGTCATCAAGAAGTTTAAAGCCCATGGCACTGTGGCTAACCTCCCTAGATGTGGACGGAAGAGAAAAATTGACAAGAGATTTCAATGCAAGATTGTGCGGATGGTGGATAAAGAACCTCGAATAACATCCAAACAAGTTCAAGCTGCCCTGCAGTCCGAGGGTACAACAGTGTCACCCCGTACTATCCGTCAGCGTCTGAATGAAAAGGGACTGTATGGTAGGATACCCAGGAAGACCCCACTTCTTACACCGAGACATAAAAAAGCCAGGCTGGAGTTTGCCAAAACTTACCTGAGAAAGCCTAAAATGTTTTGGAAGAATGTTCTCTGGTCAGATGAGACAACAGTAGAGCTTTATGGGCAAAGGCATCAACATAGAGTTTACAGGAGAAAAAAGAGGCATTCAAAGAAAAGAACACGGTTCCTACAGTCAGACATGGCGGAGGCTCCCTGATGGTTTGGGGTTGCTTTGCTGCCTCTGGCACTGGACTGCTTGACCGTGTGCATGGCATTATGAAGTCTGAAGACTACCAACACATTGTGCAGCATAATGTAGGGCCCAGTGTGAGAAAGCTGGGTCTCCCTCAGAGGTCATGGGTCTTCCAGCAGGACAATGACCCAAAACACACTTCAGAAAGCTCTAGAAAATGGTTTGAGAGAAAGCACTGGAGACTTCTAAGGTGGCCAGCAATGAGTCCAGACCTGAATCCCATAGATCACCTGTGGAGAGATCTAAAAATGGCAGTTTGGAGAAGGCGCCCTTCACATATCAGGGACCTGGAGCAGTTTGCCAAAGAAGAATGGTGTAAAATTCCAGCCGAGCATTGTAAGAAACTCATTGATGGTTACCGGAAGCGGTTGATCGCAGTTATTTTGGCTAAAGGTTGTGCAACCAAGTATTAGGCTGAGGGTGCCAATACTTTTGTCCGGCCCATTTTTGGAGTTTTGTGTGAAATGATCAATGTTTTGCTTTTTGCTTCATTCTCTTTTGTGTTTTTTCATTGAAGACAAATAAAATGAAGATAATAATAGCAAAGAATTTGTGATTGCAATCATTTTCAGGAAGAAACTGAGTATTATCTGACAGAATTGCAGGGGTGTCAATACTTTTGGCCAACACTGTATAGAAACAGAGCAGAGCTTACGACACAGACCCTGTAGAAGAATCAAGTTTACTACATAGATAAAGGAACAGAATCCAGCTCAGTACAGAGATATGGCAACAGAATCATGCTTACTACAAAAATACGTAACAGAAACAAACTTAATGCATATATATAGAATCAGAACAGAGTTTACTACACATGCTGTAGAAGAATCAAGCTTACTACATAGATACAGGAACATAATCCAGCTCTGTACAGAGATGTGGCAACAAAATCATGCTTGCTACAAAGATACATAGACAGAAATAAACTTACTGCATAGATATAAGAACAGAACAAAGCTTACTACACATATGCTATAGAAGAATCAAGCTTACTACATAGATACAGGAACATAATCCAGCTGAGTACAACAATATGGGAATAGAAGCATGCTTACATAGATAAGATTAGTTTTATTCCTGTATCTTTGTTGTAAGCTATTTTCCATTCTTGTATCTTTGTACTAAGGTGGGTTCTGTTTCCATATCTGTGTAGTGTGTTTAGTTCTGTTGTCATATTTATGTAGTAAGCTTGATTCATTCCAGTATTTAAGTTGTACTGCAACTAAGTTAAACTTCCAATATAAGTACAAGAATGGAGCCAAGATTAGTTCATGCAGAAGTGGTCATAACACATAAATACAGGAACAAAACCAAGTTTACTAAATGTATATGGGAATAGATCCAAGTTTACTACATAGATACAGGAACATAATCCAACTGAGTACAGAGATAAGGGAACATAATCATGCTTACTACAAAGATACATGGACAGAAACAACCTTGCTGAATATATATAAGAACAGAACAAAGCTTACTACACAGAACCTGTAAAAGAATCTAGCTTACTACATAGATACAGCAACATAATCCAGCTCAGTACAGAGATATGGGAACAGAAGCATGCTTACTACAAAGATGCGTTAACAGAAACAAACTTACTGCATAAATATAGAAACAGAACCATGTTTACTACACAGATGATGTAGAATAATCAAGCTTACTACATAGATTCAGGAACATAATCAAGCTCAGTACAGAGATATGGGAACAGAATCATGATTACTACAAAGATAAGTTTAGTTTTATTCCTGTATCTTTGTTGTAAGCTATTTTATGTTCTTGTATCTTTGTACTAAGGTGGGTTCTGTTTCCATATCTGTTTAGTGAGTTTGGTTCTGTTGTCATATTTATGTAGTAAGCTTGATTCATTCCAGTATCTATGCAGTAAGAATTTGTTCTGATCCCATGTCTGTGTAATGAGGTTGGTTCTGCTCCTTCATCTATGTAGCAAGCGTAGTTCTGTTCCAGTATCCATGAACCAAGCTATGTTATTTTCCTATATCTGTGTTGGTTCTTTTTTCACAGTATCTATGTAGTAAGCTTGATTCTTCTACAGCATCTGTCTAGTAAGCTTGGTTCTGTTTCTAACTCTATGCAGTAAGTCTGTTTCTGTTCATGTATCTTTGTAGTAAGCATGCTTCTGTTCCTATATCTCTGTACTGAGCTTGATTATGTTTCTGTATCTATGTAGTAAGCTTGAGTCTTCTGCAGGATCTGTGTAATAAGCTTGGTTCTGCTCCTATATGTATGCAGTGTTTGTTTCTGTTCATGCACCTTTGTAGTAAGCATGCTTCTGTTCCCACATCTATGTACTGAGCTTGAATATCTTCCTGTATCTATGTAATAAACTTTGATCTATTCCCATATACATTTAGTAAACTTGTTTTTTTTTCTGTATTTATGTGTTATGGTCTCTTTTGCATGTAGTAAGCTTGGCTCCATTCTAGTACTTATATTGGAAGTAAGCTTGTTTTTTTCTCTTATGTTTGTAAAAAGCTTAATGCTGTATCTGTGTAATGAGTTTTGTTCTGTTCACATATCTATGTGGTAAGCTTTATTCTGCTCACATAAGTTTGGTTTTGTTCACATATTTTTGCAGTAAGCTTGTTTATGGTACAATACCTATGTATTAATATTGTTTTTATTCCTGTATGTTTGTCGATAGCTTGGTTCTGTTCTGTTCTCATATCTTTGTAGTAAGCTTGGTTCTGTATCTGTGTAGTGAGTTTGGTTCTGATATCATATCTATCATGTATCCTTGGTTCTGCTTCTATTTATAATAACCTGGGTTCTGGTCCTATATCTATGTGGTAAGCTTTGTTATGCTTCCATTCATTTGTAGTAAGCTTGCTTCTGGTATAGTATTTATGTAGTAAGCTTTGCTCTGCTCCTGTATCTTTGTAGAAAGCTTGTTGTTGGTAAAGTATCTATGTCGTAGCTTATTTTTATTACCATATATTTCTAGTAAGTTTGGTTCTGTTCTCATATCTTTGTAGTAAGCTTGGTTCTGTGTCTGTGTAGTGAGGTTGGGTCTGATGCCATATTTATGCTGCAACCGTAGTTCTGCTTCTATATGTATATTTTAATCTGGCTTCTGTTCCCATACTTATGTAGTAGGCTTTATTCCGCTCTCAAATTTTTGCAGTAAGCTTGCTTCTGGTATAGTATTTATGTCGTAAACTTGGTTCTGTATCTGTGCAGTGACTTTGGTTCTGATACCATATCCATGCTTTAACCTTTATCTTTATAATAACCTGGGTTCTGTTCCCATATCTATGTGGTAAGCTTTGTTATGCTTCCATTTATTTGCAGTAAGCTGGCTTCTGATATAGGCTTGGCTCTGTCCTCGTATCTTTGTAGAAATCTTGGTTCTGTATCTGTGTAGTGAGTTTGGTTTCTCTTTCCACCAGTAGTGATCACCCCCAATATCCACAATAATGTAGGCATATCACATTTCGTTTTTGGAGGACAGAGAAGGAAGCAATGTCAGAGATTACCTGACACCCCAGACCCAATTTAGATGCCCCCATTAGATGTACTCCCTTGGATCTTTCTCTTGATAGTTTGGAGCTGTTTGAAAGTACTGCTCTGCCTAAGGACCCTTCAATAGAAAATTGGTGCTCAAACAATTGAATAATCGAAAAATCTTTCATTGTGTTGCTTGGAATCCGAATGATAGTAGTAGACGTTTCGATCTTTACCAGACCTTCATCAGCACTAAAATAATACATGCAAATGAAACAATGATGTTATAAGAAAAATCAAGAATAAAAAAACAAAACCACCATGTAAAAGCTTAGTGTATGTAAAAAGCAGAAGTCAAGATGGTCTACAAATCCCTTCCCCATGGTATACAGTATATAGTATAGTCTTACCTTTTTTATAGTCATTTTCCAGTTGTTTCATTTTTAACTGGACATTCTAACTGCCCTTTTTACCTTGTTTCTCTCTTCCCTGGACATTCTAACTGCTTATTTTACCTTCTTTCTCTCTTCCCTGGACATTCTAGCTGCCTATTTTACCTTGTTTCCCTCTTCCCTGGACATTCTAACTGCCTGTTTTACCTTCTTTCTCTCTTCCCTGGACATTCTAACTGCCCTTTTTACCTTGTTTCCCTCTTCCCTGGACGTTCTAACTGCCTGTTTTACGTTCTTTCTCTCTTCCCTGGACATTCTAACTGCCTATTTTACCTTGTTTTTCTCTTCCCTGGACATTCTAACTGCCTATTTCACCTTGTTTACCTCTTCGCTGAACATTCTAACTGCCTATTTTACTTTGTTTCTCTCTTCCCTGGACATTCTAACTGCCTATTTTACCTTGTTTCCCTCTTCCCTGGACATTCTAACTGCCTGTTTTACCTTGTTGCTTTCTTCCCTGGACATTCTAACTGCTTATTTTACCTTGTTTCTCTCTTCCCTGGACATTCTAACTGCCTATTTTACCTTGTTTCTCTCTTCCCTGGACATTCTAACTGCCTATTTTACATTGTTTCCCTCTTCCCTGGACATTCTAACTGCCTATTTTGAATTGTTTACCTCTTCCCTGGACATTCTAACTGCCTGTTTTACCTTGTTGCTTTCTTCCCTGGACATTCTAACTGCCTATTTTACATTGTTTCCCTCTTCCCTGGACATTCTAACTGCCTATTTTACCTTGTTTCCCTCTTCCCTGGACATTCTAACTGCCTATTTTACCTTGTTTCCCTCTTCCCT
This sequence comes from Allobates femoralis, assembly GCA_033576535.1. Lineage (NCBI taxonomy): Eukaryota > Metazoa > Chordata > Amphibia > Anura > Aromobatidae > Allobates > Allobates femoralis. The sequence continues at coordinate 869,596,934 of JARQOC010000003.1, read as the reverse complement.
GGACATACTAACTGCCTGTTTTACCTTGTTGCTTTCTTCCCTGAACATTCTAACTGCTTATTTTACCTTGTTTCTCTCTTCCCTGGACATTCTAACTGCCTATTTTACATTGTTTCCCTCTTCCCTGGACATTCTAACTGCCTTTTTTATCTTGTTTCTTTTTCCCTCCAAGGTTACTATTTACATTATCTTCCATTTCGCTGTATTTCCCTTTTCTTTTCCGTCTATCTCCTTCTTTTATTTCTCTAATATAAGCTTTTTTTCTCAGTCTTATAATACACCTGCCATTCACAAGAGAGGATACATATGTACCAGTTTAGCACTGATGAAGGTCTGGAAAGTGGTGGAAACGTCTCCTGCTATCTCTTGGATTTCCAGTAATAAAATAAGTCTCAATTATTCAACAGTTTGAGCTCCAGGTTTCCACTGATGTATATTACGGGATAGGATCTGTCTTGAGCAGCACTCTCTTCTATCAGAAGAGCCATCGTTGTTAAGTATCAATCTTCCTGAGGACCCGACTTATCCTTGCATTAATTATAAGTGTTTTTATTTCAATAATTCTTAATTTCTTCTCCATGTCTCTACAGGCAGAAGGAGCGACCGCAGAGACCTGTGACACATGAAAGGATGCACGAAACAAAGAATACCTTAGAGGGAATCAGTCCCAGGTTCCATTTGAGAGCAGCATGATGTAGAGACAGAGACCCTGATTCCAGCGATGTGTCACTTATGGGGCTGCTTGCTGTCATCTGTTTTATGTGCTGCAGATCTAGCAGTTCTCTGAATGTTGAGCTCTGTATAACCCCGCTTTTCTTATTATATAACCCCATCCACAAGCCTGATTAACAGCTTTCTGTATATAATCCCACACACACAACTGATTGGTAGCTTTCTGTATATAACTCCGCCCACACCACAGATTGGCAGCTGTCTGTATATAACTGTCCACACCACTGATTAGCAGCATTCTGTATATAACTGCCCACACCACTTATTATCAGCATTCTGTATATAACTGTCCACACCACTGATTAGCAGCTGTCTGTATATAACTGTCCACACCACTGATTAGCAGCATTCTGTATATAACTGCCCGCACCACTGATTAGCAGCATTCTATATATAACTGCCCACACCACTGATTAGCAGCATTCTATATATAACTGTCCACACCACTGATTAGCAGCATTCTGTATATAACTGTCCACACCACTGATTAGCAGCATTCTGTATATAACTGCCCACACCAATGATTAGCAGCATTCTATATATAACTGTCCACACCACTGATTAGCAGTGTTCTGTATATAACTGCCCACACCACTGATCAACAGCATTCTGTATAAAACTGTCCACACCACTGATTAGCAGCTGTCTGTATATAACTGTCCACACCACTGATTAGCAGCATTCTGTATATAACTGCCCGCACCACTGATTAGCAGCATTCTGTATATAACTGCCCACACCACTTATTATCAGCATTCTGTATATAACTGTCCACACCACTGATTAGCAGCATTCTGTATATAACTGCCCACACCAATGATTAGCAGCATTCTATATATAACTGTCCACACCACTGATTAGCAGCATTCTGTATATAACTGCCCACACCAATGATTAGCAGCATTCTATATATAACTGTCCACACCACTGATTAGCAGCATTCTGTATATAACTGTCCACACCACTGATTAGCAGTGTTCTGTATATAACCCTGCTCACACCACTGATTGGCAGCTTTCTGTGTAAAACCTGTACTGTGTAGGGGAAGTGGAGATGTCTGGTGGGTACAGAGTAATGTCTGGGGGAAGTGGAGTTGTTGTTACAGGACAACATGATGTCTCGGGAAGTGAAGCTGTCTGGCAGGGACAGAGTAATGTCTGTGGGTAATGAAAGTGTCTGATTGGACACTGTGATGTATGGAGGAAGTGGTGGAGATATCTGGTCGGGATGGAGTAATGTCTGGGGGAAGCTGAGATGTCTGATGGGGACAGAGTAATGTCTGGGGGAAGTGGAGGTGTCTGATGGGGACAGAGTAAGTCTGTGGGAAGTGGAGGTGTCTGATGGGGACAGAGTATGTTTGTGGGAAGTGGAGGTGTCTGATGGGGACAGAGTATGTCTGTGGGAAGTGGAGGTGTCTGATGGGGACAGAGTAATGTCTGGGGGATGTGGACATGTCTGGTGGGGACAGAGTATTGTCTGCGGGAAGTGGAGGAGTCTGATGGGAACAGAGTAATGTCTGCGGGAAGTGGAGGAGTCTGATGGGGACAGAGTAATGTCTGGGGGATGTGGTCATGTCTGGTGGGGACAGAGTAATGTCTGCAGGAAGTGGAGGAGTCTGATGGGGCAGAGTAATGTCTGGGGGAAGTATAGTTGCCGGGTGGGGACAAAGTAATATCTGGTAAGGACTGAATAGATTCTAGGATGTGGACATGTCTGGTGGGGACAGAGTAATGTTTGGCGGGAAGTAAAGATGTCTGATGGGGACAGAGTAATGCCTGGGGGAAGTAGAGGTGTCTGATGGGGACAGAGTAATGTCTGGGGGAAGTGGAGATGTCTGATGGGGACAGAGTAATGTCTGGGGGAAGTGGAAGTGTCTGATGGGGACAGAGTATTGTCTTGGGGAAGTGGAGATGTCTGATGGGGACAGAGTATGTCTGTGGGAAGTGGAGGTGTCTGATGGGGACAGAGTAATGTCTGGGGATGTGGAGGTGTCTGATGGGAACAGAGTAATGTCTGCGGGAAGTGGAGGAGTCTGATGGGGACAGAGTAATGTCTTGGGGATGTGGTCATGTCTGGTGGGGACAGAGTAATGTCTGCAGGAAGTGGAGGAGTCTGATGGGAACAGAGTAATGTCTGCGGGAAGTGGAGGAGTCTGATGGGGACAGAGTAATGTCTTGGGATGTGGTCATGTCTGGTGGGGACAGAGTAATGTCTGCAGGAAGTGGAGGAGTCTGATGGGGACAGAGTAATGTCTGCAGGAAGTGGAGGAGTCTGATGGGGCAGAGTAATGTCTGGGGGAAGTATAGTTGCCGGGTGGGGACAAAGTAATATCTGGTAAGGACTGAATAGATTCTAGGATGTGGACATGTCTGGTGGGGACAGAGTAATGTTTGGGGGAAGTAAAGATGTCTGATGGGGACAGAGTAATGCCTGGGGGAAGTAGAGGTGTCTGATGGGACAGAGTAATGTCTGGGGGAAGTGGAAGTGTCTGATGGGGACAGAGTATTGTCTCGGGGAAGTGGAGATGTCTGATGGGGACAGAGTATGTCTGGGGGAAGTGGAGGTATCTGATGGGGACAGAGTAATGTCTGGTGGAAGTGGAGGTGTCTGATGGGGACAGAGTAATGTCTGGGGAAGTGGAGGTGTCTGATGGGGACAGAGTATGTCTGTGGGAAGTGGAGGTGTCTGATGGGGACAGAGTATGTTTGTGGGAAGTGGGGGTGTCTGATGGGGACAGAGTATGTCTGTGGGAAGTGGAGGTGTCTGATGGGGACAGAGTAATGTCTGGGGGATGTGGAGGTGTCTGATGGAACAGAGTAATGTCTGCGGGAAGTGGAGGAGTCTGATGGGGACAGAGTAATGTCTGCGGGAAGTGGAGGAGTCTGATGGGGACAGAGTAATGTCTTGGGGATGTGGTCATGTCTGGTGGGGACAGAGTAATGTCTGCAGGAAGTGGAGGAGTCTGATGGGGACAGAGTAATGTCTGCAGGAAGTGGAGGAGTCAGATGGGGCAGAGTAATGTCTGGGGAAGTATAGTTGGCGGGTGGGGACAAAGTAATATCTGGTAAGGACTGAATAGATTCTAGGATGTGGACATGTCTGGTGGGGACAGAGTAATGTTTGGGGAAGTAAAGATGTCTGATGGGGACAGAGTAATGCCTGGGGGAAGTGGAGGTGTCTGATGGGGACAGAGTAATGCCTGGGGGAAGTAGAGGTGTCTGATGGGGACAGAGTAATGTCTGGGGGAAGTGGAAGTGTCTGATGGGGACAGAGAATTGTCTGGGGGAAGTGGAGATGTCTGATGGGGACAGAGTAATGTCTGGGGGAAGTGGAGGTATCTGATGGGGACAGAGTAATGTCTGGGGGAAGTGGAGGTGTCTGATGGGGACAGAGTAATGCTGGGGGAAGTAGAGGTGTCTGATGGGGACAGAGTAATGTCTGGGGGAAGTGGAAGTGTCTGATGGGGACAGAGAATTGTCTGGGGGAAGTGGAGATGTCTGATGGGGACAGAGTAATGTCTGGGGGAAGTGGAGGTATCTGATGGGGACAGAGTAATGTCTGGGGGAAGTGGAGATGTCTGATGGGGACAGAGTATTGTCTGGGGGAAATGCAAGTGTCTGATGGGGACAGAATATTGTCTGGGGGAAGTGGAGGTGTCTGATGGGGACAGAGTATTGTCTGGGGGAAGTGGAGATGTCTGATGGGGACAGAGTATTATCTGGGGGAAGTGAAGGTGTCTGAAGGGGACAGAGTATTGTCTGGGGGAAGTGGAGATGTCTGATGGGGACAGAGTATTGTCTGGGGGAAGTCTCCGGAGGTGTCTGATGGGGACAGAGTATTGTCTGGGGGAAGTGGAAGTGTCTGATGGGGACAGAGTATTGTCTGGGGGAAGCAGAAGGGTTTGGAGGTGACAGAGAAGTCTTTAGAGAACATATTATTCTGAAGAAGGGACTGGAGTCGAGAGGGATGAAGGGGTTTGGAATTAACAGGGGATAATGGGCGAAACAGTGGGGACTAGAGCAGGGATGTCAGAACTATCTTGAGGACTGAGTAGTCTTTTGTGGACAGAGAGCTTTAGTGGGTAAGGAAGGGTCTTGAAGAATAGATGAGTTTGGAGGGAACAGAGGGTCTGGAGGAGGACAGAGGCTTTTGGAAGGTAAAGAGGAGTTGCTATGTAATCAGTATAGTTTTTCGATAGCGACCTGAGGCATAAGGGCCCCTCAAGGACTGAGGATGGGATTGTCCTCTCATTTTATGAGCTTTTTATGTTTTGTACCTGGATTGGGATCTGCCCCAGAACCTCCTACATATAATGGTGTAGACAGTGCAGTGGCTGGCACAGGGGGAGAGAACCATTGTAATGGCTGGACAGAATGATGAGCCCGGCTGCCCAGATAATGACAATCCCAGTATGAGGACATCCATACTGGATCTGTGCTGGGAGAGAGGGGGGAGCTACTGTCCAGACATAGAGATGGTGATCATTAGTATCGGGGTGTTATTACGCCCCCTATGTTCTGAGTGTCTCCACTACACTTTATATAGGAGATTAATGCAGACAGTTGCACTGTAATCCGCGCTCGCCTTCTCTTCTTATACCGTGCCAGTATTGAGCAGCTCATTAAATCCCGGGGACCGGTCTCCCCCTCCCCTGCTGTAATTACACTGACACCGATGTCAGCCTCCATGAGAGAACGCCATTACCGCGCAATATATGTAAATAACACTTATACATATGGCAGCAATTATTAATGTCACGCACAGGAGCCGCTAATGAAAGCGCGCTAATTGTGCAATTTACTTGTTTTACATATATTTGCATTTACCAAAATGTAAACGGCGACAAACACGGAAACATCATTTATCAGATGGAGAAACGATAAGTGAAGAACTGCAGGAGTATAGAGAAGAGGCCTGAACCAGAACTGCAGGAGTATATAGAAGAGGCCTGAACCAGAACTGCAGGAGTATATAGAAGAGACCCAAACCAGAACAGCAGGAGTATATAGAAGAGACCCGAACCAGAACTGCAGGAGTATATAGAAGAGACCCAAACCAGAACTGCAGGAGTATATAGAAGAGACCCAAACCAGAACTGCAGGAGTATATAGAAGAGACCCAAACCAGAACTGCAGGAGTATATAGAAGAGACCCAAACCAGAACTGCAGGAGTATATAGAAGAGACCCAAACCAGAACTGCAGGAGTATATAGAAGAGGCCCAAACAAGAACTGCAGGAGTATATAGAAGAGACCCAACCAGAACTGCAGGAGTATATAGAAGAGACCCAAACCAGAACTGCAGGAGTATATAGAAGAGACCCAAACCAGAACTGCAGGAGTATATAGAAGAGACCCAAACCGGAACTGCAGGAGTATATAGAAGAGACCCAAACCAGAACTGCAGGAGTATATAGAAGAGACCCAAACCAGAAATGCAGGAGTATATAGAAGAAACCCAAACCAGAACTGCAGGAGTATATAGAAGAGACCCAAACCGGAACTGCAGGAGTATATAGAAGAGACCCGAACCAGAACTGCAGGAGTATATAGAAGAAACCCAAACCAGAACTACAGGAGTATATAGAAGAGACCCAATCCAGAACTGCAGGAGTATATAGAAGAGACCCGAACCGGAAATGCAGGAGTATATAGAAGAAACCCAAACCAGAACTACAGGAGTATATAGAAGAGACCCAATCCAGAACTGCAGGAGTATATAGAAGAGACCCGAACCAGAACTGCAGGAGTATATAGAAGAGACCCAAACCAGAACTGCAGGAGTATATAGAAGAGACCCAAACCAGAACTGCAGGAGTATATAGAAGAGACCCAAACCAGAACTGCAGGAGTATATAGAAGAGACCCAAACCGGAACTGCAGGAGTATATAGAAGAGACCCAAACCAGAACTGCAGGAGTATATAGAAGAGACCCAAACCAGAACTGCAGGAGTATATAGAAGAGACCCAAACCAGAACTGCAGGAGTATATAGAAGAGACCCAAACCAGAACTGCAGGAGTATATAGAAGAGACCCAAACCAGAACTGCAGGAGTATGTAGAAGAGACCCAAACCAGAACTGCAGGAGTATATAGAAGAGACCCGAACCAGAACTGCAGGAGTATATAGAAGAGACCCGAACCAGAACTGCAGGAGTATATGGAAGAGACCCGAACCAGAACTGCAGGAGTATATAGAAGAGACCCGAACCAGAACTGCAGGAGTATATAGAAGAGACCCAAACCAGAACTGCAGGAGTATATAGAAGAAACCCAAACCAGAACTGCAGGAGTATATAGAAGAGACCCAAACCAGAACTGCAGGAGTATATAGAAGAGACCCAAGCAGAACAGCAGGAGTATATAGAAGAGACCCAAACCAGAACTGCAGGAGTATATAGAAGAGACCCAAACCAGAACTGCAGGAGTATATAGAAGAGACCCAAACCAGAACTGCAGGAGTATATAGAAGAAACCCAAACCAGAACTGCAGGAGTATATAGAAGAAACCCAAACCAGAACTGCAGGGGTATATAGAAGAGACCCAAATCAGAACTCCAGGAGTATATAGAAGAGACCCAAACCAGAACTGCAGGAGTATATAGAAGAGACCCAAATCAGAACTCCAGGAGTATATAGAAGAGACCCAAATCAGAACTCCAGGAGTATATAGAAGAGACCCAAACCAGAACTGCAGGAGTATATAGAAAAGACCCAAATCAGAACTGCAGGAGTATATAGAAGAGGCCTGAACCAGAACTGCAGGAGTATATAGAAGAGGCCCAAACCAGAACTGCAGGAGTATATAGAAGAGGCCTGAACCAGAACTGCAGGAGTATATAGAAGAGACCCAAACCAGAACTGCAGGAGTATATAGAAGAGACCCAAACCAGAACTGCAGGAGTATATAGAAGAGGCCTGAACCAGAACTGCAGGAGTATATAGAAGAGACCCAAACCAGAACTGCAGGAGTATATAGAAGAGAGCCAAACCAGAACTGCAGGAGTATATAGAAGAGACCCAATCCAGAACTGCAGGAGTATATAGAAGAGACCCGAACCAGAACTGCCGGAGTATATAGAAGAGACCGAACCAGAACTGCAGGAGTATATAGAAGAGACCCAAATCAGAACTCCAGGAGTATATAGAAGAGACCCAAACCAGAACTGCAGGAGTATATAGAAGAGACCCAAACCAGAACTGCAGGAGTATATAGAAGAGACCCAACCAGAACTGCAGGAGTATATAGAAGAGACCCAACCAGAACTGCAGGAGTATATAGAAGAGACCCAAACCAGAACTGCAGGAGTATATAGAAGAGACCTGAACCAGAACTGCAGGAGTATATAAAAGAGACCCAACCATAACTGCAGGATTATATAGAAGAGACCCAACCAGAACTGCAGGAGTATATAGAAGAGACCCAACCAGAACTGCAGGAGTATATAGAAGAGACCCAAACCAGAACTGCAGGAGTATATAGAAGAGACCCAACCAGAACTGCAGGAGTATATAGAAGAGACCCAAACCAGAACTGCAGGAGTATATAGAAGAGACCCAACCAGAACTGCAGGAGTATATAGAAGAGACCCGAACCAGAACTGCCGGAGTATATAGAAGAGACCCGAACCAGAACTGCAGGAGTATATAGAAGAGACCCAAACCAGAACTGCAGGAGTATATAGAAGAGACCCAAATGAGAACTGGAGTGTCTGATTATACTATCTATCTATCTATCTATCTATCTATCTATCTATCTATCTATCTACAGTACTAAATAATTTTCTCATCACACTGAAATTAATCTTTTAAGTGTCACAGTGAAGATAATTCATTATTATTATTAATTCACTAGAACATCCCAAGGGTATTACTAATCAAATAGACCAGCAGGAATATTATTAACCCATTAGATCTCCCCAGTGACATTATTAATCCACTAGACCACCAGGGATTTAATTAATCTACTAGACTAACAGGAGTTTTGTTTCTTCATTATTTCACCAGGAATGGAGCTAATTTCTAATCCACTAGACCATAAGGGGATTTATTTTTCAACTTGACCACTGGGATATTAATAAGTCATTAGTTGACTAGAAGTTGTTAAAATCCTCTAGACCTCCAGGGATTTTATAAATAAGCAAGAACTTCATGGATATTATTTATCTATTAGTTCACCAAATAGTGTTAACTCACTAGACCATCAGGGATATTATTAATACATTAGATCACCAGAAATATTAATATTCCAGCAGGGGTATTATTAACCTTCTAAATAACAAGGAATAATCTAATAGACCATCGAGGATATCACAAGGGATGTTGTTAATTCACTAAACCACCAGGGATATTATTATTCCACTAGATCACCAGGAATATGATCATTCCACTAGACCACCAGGGATATCATTATTCCACTAGCCAATCAAGGATGTCATTATTCCACGTTACATGTGACACTGGGGACTTTACGAAGAGGCCGACCGTCATTTTCTCTGCCAACCATCACTTTCTCTGCTGACCATCTCTTTCTCTGCTGACCGTCACTTTCTCTGTTGACTTTCACTTTCTCTGCCGCCCATCACTTTCTCTGCTGACCATCACTTTCTCTGCTGACCGTCACTTTTTCTGCCAACCATCACTTTCTCTGCTGACCGTCACTTTCTCTGCTGACCATCACTTTCTCTGCCGACCATTACTTTCTCTGCCGACCATTACTTTCTCTGCCGACCATCACTTTCTCTGCTGACCGTCACTTTTTCTGCCGACCATCACTTTCTCTGCTGACCATTACTTTGTCTGCCGACCATCACTTTCTCTGCCAACCATCACTTTCTCTGCCGACCATCACTTTCTCTGCCGACCTTCACTTTCTCTGCCGACTGTCACTTTCTCTGCCGACCATCAATCTCTGTGCGGACAATCACTTTCTCTACCGACCATCACTTTCTCTGCTGACCATCACTTTCTCTGATGACAGTAATTTTCTCTGATGACCATTACTTTCTCTGCCGACCATCACTTTCTCTGCTTACCTTCACTTTCTCTGCCGACTATCACTTTCTCTGCTGACCATCACTTTCCCTGCTGACCATCACTTTCTCTGCCAACCGTCACGTTCTCTGCCGACCGTCACTTTCTCTGCTGACCGTCACTTTCTCTGCCGACCATAACTTTATCTGCCGACCATCACTTTCTATGCCGACCATCACTTTCTCTGCAGACCATCGCTTTCTCTGCCGACCATCGCTTTCTCTGCTGACCACCACTTTCTCTGCTGACCATCACTTTCTCTCCTGCCCATCACTTTCTCTGCTGACTGTCACTTTCTCTGCTGACCATCACTTTTTCTGCTGACCGTCACTTTCTATGCTGACCATCACTTTCTCTGCTGACCATCACTTTCTCTGCCAACCATCACTTTCTCTGCTGACCGACACTTTCTCTGCCGACCGTCGCTTTTTCTGCCGACCATCAATCTCTGTGCGGACAAACACTTTCTCTACCGACCATCACTTTCTCTGCTGACCGTCACTTTCTGTGATGACCGTCACTTTCTCTGCTGACCGTCCCTTTCTCTGATGAGCATCACTTTCTCTCATGACCATTACTTTCTCTACTGACCATCACTTTGTCTGATGACCGTCACTTTCTCTGCTGACCATCACTTTCTCTGCCGACCATCACTTTCTCTGCAGACCATTACTTTCTCTGCCGACCATCACTTTCTCTGATGACCATCACTTTCTCTGCTTACCTTCACTTTCTCTGCCGACCATCACTTTCTCTGATGACCATCACTTTCTCTGCTTACCTTCACTTTCTCTGCCGACTATCACTTTCTCTGCTGACCATCACGTTCCCTGCTGACCATCAATTTCTCTGCCAACCGTCACGTTCTCTACCGACTGTAACTTTCTCTGCAGACCATCACTTTCTCTGCCGACCATCACTTTCTCTGATGACCATCACTTTCTCTGCTGACCATCACTTTCCCTGCCGACCATCACTTTCTCTGCCAACCGTCACGTTCTCTGCCAACCGTAACTTTCTCTGCTGACCGTCACTTTCTCTGCCGACCATAACTTTCTCTGCCGACCATCACTTTCTATGCCGACCATCACTTTCTATGCCGACCATCACTTTCTCTGCAGACCATCACTTTCTCTGCCGACCATCACTTTCTCTGCAGACCATCACTTTCTCTGCCGACCATCACTTTCTCTGATGACCATCACTTTCTCTGATGACTATCACTTTCTCTGCTGACCATCACTTTGTCTGCTGACCATCACTTTCTATGCCAACCATCACTTTCTCTGATGACCATCACTTTCTCTGCTTACCTTCACTTTCTCTGCCAACCGTCACGTTCTCTGCCGACAGTAACTTTCTCTGCTGACCGTCACTTTCTCTGCCGACCATAACTTTCTCTGCCGACCATCACTTTCTATGCCGACCATCAGTTTCTATGCCGACCATCACTTTCTCTGCAGACCATCACTTTCTCTGCCGACCATCGCTTTCTCTACTGACTATCACTTTCTCTGCAGACCATCACTTTGCCTGGTAACCGTCACTTTCTCTGCTGACCATCACTTTCTCTGCTGACCATCACTTTGTCTGCTGACCATCACTTTCTTTGCCGACCATCACTTTATCTGCTGACCATCACTTTCTCTGATGATCATCACTTTCTCTGACGACCGTCATTTTCTCTGCTGACCATCACTTTCTTTGCCGACCATCACTTTATCTGCCGACCATCACTTTCTCTGATGACCATCACTTTCTCTGCTGACCATCACTTTCTCTGATGATCATCACTTTCTCTGACGACCGTCATTTTCTCTGCTGACCATCACTTTCTTTGCCGACCATCACTTTATCTGCCGACCATCACTTTCTCTGATGACCATCACTTTCTCTGATGACCGTCACTTTCTCTGCTGACCATCACTTTCTTTGCCGACCATCACTTTCTCTGCTGACCATTACTTTCTCTGCTGACCATCACTTTCTTTGCCGACCATCACCTTCTCTGCCGACCATCACTTTCTCTGCTGACCGTCACTTTCTTTGCCGACAATCACCTTCTCTGCCGACCATCACTTTCTCTGCCGACCATCACTTTCTCTGCCAACCATCGCTTTCTCTGCTGACCATCACTTTCTTTGCCGACCATCACTTTCTGTGCTGACCATCACTTTCTCTGCCGACCATAACTTTCTCTGCCGACCATCACTTTCTATGCTGACCATCACTTTCTCTGCAGACCATCGCTTTCTCGGCCGACCATCGCTTTCTCTGCCGACCATCACTTTCTCTGCTTACCATCGCTTTCTCTGCTGACCATCGCTTTCTCTGCTGACCGTCACTTTCTTTGCTGACCATCACTTTCTCTGCTGACCATCACTTTCTCTCTGTGTCAATTTCTCTGCTGACCATCACTTTTTCTGCTGACCATCACTTTCTCTGCTGACCATCACTTTTTCTGCTGACCGACACTTTCTCTGCCGATCATCAATCTCTGTGTGGACAATCACTTTCTCTACCGACCATCACTTTCTCTGCCCACCATCGCTTTCTCTGCTGACCATCACTTTCTCTGCTGACCATCACTTTCTTTGCCGACCATCACTTTCTATACTGACCGTCACTTTCTCTGCAGACCATCGCTTTCTCTGCCGACCATCGCTTTCTCTGCTGACTATCACTTTCTCTGCAGACCATCACTTTGTCTGGTAACCGTCACTTTCTCTGCTGACCATCACATTCTCGGCTGACCATCACTTTCTCTGCTGACCATCACTTTGTCTGCTGACCATCACTTTTTCTGCTGACCATCACTTTCTCTGCCGACCATCACTTTCTCTGCTTACCATCGCTTTCTCTGCTGACTGTCACTTTCTTTGCTGACTGTCACTTTCTCTGCTGACCATCACTTTCTCTGCTGACCATCACTTTCTCTGCTGTCAATTTCTCTGCTGACCATCACTTTTTCTGCTGACCATCACTTTCTCTGCTGACCATCACTTTCTCTGCTGACCATCACTTTCTCTGATGACCATCACTTTGTCTGCTGACCGTCACTTTCTCTGCTGACCATCACTTTCTCTGCCGACCATCACTTTTTCTGCTGACCATCACTTTCTCTGATGACCATCACTTTGTCTGCTGACCGTCACTTTCTCTGCTGACCATCACTTTCTCTGCCGACCATCACTTTCTCTGATGACCATCACTTTCTCTGATGACCATCACTTTCTCTGCTGACCATCACTTTCTCTGATGACCATCACTTTCTCTGCTGACCATCACTTTCTCTGCTGACCATCACTTTGTCTGATGACCATCGCTTTCTCTGCTGACCGTCACTTTCTTTGCTGACCGTCACTTTCTCTGCTGACCATCACTTTCTCTGCTGACCATCACTTTCTCTGCTGTCAATTTCTCTGCTGACCATCACTTTTTCTGCTGACCATCACTTTGTCTGCTGACCATCACTTTTTTTGCTGACCATCACTTTCTCTGCTGACCATCGCTTTCTCTGCTGACCATCACTTTCTCTGATGACCATCACTTTCTCTGATGACCATCACTTTCTCTGCTGACCACCACTTTTTCTGCTGACCATCACTTTCTCTGCTGACCTTCACTTTCTCTGCCGACCGTCACTTTCTCTGATGACCATCACTTTCTCTGCTGACCATCACCTTCTCTGCTGACCATCACTTTCTCTGCTGACCATCACTTTCTCTGCTGACCATCACTTTCTCTGCCGACCATCACTTTCTCTGCTGACCATCACTTTGTCTGATGACCATCGCTTTCTCTGCTGACCGTCACTTTCTTTGCTGACCGTCACTTTCTCTGCTGACCATCACTTTCTCTGCTGACCATCACTTTCTCTGCTGTCAATTTCTCTGCTGACCATCACTTTTTCTGCTGACCATCACTTTGTCTGCTGACCATCACTTTTTTTGCTGACCATCACTTTCTCTGCTGACCATCGCTTTCTCTGCTGACCATCACTTTCTCTGCTGACCATCACTTTCTCTGATGACCATCACTTTCTCTGATGACCATCACTTTCTCTGCTGACCACCACTTTTTCTGCTGACCATCACTTTCTCTGCTGACCTTCACTTTCTCTGCCGACCGTCACTTTCTCTGATGACCATCACTTTCTCTGCTGACCATCACCTTCTCTGCTGACCATCACTTTCTCTGCTGACCATCACTTTCTCTGCTGACCATCACTTTCTCTGCCGACCATCACTTTCTCTGCTGATGATCATCCTGTTACTTTTGCAGGCAGCGACTTGTTCTCTTTATGGCGGATTTCACTTGACCTGATTGTGCATTGTGAAGTGTAACAGTAAAGTGCCCCATTAACTGTGCAGGCGGCTCTGTCACCGCGGCCGGACGGGTAAGTGGACGGGTTAATTACCCGCAGGTTCTCATTAGAAGGTTTAATGGAAAGTGACCACATGATTTAGGAGATGACTGTTTTCTTCTCATGTTCTTCTTGGTCTTAGAGACTTAATTCTGCCTGAAATTAAAGTTTTATAAAGTCAATGAAAGAGTGCGAGGTGTGACGAGCCAAGACGTGCCGCGGGGGCCGGAGGAGTAAGAAACCACAAGGTCACGTAGCCGAAATACAGTATACCCCAGAGCAGAGATGTCACTACAACAGTGAGCCTGACTGCTTACCATTCATACAGAGTACTAGATGTCACCTGCAGTCCTATGTAACACCACAGATAACACAGTGATATCTCTGAGTACAGATAATGTAGTAGATGTCACCTGCAGTCCTATGTAACACCACAGATAACACAGTGATATCTCTGAGTACAGATAATGTAGTATATGTCACCTGCAGTCCTATGTAACACCACAGATAACACAGTGATACCTGAGTACAGATAATGTAGTAGATGTCACCTGCAGTCCTATGTAACACCATAGATAACACAGTGATATCTGAGTACAGATAAAGTAGTAGATGTCACCTGCAGTCCTATGTAACACCACAGATAACACTGTAATATCTGAGTACAGATAATGTAGAAGATGTCACCTGCAGTCCTATGTAACACCCCAGATAACACAGTGATATCTCCGAGTACAGATAATGTAGTAGATGTCACCTGCAGTCCTATGTAACACCACAGATAAGACTGTAATATCTGAGTACAGATAATGTAGAAGATGTCACCTGCAGTCCTATGTAACACCCCAGATAACACAGTGATATCTCCGAGTACAGATAATGTAGTAGATGTCACCTGCAGTCCTATGTAACACCACAGATAACACTGTAATATCTGAGTACAGATAATGTAGAAGATGTCACCTGCAGTCCTATGTAACACCTTAGATTACACAGTGATATCTGAGTACAGATAATGTAGTAGATGTCACCTGCAGTCCTATGTAACACCACAGATAACACAGTGATATCTCTGAGTACAGATAATGTAGTAGATGTCACGTGCAGTCCTAACTAACACCACAGATAACACAATCATATCTTGCAGAATAGATAATGTAGATGTCACCTGCAGTCCTATGTAACACCACAGATAACACAGTGATATCTCTCTGAGCACAGATAATGTAGTAGATGTCACCTGCAGTCCTATGTAACACCACAGATAACACAGTGATATCTCTGAGTACAGATAATGTAGTAGATGTCACCTGCAGTCCTATGTAACACCACAGATAACACAGTGATATCTCTGACTACAGATAATGTAGTAGATGTCACCTGCAGTCCTATGTAACACCACAGATAGCACAGTGATATCTCTGACTACAGATAATGTAGTAGATGTCACCTGCAGTCCTATGTAACACCACAGATAACACAGTGATATCTCTGACTACAGATAATGTAGTAGATGTCACCTGCAGTCCTATGTAACACCATAGATAACACAGTGATATCTGAGTACAGATAATGTAGTAGATGTCACCTGCAGTCCAATGTAACACCCCAGATAACACAGTGATATCTCTGAGTACAGATAATGTAGTAGATGTCACCTGCAGTCCTATGTAACACCACAGATAACACAGTGATATCTCTGAGTACAGATAATGTAGTAGATGTCACCTGCAGTCCTATGTAACACCACAGATAACACAGTGATATCTCAGAGTACAGATAATGTAGTAGATGTCACCTGCAGTCCTATGTAACACCACAGATTACACAGTGATATCTCTGAGTACAGATAATGTAGTAGATGTCACCTGCAGTCCTATGTAACACCACAGATAACACAGTGATATCTCTGAGTACAGATAATGTAGTAGATGTCACTTTCAGTCCTATGTAACACCACAGATAACACAGTGATAGCTCTGAGTACAGATAATGTAGTAGATGTCACCTGCAGTCCTATGTAACACCACAGATAACACAGTGATATCTCCGAGTACAGATAATGTAGTAGATGTCACCTGCAGTCCTATGTAACACCACAGATAACACTGTAATATCTGAGTACAGATAATGTAGACGATGTCACCTGCAGTCCTATGTAACACCTTAGATAACACAGTGATATCTGAGTACAGATAATGTAGTAGATGTCATCTGCAGTCCTATGTAACACCACAGATAACACAGCGATATCTCTGAGTACAGATAATGTAATAGATGTCACCTGCAGTCCTATGTAACACCACAGATAACACAGTGATATCTCTGAGTACAGATAATGTAGTAGATGTCACCTGCAGTCCTATGTAACACCACAGATAGAACAGTGATATCTCTGAGTACAGATAATGTAGTAGATGTCACCTGCAGTCCTATGTAACACCACAGATAACACAGTGATATCTCTGACTACAGATAATGTAGTAGATGTCACCTGCAGTCCTATGTAACACCACAGATAACAGTGATATCTCTGAGTGCAGATAATGTAGTAGATGTCACCTGTAGTCCTATGTAACACCACAGATAACACAGTGATATCTCTGACTACAGATAATGTAGTAGATGTCACCTGCAGTCCTATGTAACACCACAGATAACAGTGATATCTCTGAGTACAGAAAATGTAGTAGATGTCACCTGCAGTCCTATGTAACACCACAGATAACACAGTGATATCTCTGACTACAGATAATGTAGTAGATGTCACCTGCAGTCCTATGTAACACCACAGATAATACAGTGATATCTCTGAGTACAGATAATGTAGTAGATGTCACCTGCAGTCCTATGTAACACCTTAGATAACACAGTGATATCTGAGTACAGATAATGTAGTAGATGTCATCTGCAGTCCTATGTAACACCACAGATAACACAGTGATATCTCTGAGTACAGATAATGTAATAGATGTCACCTGCAGTCCTATGTAACACCACGATAACACAGTGATATCTCTTGAGTACAGATAAATGTAGTAGATGTCACCTGCAGTCCTATGTAACACCACAGATAACACAGTGATATCTCTGACTACAGATAATGTAGTAGATGTCACCTGCAGTCCTATGTAACACCACAGATAACACAGTGATATCTCTGAGTGCAGATAATGTAGTAGATGTCACCTGCAGTCCTATGTAACACCACAGATAACACAGTGATATCTCTGAGTACAGATAATGTAGTAGATGTCATCTGCAGTCCTATGTAACACCACAGATAACACAGTGATATCTCTGAGTACAGATAATGTAGTAGATGTCACCTGCAGTCCTATGTAACACCACAGATAACACAGTGAGATCTCTGAGTACAGATAATGTAGTAGATGTCACCTGCAGTCCTATGTAACACCACAGATAACACAGTGAGATCTCTGAGTACAGATAATGTAGTCGATGTCACCTGCAGTCCTATGTAACACCACAGATAACACAGTGAGATCTCTGAGTACAGATAATGTAGTAGATGTCACCTGCAGTCCTATGTAACACCACAGATAACACAGTGATATCTCTGAGTACAGATAATGTAGTAGATGTCTCCTGCAGTCCTATGTAACACCACAGATAACACAGTGAGATCTCTGAGTACAGATAATGTAGTCGATGTCACCTGCAGTCCTATGTAACACCACAGATAACAGTGATATCTCTGAGTGCAGATAATGTAGTAGATGTCCTCTCCTGGATGTTGGGGATGATGCTTCCATTCCGCTGTTCTGTCTTCATTATCTGTAGACATCTCCCTCGTTAGGATCTGGTATCACCGCGGCGGGATCCTTTAATGTTTTACCTGCAGTGAGTTTGTATCGGAATATAATCTCTGCGGTGGAGCGGAGTGAGCGGCGCTCGGCACAGTGTCGTCTCTTTGGATTGTGATCGGGATCCTGACATCGTTACATTGTATCAAAATAAGTGAAAGTGGAAAATAAAGCAAACATAAATAGTAAATATGTGGAGATGTCATAATCTGACTGCAGTAATGAGCGAAAGATGGGGATTAGAGTCTGAAGAGGGAGAGCGTCAGCGGGAGCACAGAGCGTCAGCGGGAGCACAGAGCGTCAGCGGGAGCACAGAGCGTCAGCGGGAACACAGAGCGTCAGCGGGAACACAGAGCGTCAGCGGGGAGCACAGAGCGTCAGCGGGAGTACAGAGCGTCAGCGGGAGCACAGAGCGTCAGCAGGAGCACAGAGCATCAGCGAGAGCACAGAGCGTCAGCGGGAGCACAGAGCATCAGCATGAAGCACAGAACAGCGGTGGGAACACAGAGTGGCAGCAGGAGCAAAGAGCGTCAGCGGGAGCACAGAGCGTCAGCGGGAGCACAGAGTGGCGGCAAGAAGCACAGAGCGGCGGCAGGAACACAGAGCGGCAGCAGGAGCACAGAGAGGCAGCGTCAGCACAGAGTCATCGAGAGCACAGACCAGCGGCAGGAGCACAGGGCATCAGCAAGAGCACAGAGCGGTGGCAGGAGCACAGAATGGGAATCAGGAGCACAGAACGTCAGCAGGAAGCACAGAGCGTCAGCGAGAGCACAGAATGGTAGCAGGAGCACAGAGTGGGAGAAGAAGCACAGAGCGTCAGCGAGAGCACAGTGCAGGAGTGGGAGCAGAGAGGATCAGCAGGAAGCACAGAGCGTTGGCGGGAAGTACAGAGCATCAGCGGGAAGCACAGAGCGTCAGTGGGAGCACAGAGCAGTGGCGGGAGTACAGAGCGTTAGCGGGAAGCACAGAGCATCAGCGGGAACACAGAGTGTCAGCAGGAAGCACAGAGTGGCGGCGGGAACACAGAATGGTGGCGGGAACACAGAGTGGCAGCAGGAGCACAGAGCGTCAGTGGGAGCATAGAGCATCAGCGGGAACACAGAGTGGCAGCAGGAAGCACAGAGTGGCGGCAGGAACAGAGCGGCGGCAGGAGCACAAAGCGATGGCGGGAGCACAGAGCGTCAGAGGGAGCAAAGAGCATCAGCAGGAACACAGCGGTAGCAAGAAGCACAGAGCGTCGGTGGGAGCAAAGAGCGGTGGTGGGTGCACAGAGCGTCAGCTGAAGTACAGAGCGTCAGTGGGAAGCACAGAGCACCAGTGGGTAGCACAGAGTGGTGGTGGGCGCACAGAGTGGTGGTGGGCGCAAAGAGGGGTGGCGGGAAGCACAGAGCGTCAGCGAGAAGCACAGAGCGTCAGCTGGAGTACAGAGTGTCAGAGGGAAGCACAGAGTTCCAGCTGGAGCACAGAGCGTCAGCTGGAGTACAGAGCGTCAGTGGGAAGCACAGAGCAGCAGCGGGAAGCACAGAGTGGTGGTGGGCGCACAGAGGGTCGGCGGAAAGCACAGAGCGTCAGCGGAAGCACAGAGCATCAGTGGGAGCACAGAGAGGCAGCGTCAGCACAGAGAGTCATCGGGAGGCGGCAGGAGCACAGGGCATCAGCGAGAGCACAGAGCAGTAGCAGGAGCACAGAGTGGGAGCAGGAGCACAGAACGTCAGCAGGAAGCACAGAGCGTCAGCAAGAGCACAGAGCAGTAGCAGGAGCACAGAGTGGGAGCAGTAGCATAGAATGTCAGCAGGAAGCACAGAGCGTCAGCGAGAGCACAGAGCAGGAGCGGGAGCAGAGAGCATCAGCGTGAAGCACAGAGCAGTGGCGGGAGTACAGTGCGTTAGCAGGAAGCACAGAGCATCAGCAAGCGCACAGAGCGGCAGCAGGAGCACATAGCATCATCAAGAGCACAGAGCGGCAGCAGGAGCACAGAGCATCATCGAGAGCACAGAGCAGTAGCAGGAGCACAGAGTGGGAGCAGGAGCACAGAACGTCAGCAGGAAGCACAGAGCGTCAGCAAGAGCACAGAGCAGTAGCAGGAGCACAGAGTGGGAGCAGTAGCATAGAATGTCAGCAGGAAGCACAGAGCATCAGCGAGAGCACAGAGCAGGAGCGGGAGCAGAGAGCATCAGCGTGAAGCACAGAGCAGTGGCGGGAGTACAGTGCGTTAGCAGGAAGCACAGAGCATCAGCAAGCGCACAGAGCGGCAGCAGGAGCACATAGCATCATCAAGAGCACAGAGCGGCAGCAGGAGCACAGAGCATCATCGAGAGCACAGAGCGGCAGCAGGAGCACAGAGCATCATCGAGAGCACAGAGCGGCAGCAGGAGCACAGAGCGTCATCAAGAGCACAGAGCGGCAGCAGGAGCACAGAGCATCATCGAGAGAACAGAGCGGCAGCAGGAGCAGGGAGCATCAGCGGGGAGCACAGAGCATCGTCGGGAAGCACAGAGCGTCAGTGGGGGCACAGAGAGGCAACAGGAGCATAGAGCGGCAGCGAGAGCACGGAGCAGGAGCAGGGAGCATCAGCGGGAAGCACAGAGCATAAGTGGGAATCACAGAGCGTCAGCGGGAGCACAAAGCGATAGCGGGAAGCACAGAGTGTCGGCAGGAAGCACAGAGCATAAGCAGGAAGCACAGAGTGTCAGAGGGAGCACAGCGTCAGCGGGAAGCACAGAGTGTCGGCAGGAAGCACAGAGCATAAGCAGGAAGCACAGAGTGTCAGAGGGAGCACAGCGTCAGCGGGAAGCACAGAGCGGTGGCGGGAGCACAAAGTGTCAGCGGGAAGAACAGAGAGGTGGCAGGAGCAGATGTGATTCAAGCAGCGCTTCTTTCATAGGACGATTTGAGACAAATAATCTTAAAACTACATAATCGATATCTTGATTATTGAAAACTTGATACACGAAGCATCTCTATAAAATGAGTCATTGATACGGGAAGACATTGAGACTGAACATGAAAGCGAACCAAACATCTTGAAGGATGAACACATTGCTACAATAAAGCTTCTGTCAAAAAAACAAAGTGCCTGGATGTGACTATATTCCAATAGAGCTAATAAAGTCTTCTGAAGCAGCAGTGGAAGTCATCACATGCCTGTGTCAACAGATATGGACAACTGGTAAATGGCCGAAGGACTGGACAAGATCGGTGTTTATTCCTATTCCGAAGAAGAGAGATGCTACAGATTGTGGAAACTATTGGACTATTCTCATGCCAGAAAGATACTGTTCAAGATCCTATAAAGACAGCTACAGCCATAATGTGACCAAGAGCTGCCAGAGGAACAAGTAGGTGTCAGAAAAGGCCGAGGAACAAGAGATGTAATTACTAACAGGAGATTGATAATGGAAAAGGCCAAAAAATACAACAAATAGCTCTATTTTTGCTTCATCGACTACAGCAAAGCCTTCGACTGTGGTAATCATCTGAAACTTTGTAATGTCATGAAGGATATGGTTGCGCCAAACCATCTGATCAGCCTCATTAGGAACCTTTACATCGACCAAGGAGCAACAGTCCGAATGACACACGGTGACTCGGCATGGCTCACAGTAGAGCGAGGTGTCAGCAAGGCGGCATCCGGTCATCATTTCTCTTCAATTGATATACAAAAACTATTTTCAAGAAGGCTGGATTTGAAGGAATCAAAATTGGTGGAAGAATCATCAACAATCTAAGATTCGCAGACGATACAACACTGATAGCAACAAGTGTAGACGGAATGATGGACTTAATACGGAGAATCAAGATGGAGCTGGAACATATGACGGCTACTAAAGAGACAGAGATACTGACTACTGCCAGGTACAGCCGGGACACATGTGAGATGGACAGCGACCAAATGGAAGTGGTAAAGGAACCAACAAATTTGGATCAATGATTAACTCAATGTTGTGTCACACGAATGGGAATAACAACCTGTAATGTTTATTTTTGAGCATTGTGTATTTTTCCTCCTATCAGGAAATTCCTTTATTGTTGCTAGGTAGATTAGTCTCTGTGAAAATTGTCCCTGCCTCCCTCCCTTAGATGGCCGCTGTACTAGGTTGTTCCTCCCTCCTTCACCAGTTTAGTTTAGAGAAGCCATTACTGAAGACGCATGTCTACAACCCTGTATAGATTATTCCTTTTCACCTATCATTCCATTGTAACTAATACAAGATTTGGAAGAAAACTACAGTATTTCTCCTGGTTTTTCTACAGCTGCAGTGACAATTGTGTTGAAACTGTCTGTGTGCCCCTGATGGTGTAAGTACGAGCATACAATTTTCTAAGGGACTGGTGATTAGAGCGCTTGGGATTTGCAGTCATCAGAACACTCAAGATGCAGCGACAACACTGGAAGTCAATAGGAGAAAAGCTAGGGGCAAATTAACTATGAAATCAATGGACAAGGTCTTCACTTCAGGGGACATCTCACTGGTGATGAAGACACGGCTCGTACATAGTCTGGTATATTCTGTAGTAACATATGTAAGTGACACCTGGATGATAAAAGAACAAGACAGAAGAGGAACCAACACCTTCATAATGTGGAGCTGGAGAAGGATGTTATCAACACCATGGATGGCAAGAAGAACAAGAACCAACCAGACATGTCACTGGAAGAGAGGATCACCAAGATACGACTGTCTACACAACATACGAAGAGAGAAATCACTGGAGAAGACATCATGGTGGGAGGAATAGAAGGAATTATGGGAAGAGGAAGACCAGAAGCCCGATGGTGTGATACCATCAGCATAATGGCAGATATGACCCTGATTGACCTATCTAGGCTTGGAGAAGACCCTGGTGGACATATCGAGGCTTGGAGAAGACCCTGGTGGACATATCTAGGCTTGGCGAAGACCCTGATTGACCTATATAGGCTTGGAGAAGACCCTGGTGGACCTATCTAGGCTTGGAGAAGACCCTGATTGACCTATCTAGGCTTGGAGAAGACCCTGATTGACCTATCTAGGCTTGGAGAAGACCCTGGTGGACCTACCTAGGCTCGCGCATGATGGATCTTCCTGCAGTGCATTTATCCATCAAGTCGCCAAGGCGCAAGATTGAGCTGAATGGCGATACATGAATAATAATAAATCTGAAAACTTTAGCTACTGTGACATCTATATGTGATGGGGTTGCTCACATTGCCTGGTCCACAAGGTAGTGATAGGAACACTTTATGCTTAAAAACTTCATAAACTGATACAAAGTAAAGAAAACAGGAGCCGTCGCTCAGCTTTACAGGAACTTAAACATAACACTGTTTTATAGTCCATTGCATCCACGAGTATGGCCACACCGATTCGTATGCACTTCTCCGCAGTAGGATCTCACTGGAGGTATCTCAGCCTCCACACTCAGAGGCTCATTCTCACAGACTGACCATGTGCCAAACACACAGACCTCATTAAGATACACCCATAAGACACACCCATGGGTGAAGGTATGTGGATAGCCGGACCCACCCATCTCTCTATCCGTATACCGGGACCTATGAATGCCTTACAAGAATGGAACTACAGGTCCCATGGAAGACATTCCAGGTTTACATCCCAGAGGACAACCACCTCTGTGATACATACCGACTATTCACAATGTAGCCGATTACTATATCACACAACATCCGGAAAGTCCTGTAGAGGAGGAATCATTCTGCTGCTTCCATCTGTGAAATGAAATTTCCACTCCAGTGCTTATTTTTTATTTCACCGCTGGAGGGGTTCATTAAATCTAAGTCCCTGACAACCTGTCTGTTACTCACATTCTGGTGGCTTCATCTGTAATCGCTGTCATTCCAGTCAGGCTCCAGGGATTTGTGACCTGCTGTCAGCTTCAGTGTCTCATTGAGCAAGAGAAGGTCACAGCTCAATACAAGTCTATGAGAGCCTCATTCTGGTCTTGCTCTGCATTCGTCCTGTCCTCATTCTCCTCTCGCCCTGGCCTTGTTTTGTCCTCATTCTAACCTCATGCTGGCTTTGTTCTGACCTCATTCTATTCTCGTCATGTCCTCATTCTGGCTTCATCTTGTCTTCATTCTGTTCTCATCGTGTTCTAGTCCTGTCCTCATTCTATGCTCGTTCTTGGTTCGTCCTGTTCTCGTTCTGACCTTGCTCTGGCCTCTTACTGTCCTCATTCTGTCCTCATCCTGGCCTCATTTTTATCCTCAATCTGGTTTAGTTCTGGTCTCATTCTGCCCTCGTCCTGGCCTCATTCTGTCCTTGTTCTGTCCTTGTCATGAACTAGTTCTGTCCTCATTCTGTCCTCATCATGGCCTCGTTTTTATCCTCACTCTGACCTAGTTCTGGTCTCATTTTGCCTTGTCCTGGCCTCGTCATGGCCTCATTCTGTCCTTGTCATGAACTAGTTCTGTCCTCATTGTGGCCTCATTCTAGCTACGCCCCGGCCTCATCCTGGCCTTGTTGTGTCCTTGTTCTGGCCTTACCATGGCTTCAACCTGGCCTCATTCTGGTCTCGTTCTGGCCTCATTCTGTCCTCGTTCTGGTCTCATTCTGACCTCATTCTGTCCTCGTTCTGTCCTCTTTCTGGCCTTACTCTTGCCTTGTCATGGCCTCATTCTGTCCTTGTTCTGTCCTTGTCATGAACTAGTTCTGTCCTCATTCTGGCCTTACTCTTGCCTCATCATGGCCTCATTCTGTCCTCATTCTGTCCTCATCATGGCCTCGTCATGGCCTCGTTTTTATCCTCACTCTGACCTAGTTCTGGTCTCATTTTGCCTTGTCCTTGCCTCGTCATGGCCTCATTCTGTCCTTGTCATGAACTAGTTCTGTCCTCTTTCTGGCCTTACTCTTGCCTCATCATGGCCTCATTCTGTCCTTGTTCTGGCCTTGTCATGAACTAGTTCTGTCCTCATTCTGGCCTTACTCTTGCCTCATCATGGCCTCATTCTGTCCTCATTCTGTCCTCATCATGGCCTCGTTTTTATCCTCACTCTGACCTAGTTCTGGTCTCATTTTGCCTTGTCCTGGCCTCGTCATGGCCTCATTCTGTCCTTGTCATGAACTAGTTCTGTCCTCATTGTGGTCTCATTCTGTCCTTGTTTTGGCCTCATTCTGACATCATTCTAGCTATGCCCTGGGCTTATCCTGGCCTTGTTGTGTCCTTGTTCTGGCCTTATCATGGCTTTAACCTGGCCTCATTCTGGTCTCGTTCTGGCCTCATTCTGTCCTCGTTCTGGTCTTGTTCTGACCTCATTCTGTCCTCGTTCTGGTCTTGTTCTGGCCTCATTCTGTCCTCGTTCTGGTCTTGTTCTGGCCTCATTCTGTCCTCGTTCTGGTCTCGTTCTGACCTCATTCTGTCCTCGTTCTGGTCTCGTTCTGGCCTCATTTTGTCCTTGTCTTGGCCTTGTCTTGGCCTCATTCTAGCTATGCCCTGGCCTCATCTTGGCCTTGTTCTGTCTTTGTTCTGGCCTTACCATGGCTTCAACCTGGCCTCATTCTGGTCTCGTTCTGACCTCATTCTGTCCTCGTTTTGGCCTTGCCTGCCTCGTTCTGGCTTTATTCTAGCTGCGTCCTGGCCTTGTTCTGTCCTCATTTTGGCCTCACTCTGTCCTGGTTCTAGCCTTGTCATGACCTAGTCCTGTCCTTGTTGTGGCCCTGCCCTGACCTCTTTCTGGCCTCATTTTTGCCTTATCAGATCCTCATTCCATCATAATTTTGGCCTTGTCTTGACCTCATTCTGGCCCCATTCTAGCTTTGCCTGGCCTCATCTTGGCCTTGTTCTGTCCTCGTTCTGGCGTCATTCTAGCCTCATCATGGCCTCATTCTGTCCTCGTCCTTGTTCTGTCCTCGTCCTTGTTCTGGCCTACTTTTTGCCTTCTCATAGTCTTGTTCTATCCTCAGTCGGGTCAGGGCACCCAGCAGTATGGCCTCATAGCTTACAATGTAGAAAAGTGATGGGTCAGTATGCCCAGCAGTACAGCTCCAGAGTGTTCAACGTAGAGTGGTGACGGGTCAGGACACTAAGCAATATGGCCCTGCAGCTGACAACATAGAGAGATGATGGTTAAGGATGCCCTGCAATATGGCCCTGGGGCTTACAATGTAGAGAAGTATGGGTCATGACACCTGTCAGTATGGCCTCAGAGCTACCAACGTAGAGAGGTGACAGGTCATGATGACCAGCACTAATAATAATAATAACAATAATATAATAAAACTTTATTTGTACAGTCATGGCCAAAAGTTTTGAGAATGACACCAAAATGCTATATTTCCCATGATCTGCTCCCTCTGGTTTTTATTTCTGTTTGATGTTTCTATCACATACAGAAATATAATTGCAATCATATTATGACACCAGAAGGTTCTATTGACAGTTAGAATGAGTTACTGCAGCAAGTGAATATCTGCAGTGTTGCCCCTTCTTCTTCAGGACTCTGCAATTCTCCCTGGCTGCTCTCAATCATCTTCTGGAGCAAATCCGGACTGATCGCCGTCCATACCTCCATTCTTCCATTCCTCCATTCTTCCATTCTTCCATTCTTCCATTCCTCCATTCTTCCATTCCTCCATTCTTCCATTCCTCCATTCTTCCATTCTTGCATAATCAATGTTTGCATTTTGGCAGAATTAGTTGGTTTTTGTTTGTCCACCCGTCTCTTGATGATTGACCACAAGTTCTCAATGGGATTAAGATCTGGGGAGTTTCCAGGCCATGGACCCAAAATCTCTATGCTTTGTTCCCTGAGCCATTTAGTTATCACCTTTGCTTTATGGCAAGGTGCTCCATCATGCTGGAAAAGGCATTGTTGGCGCCAAACTGCTCTTGGACAGTTGGGAGAAGTTGCTCTTGGAGGACATTCTGGTACCATTCTTTATTCATGGCTGTGTTTTTAGGCAAAACTGTGAGTGAGCCGATTCCCTTGGCTGAGAAGGAACCCCACACATGAATGGTTTCAGGATGCTTTACAGTTGGCATGAGACAAGACTGGTGGTAGCGCTCACCTCTTCTTCTCCGAATAAGCTGTTTCCAGATATCCCAAACAATCGAAAAGGGGATTCATCAGAGAAAATGACTTTCCCCCAGTCCTCAGCAGTCCACTCCCTGTACCTTTACCCCAGTCCTCAGCAGTCCACTCCCTGTACCTTTCCCCCAGTCCTCAGCAGTCCACTCCCTGTACCTTTCCCCCAGTCCTCAGCAGTCCACTCCCTGCACCTTTCCCCCAGTCCTCAGCAGTCCACTCCCTGTACCTTTCCCCCAGTCCTCAGCAGTCCACTCCCTGTACCTTTCCCCCAGTCCTCAGCAGTCCACTCCCTGTACCTTTCCCCAGTCCTCAGCAGTCCACTCCCTGTACCTTTCCCCAGTCCTCAGCAGTCCACTCCCTGTACCTTTCCCCAGTCCTCAGCAGTCCACTCCCTGTACCTTTCCCCAGTCCTCAGCAGTCCACGCCCTGTACCTTTCCCCCAGTCCTCAGCAGTCCACTCCCTGTACCTTTCCCCCAGTCCTCAGCAGTCCACTCCCTGTACCTTTCCCCCAGTCCTCAGCAGTCCACTCCCTGTACCTTTCCCCCAGTCCTCAGCAGTCCACTCCCTGTACCTTTCCCCCAGTCCTCAGCAGTCCACTCTCTGTACCTTTCCACCAGTCCTCAGCAGTCCACTCCCTGCACCTTTCCCCAGTCCTCAGCAGTCCACTCCCTGTACCTTTCCCCCAGTCCTCAGCAGTCCACTCCCTCTACCTTTCCCCAGTCCTCAGCAGTCCACTCCCTGTACCTTTCCCCAGTCCTCAGCAGTCCACTCCCTGTACCTTTCCCCAGTCCTCAGCAGTCCACTCCCTGTACCTTTCCTCCAGTCCTCAGCAGTCCACTCCCTGTACCTTTCCCCCAGTCCTCAGCAGTCCACTCCCTGTACCTTTCCCCCAGTCCTCAGCAGTCCACTCCCTGTACCTTTCCCCCAGTCCTCAGCAGTCCACTCCTTGTACCTTTCCCCCAGTCCTCAGCAGTCCACTCCCTGTACCTTTCCCCCAGTCCTCAGCAGTCCACTCCTTGTACCTTTCCCCCAGTCCTCAGCAGTCCACTCCCTGTACCTTTCCCCAGTCCTCAGCAGTCCACTCCCTGTACCTTTCCCCCAGTCCTCAGCAGTCCTCTCCCTGTACCTTTCCCCAGTCCTCAGCAGTCCACTCCCTGCACCTTTCCCCTGTCCTCAGCAGTCCACTCCCTGTACCTTTCCCCCAGTCCTCAGCAGTCCACTCCCTGTACCTTTCCCCAGTCCTCAGCAGTCCACTCCCTGTACCTTTCCCCAGTCCTCAGCAGTCCACTCCCTGTACCTTTCCCCCAGTCCTCAGC
Source organism: Allobates femoralis (assembly GCA_033576535.1). Taxonomy (NCBI): domain Eukaryota; kingdom Metazoa; phylum Chordata; class Amphibia; order Anura; family Aromobatidae; genus Allobates; species Allobates femoralis. Next base: position 869,568,631 of record JARQOC010000003.1, on the reverse strand, counting down.
AGTCCACTCCCTGTACCTTTCCCCCAGTCCTCAGCAGTCCACTCCCTGTACCTTTCCCCCAGTCCTCAGCAGTCCACTCCCTGTACCTTTCCCCCAGTCCTCAGCAGTCCACTCCCTGTACCTTTCCCCTGTCCTCAGCAGTCCACTCCCTGTACCTTTCCCCCAGTCCTCAGCAGTCCACTCCCTGTACCTTTCCCCAGTCCTCAGCAGTCCACTCCCTGTACCTTTCCCCCAGTCCTCAGCAGTCCACTCTCTGTACCTTTCCCCCAGTCCTCAGCAGTCCACTCCTGTACCTTTCCCCCAGTCCTCAGCAGTCCACTCCCTGTACCTTTCCCCCAGTCCTCAGCAGTCCACTCCCTGCACCTTTCCCCAGTCCTCAGCAGTCCACTCTCTGTACCTTTCCCCAGTCCTCAGCAGTCCACTCCCTGTACCTTTCCCCAGTCCTCAGCAGTCCACTCCCTGTACCTTTCCCCAGTCCTCAGCAGTCCACTCCCTGTACCTTTCCCCCAGTCCTCAGCAGTCCACTCCCTGTACCTTTCCCTAGTCCTCAGCAGTCCACTCTCTGTACCTTTCTCCCCGTCCTCAGCAGTCCACTCCCTGTACCTTTCCCCCAGTCCTCAGCAGTCCACTCCCTGTACCTTTCCCCAGTCCTCAGCAGTCCACTCCCTGTACCTTTCCCCAGTCCTCAGCAGTCCACTCCCTGTACCTTTCCCCCAGTCCTCAGCAGTCCACTCCCTGTACCTTTCCCCAGTCCTCAGCAGTCCACTCCCTGTACCTTTTGCAGAATATCAGTCGGTCCCTGATGTTTTTTCTGGAGAGAAGTGGCATCTTTGCTGCCCTCCTTGAAACCAGGTCTTGTTCAAAGACCCTCCGCAGTCTCACAGTGCGTGCAGAAGCACTCACACCAGCCTGCTGCCATTCCTGAGCAAGCTCCGCACTGCTGGTAGTCCCATCCCGCAGCTATTTTAAGATACGGTCCTGGCACTTGCTGGTCTTTCTTGGGCGCCCAAGAGCCTTTTTGACAACAATGGAAGCTCTCTCCTTGAAGTTCTTGATGATGCGATAGATTGTTGACTGAGTTGCAATCTTTCTAGCTGCGATACTCATCCCTGTTAGGCCATTTTTGTGCAGTGCAATGATGGCTGCACGTGTTTCTTTAGAGATAATCATGGTTAACTGAAGAGAAACAATGATACCAAGCACCAGCCTCCTTTTAAAGTGTCCAGTGGTGTCATTCTTACTTAATCATGACTGATTGATCACCAGCCCTGTCCTCATCAACACCCACACCTGTGTTAATGGAACAATCACTAAGACGATGTTAGCTGCTCCTTTTAAGGCAGGACTGCAATGATGTTGAAATGTGTTTTGGGGGTTAAAGTTCCTTTTCTAGGCAAATATTGACTTAGCAACTAATTGCTGTTAAGCTGATCACTCTTTATGACATTCTGGAGTTTATGCAAATTGCCATTAGAAAAACTGAAGCAGTAGACTTTGTTAAAATTAATATTTGTATCATTCTCAAAACATTTGGCCATGACTGTATAGCGCCAACATATTCCGCAGCGCTTTACAGTACAATGGTACATATAAGAAAACTGTACGATACAGAATGGTAGGTAATACAGAACAGTAGTTATATACAGTAAACATAGAAGCAACGTAGAATCAGCGACTGAAGCTATGCAAGTTGTGGATGGTACTAGTTTTTAGGGGTAGAGCATTCCAGAGGATTGGTGCAGCTTGAGAGAAGTCTTGGAGTCGGGAATGGAGGTTCGGATTAATGCCGATGTTAGTCTGACGTCACATTCAGAGCGAAGGGGACGGGTGGGGTGGTAGACAGAGATGAGGGTGGAGAGGTAAGGAGGTGCTGCACCATGAATAGCTTTGTGGGTGACAACGAGCAATTTGAATTTGATCCTATAGTGTACGGGCAGCCAATGTAGTGACTGGCACAGAGCAGAAACATCTGAGTAACGGTTTGCTAGATAGGTGATCCTGGCTGCTGCATTGAGGATAGACTGGAGAGGGGAAAGCTTACTGCGGGGGAGGCCAGATAATAAAGAATTACAGTAGTCAAGGAGGGAATGAATGAGGGCCACGGTGAGGGTTTTAGTTGTTTCCATGGTGAGGAAAGGGCAAATTCTGGAGATATTTTTCAGGTACAAGTGACAGGAGCGGGTGAGAGATTGTATATATGTGGTGAAGGAGAGATCAGTGTCCATCATAACACCGAGACAGCGAGCCTGCTGACTGGGCTTTATCGTGGTGCGCACACCGAGAGAGAGATGTCAGGTTTAGGGAGGTTGGCAGAGGGTGGGACCAGAAGAAGTTCAGTTTTTGAAAGGTTGAGTTTCAGATAGAGAGCGGACATGATATTGGAGACTGCGGTTAGACAGTCATTGGTGTTCTTTGTTAGAGCGGGAGTAAGGTCAGGAGCTGAAGTGTATAGTTGTGTGTCATCAGCATAAAGATGGTACTGGAAGCCAAATCTGCTGATGGTCTGTCCAATCGGGGCCGTGTAGAGAGAGAGAGAGAAGAGAAGACGTCCAAGGACTGACCCTGAGGGACCCCAATAGTGAGGGGAAGAGGGGAAGAAGTGGAGCCAGAGAATGATACACTGAAAGAGCGGTCAGAAAGATAGGAGGAGAGCCAGGAGAGAGCAGTGTCCTTTATGCCGATGGAGTGCAGCATAGAGAGTAGGAGCTGATGGTCAACAGTGTCAAAAGCTGCAGAGAGATCAAGAAGGATAAGCAGAGAGTGGTGACCATTACATTTTGCTGTCAGAAGGTCATTGGTCACTTTGATGAGGGCAGTTTCTGTAGAATGTAAGGAGCGGAAGCCAGACTGTAATGGATCTAAAAGAGAGTGAGTGGCGTGGTAATGGGTGAGGCGGGAGTAGACCAGGCGCTCCAGGAGTTTTGAGATGAAGGGGAGATTGGAGACAGGTCTGTAGTTATTTGTGCAGGATGGGTCAAGGGACGTTTTCTTTAGTAGTGGAGTAATGATCGAGTGTTTGAAGGAGGAGGGGAAGATGCCAGTAAAATGGGAGAGATTGAAGATTGTGGTTAAATGAGTGGTGACCACTGGAGAGTGGGTCTGGAGTAGGTGTGAGGGAATGGGGTCAGTGGTGCATGTAGTGGGACGTGAGGACGAGAGGAGCCTGGAGACTTCTTCTATGACTGGGTCAAAAATGGAGAGTGAGCCGGAGGAGATGTAGGGACAGATGGGAGTAGAAACACTTTAAGGTTGGATGCTGATTTCCTGACGGATGTTTTCTATTTTCTCTGTGAAGTAAGAGGCCAGATCATCAGCACAGAGGTCAGTGATAGGGGCCTGCACTTTCGGACTGAGGAGAGAGTGAAAGGTGTTAAAGAGTTTCTCTAAGAGTTTCACTAAGACCCAAGAGTGTACAATGTAGAGAGGTGATGGGTCAGGATACTCAGCAGTTATGCCCAAGGAGTTTACAACTCAGAAAGGTGACAGGTCAGGTCTAATCAGAGATGTGAGATCACATGAGAGCCCTGAGACTTGGCTCACATCAGTCCTGGCCAGCCAAAGCCGCCATCGACATCATGTCACCTGTAAAGGTATATCGCCTTCTTAGCATGAGTCCACAGTCCAAGCCTGGACCCCTTATTCATGTAGCATTCCGGGGCCAAAGAAACGCAGACCTTCTGACGACTATCACCAGGGTCACATTGCATTTGCTCTTTTTGCCCGTTTAGATTGAAATTACTAGAGGTGTCGTCTCTTTAAAATTGGTGCCCGGCTGCCATATAGCATCTGCCTCTTGGTGCCATATCACGGTATAATATTAGTTCATTTTGGCGGTGCTGCCTCCAGACTTTACAGCATTTATTCATCATATTTAATGCTTGATAAATGGCTAAAACCTCTGAGTGTGGACAGGGGTGCTCTGTCACCGAGCCGGCGTGGAGGGGCGTTCTCTCACTGGGGCCAGTGTGGAGGGTGGAGGCGCGCTCCGTCACCGGACCGGCGTGGAGGGGAGCTCTGTCACCAGGCCAGTGTTGAGGGGCGCTCCGTCTCTAGGCCGGCGTGGAGGGTGGAGGGGCGCTCCGTCACCAGGCTGGCTTGGAGGGTGGAGGGACGCTCCGTCACCAGGCTGGCGTGGAGGGTGGAGACGCGCTCCATCACCGGGCCGGCGTGCAGGGGCCCTCTCTCACCGGGCCGGCGTGGAGGGGCGCTCCGTCACCAGGCCATCTTGGAGTGTGGAGGGGTACTCCGTCACCAGGCCGACGTGGAGGGTGGAGGAGCTCTCCGTCACCAGGCCGGCCTGGAGAGTAGAGGGGTGCTCTATCATCAGGCTGACGTGGAGGGGCGCTCTGTCACCGGGCCGGCGTGGAGAGGCGCTCTGTCACCTGGCCGGCGTGGAGAATAGAGGGGCGCTCTGTCATCAGGCCAGCGTGGAGGGGCGCTCTGTCACCAGGCTGGAGTGGAGGGTGGAGGGGTGCTCCATCACCAGGCCGGCGTGGAGAGTAGAGGGGTGCTCTGTCATCAGGCTGACGTGGAGGGGCACTCTGTCACTGGGCCGGTGTGGAGGGGCACTCTGTCACTGGGCCGGTGTGGATGGGCGCTCTGTCACCGGGTCGGCGTGGAGGGGCGCTCTCTCACTAGGCTGGCGTGGAGGGGCGGTCCGTCACCAGGCTGGCGCAGAGAGTAGAGGGGTGCTCTGTCATCAGGCTGGCGTGGAGAGGCGCTTTGTCATGGGGCCGGCTTGGAGGGGTGCTCTGTCACCGGGCCGGCGTGGAGGGGCGCTCTGTCACCGGGCCGGCATGGAGGGGCGCTCTATCACCGGGCCGGGGTGGAGGGGCGCCCTGTCACCGGGCCGGCGTGGAGAGTAGAGGGGTGCTCTGTCATCAGGCTGGCGTGGAGGGGCACTCTTTCACCGGGCCGGCATGGAGGGGCACTCTGTCATCAGGCTGGCGTGGAGGGGCGCTCTATCACCAGGCCGGCGTGGAGGGGCGCCCTGTCACCGGGCCGGCGTGGAGAGTAGAGGGGTGCTCTGTCATCAGGCTGGCGTGGAGGGGCACTCTTTCACCGGGCCGGCATGGAGGGGCACTCTGTCATCAGGCTGGCGTGGAGGGGCGCTCTATCACCAGGCCGGCGTGGAGGGGCGTTCTGTAACCGGGACGGCGTGGAGAGTAGAGGGGTGCTCTGTCACCAGGCCGGCGTGGAGGGGCACTCCGTCACCGGGCCGGCATGGAGGGGTGCTCTGTCATCAGGCTGGCGTGGAGGGGCACTCCGTCACCGGGCCGGCATGGAGGGGCGCCCTGTCACCAGGCCGGCGTGGAGGGGCACTCCGTCACCAGGCCGGCGTGGAGGGGCACTCCGTCACCGGGCCGGCATGGAGGGGTGCTCTGTCATCAGGCTGGCGTGGAGGGTGGAGGGGTGCTCTGTCACTGGGCCGGTGTGGAGGGGTGCTCTGTCACCAGGCTGGCGTGGAGGGTGGAGGGGCGCTCTGTCACCGGGCCGGTATGTGGCGGTCACCAATCTGTAATGATCTGCCGCTGACTCCGGGCCCAGATCTGTGATATGTTTATATTCCACATAACAGGCCCATTGTGTAACACAAACTGCAGGGGGAGGGGAACCGATTATTAAGCAACAACATCATAAGACCGGGCAGCGCTCGCAGGCGCAGGATGCGGCCAAATCACTGCTGGAATGGAGGGAATCCGTCCAGGTCCCATCACGAGGCGCTGATTGTGCAAACAACGGAAAAAAAGGCAAATGTGTTTAATGGGGAGATGAAAAATGATGTGAAGAAGCCGCCAGGATCCAGGGAGCGAGAGGACCGCCAAATATCTCACATTAACCCCTTCCTGCACCGGGGCAGCACACAATGTGGCCTATCCTTGAAGCTCAGGGGCCCCAATGCTAAAGCTCCAATGGGGCCCCCAATTATTGCAAATTGGTCTTTTCATATAGGTCAAAGGGACTTTTGGGGCCCCTAAGGCTTTAGGGCCCGGGTGTGATTGAGACCCCTGCACCTGTTGTAGTTACGCCCCCGCCTATCCTGACCGGCCGTTTTATTGGACATTATCACGACTGATGACATCATGTGACCAATGACCTCAGTGATCAGCGTCAGTGATCAGCATCAGAGATCAGCGTCAGCGATCAGCGTCAGTGATCAGCGTCAGCGATCAGCGTCAGAGATCAGCGTCAGCGGACATCCACATTATTATGGGACATTGAGAGATTGGAATGTTGGAGCAGGTGGGGGAAGATGTCATAAACTGATCACTTTGGGGGGGCAAGTTCAGATTCATGGATGATGAGATTATTCCAAGAATAGTGTGATCAAGAGGAAGAAAAGGAAAGCCAATCCTGTGCATGTGGGAAACTCATCTAAAAAAGGATCAGATCAGAAGAGGAGGTGAGGAATCGCCTCAACTGAAGGATCAGAAGAGGAGGTGAGGAATCGCCTCAACTGAAGGATCAGAAGAGGAGGTGAGGAATTACCCCAATTGAAGGATCAGAAGAGGAGGTGAGGAATCGCCCCAATTGAAGGATCAGAAGAGGAGGTGAGGAATTGCCCCAATTCAAGGATCAGAAGAGGAGGTGAAGAATCACCTGAATTGAAGGATCAGAAAAGGAGGTGATGAATCACCCCAACTGAAGGATCAGAAGAGGAGGTGAAGAATCACCCCAACTGAAGGATCAGAAGAGGAGGTGAAGAATTACCCCAATTGAAGGATCAGAAGAGGAAGTGAAGAATCACCCCCATGGAAGGATCAGAAGAGGAGGTGAAGAATCACCCAACTGAAGGATCAGAAGAGGAGGTGAAGAATCACCCCAATTGAAGGAGCAGAAGAGAAGATGAAGAATCATCCCCATGAAAGGATCAGAAGAGGAGGTGAAGAGTTACTCCAACTGAAGGATCAGAAGAGGAGGTGAAGAATCACCCCAATTGAAGGATCAGAAGAGGAGGTGAAGAATCACCCCAATTGAAGGATCAGAAGAGGAGGTGAAGAATCACCCCAATTGAAGGATCAGAAGAGGAGGTGAAAATAACAGCATTTTCTGCTGTTAGTGATCAGTGTAGTTAATATTGGGTGCACTTAATCCTCTTTGTTTGTGCTTCAGTAGCGTAGCCCTACCTATTCTTGGTGACTCGCCTCCCCAAATTAATTTAAATCGTTGCGTTTGAATTTTTTGTAGATATCTTTGTTGTATCCAAAAGTGGAGAGATCTGAATATGAAGAACAGTTTAGGGAAGACAATCGTTCTACACGACTCAATTCGTCCTATTATTATTAGTATTGTGGTCTTTCAGGATTGGTGGAATAAAGCTGTTCTCTTACTGGTTGGCATTTCAATCCGACTGCATAAGTCTCCTCTGAGTGTTGCTGACAGAGGGGGTGAGGTCATTTACAATTAATTAGTAATCCACACACTAATACAATGAAGGTTCCAAACAGTCTGATAAGAAACAATAACAAACAATAGATCAACAAGTCTGGCCAAAGTAAGAATATTAACCCAAAATAAACATTGAGAAAGACTGTGTTGCTGACAGAGGGGGGGAGGTCATTTACAATTAATTAGTAATCCACACACTAATACAATGGAGGCTCCAAACAGTCTGATAAGAAACAAAAACAAACAATAGAACAACAAGTCTGGCCAAATTAAGAATACTAACCCAAAATAAGCATTGAGAAAGACTGTGTTGTAAAAAGGATTTCTGCTGCTAAATCCAAACCCCATTCGGCTCAATCGAGGCAAAAAAATACAAATCGGGAACTTAACACCTAAAGTAGAAAAAAGGAGAAAATTGTCTGCATCATCCAGAGGTCAAACCTGCTGGCACTGCCGTGTTTGTAAGTGCGGCACGTCGCAGGAGCGTCGGAGAGGATCCATCAGAGACCCGAGGGGGTTATTTTCTTCTAAATGTCATGGCTGTTCTCAGGTTGCGATATGATAATTGGCGGCGGCACCGCCAGGCGGGAGCCCCTTACTAAGCAGTTACAATAAATATTCTATTTACATTTCTGTTTGTTTATTTGTTTTTTTTTCATAAAATGGAAATGAATTTGCAGCAGGAAAAAAAAAGCTAAAAATGATGAAAGTGGCACAAACGGGAAAAATTGACATTTTAGAGGCGAATTGATGTTTTTCTCGGGTGCGGGAACGAGACTTTACATCGTTCTGGAGGCAGAAGTCTAAATAACACGGAAATGGATCATGTAAAACTTACGGTTTTCAATTTGCCGAGATTCAAATGTGAGAAAGTAATTTCCGAAGCTTCATGTTTGCGGGTGAAGTGAGAGACGCGTCAGCTGGGGAGGACATGGGGGGGCTCCGGGGGGAGCGGGTGACGCAAACCAATCATTGTGGGTAAAGAGGAAACCCAACAGATGACTAAGAAGACACAAAACCCAAGACTGATGTCACCGCCTTACCGTGACCGTATAATAGTAGGTACCCGTCCTGCACATTCCAGTATATCGGTCACTTACAGGTTGTGACGACACAGCCTTTGTCAATATTCTTAATTAGGTCAGACGTATTCGACTTTTGTTTGTGAACTGATGTTTGTTAATTCATTGTTTCTTATCAGACTGTTTGGAGCCTTCATTGTCTCAGTTTGTGAATTGCTAATTAAATGTAAATACCCTCAGCCCTCTCTGTGTAAATCATTTAGAGGAGACTTATGCAGTTGGATTGAACTGCTGACCAATAAGAGAACAGCCTTACCAAACCGATCTTGTGAGACACAATGCCCTGAGATGAAGAGTCGAGGTATTTAAAAGGACCTGCTTCAGTCACCATTGATATATTTGCTATGTAGCCTCAGTCTAGGGACTTCGTGTCTTCATGACTTTGACCTAGGAATTTTGCTTCCAGCTGCCAGGATTACATCGTGTCTTCATATGCTACGTGGACTTCAGCCTAGAAGACTCGGTTCGGCTTCGGCCAGAAGATCATAACACTGGATCATTCCCTACAGGAGTTCAACCTAGGATCCTAGGATTTGGCTGGAAGATACCCAGGTTGGGACAGTTCAGTCACCTGACTACAGACTTTACTGTGCTTGGTCAGCTTCCTAGGCTTGCTGCTATTCCTTCCTAGTGGGTACTTACAAAAAGAGGGATGCTGCTGGACTGGGGTAGTTGGTCCTGGAAACCCCACGGCATGAATATTCTTATCCTTGGTGAGCCAGTGGAAGGGTGAGACTCCGTAGCCTGTGATATTGTGTGTTTTGCTTGGTTGTGTGTTATATGCCTTTGACTGTTGGGGATCCAATAATGTTTTACCATTGTGTGGATCCCTCACCATGTGTTGTCTAAATAGTGTTCTGCCCATGGTTAAGGAGTTCGGACATTCAGTGGGATGAGCCCTCGTCCCTGTGTTCTTTATAAAGGCGGCCGGGCCAACGGATGAGAGCATACACTGACACCCGTGCCTCCACATAGGAGAGCACCCACTGACCCCTATGTATTCACAAAGGAGAGAACACACTAACCCCTGTGTCTTCACAGAGAGCACCCATTGACCCCTGTACCTCCACAGAGAGCACCCACTGGCCTCCATGTCTCCACAGAGAGCACCCACTGACCCCCGTGTCTCCACAGAGGAGAGCACCCACTGACCCCCTTGTCTCCACAGAGGAGAGCCCCCACTGACCCCCGTGTCTCCACACAGAGGAGAGCACCCACTGACCCCCGTGTCTCCACAGAGGAGAGTACCCACTGACCCTCGTGTCTCCACAGAGGAGAGCACCCACTGACCCCCGTGTCTCCACAGAGGAGAGCACCCACTGACCCCTGTGTCTCCACAGAGGAGAGCACCCACTGACCCCCGTGTCTCCACAGAGGAGAGCACACCCTGCCACGGACACCGACCCGTGTCTCCACAGAGGAGAGCCCCACTGACCCCCGTGTCTCCACAGAGGAGAGTACCCACTGACCCCTGTGTCTCCACAGAGGAGAGCACCCACTGACCCCCGTGTCTCCACAGAGGAGAGCACCCACTGACCCCCGTGTCTCCACAGAGGAGAGCACCCACTGACCCCCGTGTCTCCACAGAGGAGAGCACCCACTGACCCCGTGTCTCCACAGAAGAGAGCACCCACTGACCCCCGTGTCTCCACAGAGGAGAGCACCCACTGACCCCGTGTCTCCACAGAGAGAGCCCCACTGACCCCCGTGTCTCCACAGAGAGAGCACCCACTGACCCCCGTGTCTCCACAGAGGAGAGCACCCACTGACCCCGTGTCTCCACAGAGGAGAGCACCCACTGACCCCCGTGTCTCCACAGAGGAGAGCATCCACTGACCCCCGTGTCTCCACAGAGGAGAGCACCCACTGACCCCCGTGTCTCCACAGAGGAGAGCACCCATGACCCCCGTGTCTCCACAGAGGAGAGCACCCACTGACCCCCGTGTCTCCACAGAGGAGAGCACCCACTGACCCCCGTGTCTCCACAGAGGAGAGCACCCACTGACCCCGTGTCTCCACAGAGGAGAGCACCCACTGACCCCGTGTCTCCACAGGAGAGCACCACTGACCCCCGTGTCTCCACAGAGGAGAGCACCCACTGACCCCCGTGTCTCCACAGAGGAGAGCACCCACTGACCCCCGTGTCTCCACAGAGAAGTGAGAGCACCCACTGACCCCCGTGTCTCCACAGAGGAGAGCACCCACTGACCCCCGTGTCTCCACAGAGGAGAGCACCCACTGACCCCGTGTCTCCACAGAGGAGAGACCCACTGACCCCGTGTCTCCACAGAGGAGAGCACCCACTGACCCCCGTGTCTCCACAGAGGAGAGCACCCACTGACCCCGTGTCTCCACAGAGGAGAGCACCCACTGACCCCCGTGTCTCCACAGAGGAGAGCGACCCACTGACCCCCGTGTCTCCACAGAGGAGAGCACCCACTGACCCCCGTGTCTCCACAGAGGAGAGCACCCACTGACCCCGTGTCTCCACAGAGGAGAGCACCCACTGACCCCCGTGTCTCCACAGAGGAGAGCACCCACTGACCCCCGTGTCTCCACAGAGGAGAGCACCCACTGACCCCGTGTCTCCACAGAGGAGAGCACCCACTGACCCCCGTGTCTCCACAGAGGAGAGCACCCACTGACCCCCGTGTCTCCACAGAGGAGAGCACCCACTGACCCCCGTGTCTCCACAGAGGAGAGCACCCACTGACCCCGTGTCTCCACAGAGGAGAGCACCCACTGACCCCCGTGTCTCCACAGAGGAGAGCACCCACTGACCCCCGTGTCTCCACAGAGGAGAGCACCCACTGACCCCGTGTCTCCACAGAGGAGAGCACCCACTGCCCCGTGTCTCCACAGAGGAGCACTGACCCCCGTGTCTCCACAGAAGAGAGCACCCACTGACCCCCGTGTCTCCACAGAGGAGAGCACCCACTGACCCCCGTGTCTCCACAGAGGAGAGCACCCACTGACCCCCGTTCTCCACAGAGGAGAGCACCCACTGACCCCCGTGTCTCCACAGAGGAGAGCACCATGACCCCCGTGTCTCACAGAGAGCACCCACTGACCCCCGTGTCTCCACAGAGGAGAGACCCACTGACCCCCGTGTCTCCACAGAGGAGAGCACCCACTGACCTCCGTGGTCTCCACAGAGGAGAGCACCCACTGACCCCCGTGTCTCCACAGAGGAGAGCACCCACTGACCCCCGTGTCTCCACAGAGGAGAGCACCCACTGACCCCCGTGTCTCCACAGAGGAGAGCACCCACTGACCCCCGTGTCTCCACAGAGGAGAGCACCCACTGACCCTCGTGTCTCCACAGAGGAGAGCACCCACTGACCCCCGTGTCTCCACAGAGGAGAGCACCCACTGACCCCGTGTCTCCACAGAGGAGAGCACCCACTGACCCCCGTGTCTCCACAGAGGAGAGCACCCACTGACCCCCGTGTCTCCACAGAGGAGAGCACCCACTGACCCCCGTGTCTCCACAGAGGAGAGCACCCACTGACCCCGTGTCTCCACAGAGGAGAGCACCATGACCCCCGTGTCTCCACAGGAGAGCATCCCACTGACCCGTGTCTCCACAGAGGAGAGCACCACTGACCCCCGTGTCTCACACAGAGGAGAGCACCCTGACCCCGTGTCTCCACAGAGGACGCACCACTGACCCCGGTCTCCACAGGGAGCAGCCACCACTGGACCCCGTGTCTCCACAGAGAGAGCACCACTGACCCCTGTGTCTCACATGGAGATGCACCCACTGACCCCGTGTCTCACAGAGGAAGCACCCATGACCCCGTGTTCTCACAGAGGACAGCACCACTGACCCGTGTCTCCACAGAGGGGACAACCCCTGACTCCTCGTGTGTCCACAGAGAGCACCACTGACCCCGTGTCTCCACAGAGGAGAGCACCTACTGACCCCGTGTCTCCACAGAGGAGAGCACCCACTGACCCGTGTCTCCACATGAGGAGCACCCACTGACCCCGTGTCTCCACAGAGGAGAGCACCCACTGACCCTCGTGTCTCCACGAGGAGAGCACCCACTGACCCCCGTGTCTCCACAGAGGAGAGCACCCACTGACCCCCGTGTCTCCACAAGGAGAGCACCCACTGACCCCGTGTCTCCACAGAGGAAGCACCCACTGACCCCCGTGTCTGCACAGAGGACAGCACCCACTGACCCCGTGTCTCCACAGACAGCACCCACTGACCACCGCGTGTCTCCACAGAGGAGAGCACCTACTGACCCCGCGTGTCTCCACAGAGAGCACCCACTGACCCCCGTGTCCTCAAAGAGGAGAGCACCTACTGACTCCCGTGTCTCCATAGAGGAAGCACCTGACTCCCGTGGCCGGGACTTCCACGTGGCAGGCGTTTTTCTCTGTCACAGTTCCGCGCTGCGGCTGTGGGGCCCGGTGGTGGTCAGATCAATAGGGGATGGCTGAACAGATAAGGGTTAATTATTCTTGTCGTGACACACCTGCGGGAATTCTGGTGAATTCACCGGCACTGCTTGGGCCTCCAGGGATGGAATGCAGCTCAGATGGGACGCTCCCCACAGATGAGCGGAGTTCCCGGGGCTGGAGCTGCATTTGGTGGTGTGCGGCAGCTCAACGGTTCGTAGCATGCAGAGTTCTGAAGAAGTACGACACAGTGTTCTCTGTAACGGTCTTTTACTGTAACCAGGCAGATGATACAGGGCATACAGTTAGCGGGTAACGGACCGGGTGGTCTCAGCAGTGACTGGTGTAGTTTCAGAGCTCCGCGGTGTTCCTCCTTCCTATTCTGTGCTAGTGCCGATGTCGCCTTGGGGTGCCAGATCGGGTACAAAGGGGGCTACTTCGATTTCCCAGCCGGTGTATACAGCCCAGTGTGAGGGGAGCCTGATTCCTTCTGGTGGGTACTTCCCTGGCAAGATGGCTTTAGTTGCGGTGGTAGTGGGGTGCTCCTAGGAAGCAGTTCCTCCACTTCTGGTTTGCTGGGCAGCGATGAACGACTGCTCAGCTTCGGAACCAGTGATTCGGTAGTTAATGGGCGCGGGTATATTTTGACCCGACGGTAGTCGCCCAGGTTCCGGTTTCAGGGCACTGAGTAATGTCGCCAACCGGTAGGTGGTCTGCAGGGCTGCACGGAACAGTGCAGAGCCCCTTCTCCTACGTTCCTCCCGACCACACTTCTCCTCTCTCTCCTACATTCTCCTACACTCTACTCCTACACTCCGCCCACCAGGACCTTATTGGCCCTCTATACTAGTGATGCATGTAGGGTATGGAGCTCTGAGTTTAACCATGTCATCACTGAGACAGAGAATATTGCATCTTCAGTCAGGGATGCAATACCCTCCTGTGACGCCACACACCCACTGACCCTCGTGTCTCCACAGAGGAGAGTGTGGCACCCGGTCACCCTGTTGGGCACCACAGAATCCTTAGTATGCAAATGGAGTGGAAACAGCAAACATCACTCACAAGCAAACAAAACACCTCAGAACACCTGTTTCACCCCAGGCCTCTAGGGGGAGCTCCACTGGACACTTTGAGCCAGTTCCCCCTATAAATAGGGTCCTGGAGAGAGAAAGATGAGAGTGTGCAGACGCTAGGAGAGCTGCAGGAATTTGCAGTACTGGTTCTGGAACTACAAAAGCCCAAACCAGCACCCTAGTACGTGAGAGACCCTTGCAAGTGGGGTCAGAGGAAAGGAGAAGAGCACCTCTCGGGAACAGTGGAGTTACCTTAACTCTCCCAAACAATCTGGTTACTGTAACCGAGCTTTGGGAACCACCGTAGAGACCACAGAGAAGCCAGCATCGCAACCAGGGAGTTTAGCCCCCTGTACACCTGAAAGCACCCACGGACGAGAGCCCAGGGATGAGGCTTAGCTAGCTGAGCCCCTTTAACAGTGCCCTCAGTGCAGTCTACCCAGGTGAAACACGTTACACTGAACGTACTACCCGGTCCGGCAGGATTCCATATCCACCCGACCCAACCAGAGTATTAGAGAAAGGAAGCCTACAAAAGACTACCCAAAGGTACCCAAAAGACTTTGATGTGTTTGTGCATTATTCCTGGTCCTGACACGCAGCACTACCAAGCTGCCACACACCACCAAGTGCAGCTCCAGGCCCTGGGGACTCCCGCTCATCCTGTGGGGAGCGTCCCCTCTTGCTGCCATACATCCCCCAGAGGCCAAGCAGCGCCGGTGAGATCACCGGAACACCCGCAGGTGGCGTCACGACAAGACTACTAAATCCCTTACTGTTCAGCCATCCCCTCTTGATCTGGACCACCGGGCCCCACAGCCGCAGGCGCGGTTCCGTGACAGGAGGAGAAGCAATGCCTGCTTCAAGAGGTAGTCAATGGAAATGGTCTTCCAACAGTCTTGAAGGAGTTCCCAGAGATACTTAGCACTTGTTGGTCCTTTTGCCTTCACTCTGCGGTCCAGCTCACCCCAAACCATCTCGATTGGGTTCAGGTCTGATGACTGTGGAGGCCAGGTCATCTGCATAGCGCCCCATCACTCTCCTTCTTGGTCAAATAGCCCTTACACAGCCTGGAGGTGTGTTTGGGGTCATTGTCCTGTTGAAAAATAAATGTTGGTCAAACTAAATGCAAACCGGATGGAATAGCATGCCGCTGCAAGATGCTGTGGTGGTCATGCTGGTTCAGTATGACTTCAATTTTGAATAAATGCCCAACAGTGTCACCAGCAAAGCACCCCCACACCATCACACCTCCCCCTCCATGCTTCACGGTGGGAACCAGGCATGTAGACTTCATCCGTTCACCTTTTCTGCGTCAAACACACGGTGGTTGGAACCAAAGATCTCACATTTGGACTCCTCAGACCAAAGCACAGATTTCCACTGGTCTAATGTCCGTTCCTTGTGTTCTTTAGCCCAAACAAGTCTCTTCTGCTTGTTGCCTGTCCTAGCAGTGATTTCCTAGCAGCTATTTTACCATGAAGGCCTGCTGCACAAAGTCTCCTCCTAACAGTTGTTGTAGAGATGTGCCTGCTGCTAGACCTCTGTGTGGCATTGACCTGGTCTCTAATCTGAGCTGCTGGTAACCTGCGATTTCTGGGGCTGGAGACTAGGATGAACTTATCCTCTGCAGCAGAGGTGGCTCTTGGTCTTCCTTTCCTCATGTGAGACAGTTTCTTTGTAGCACTTGATGGTTTCTTGGGGACACTTTCAAAGTTTTCTCAATTTTTCGGACTGACTGACCTTCATTTCTTATAGTAATGATGGCCACTCGTTTCTCTTTACTTAGCTGCTTTTTTCTTGCCATAATACAAATTCTAACAGTCTATTCAGTAGGGAGGATCAGCTGTGTATCCACCAGACTTCTGCACAACACAACTGATGGTCCCAACCCCATTTATAAGGGAAGAAATCCCACTTATTAAACCTGACAGGGCACACCTGTGAAGTGAAGACCATTTCCGGTGACTACCTCTTGAAGACTGGTGACTACCTCTTGAAGTTCATCAAGAGAATGCCAAGAGTGTGCAAAGCAGTAATCACAGCAAAAGGAAGAATCTACAATATAAGACTTATGTTCAGTTGAACACTGTCAATTCTTTCAGAGCTTTCTGTGTCTTTTTACCAAAACAAATGAATGCTTAAAAGAAGTATGTGAAAAGTGATTAAAACCCATTTTATATTGAGTATTAATCTTATTATTTTAGTGCAGATAAACCTGCTGCAAATCCTGACAGTGTGCACACTGCCCTGGACAATCTACTGTATTGTATCTCGCCTCATTGATTTTTCCTTGGGAGCCGGGGACGTGAACATGACTGAATATACAGATAAACCCTCTGTATTGTCCGTCCATTATTCTGCCTGTTCTATGGCAGGTTGGTGACATTTCTAGAGCGGCGGCTCAGTCCCTTGTTCAATCACATTGGAGGATGATGAGGGAGGGGTGAATGTCACTGAGCTGCAGGGAGAACCGGCATGAGCCGGTGATGGGTGACCTTCTCCGGGGACACGGGCCCCTCGCTCCCAGCTCTCCGGACCACAATCGTGTTCTGTACGGCCATGACTCATCCTGATGTGTCCTCCTGTAGGGGGCTCTGCAAACTACTACCCCCATTTATAGAAATAATGGTGGTCGTTGACTGGAACAATGGGCTAGAAGCCACCGACAAAGTGTAACTGGTCCAATTCTGGAAATTCACTTCCTCTGATCAATGCACTAATTATTATTTTTTTGCCAAATGATGTAATACATCAAATTTGGAATGACAGTAAAATCTGGAATGTGATGTGTCAGCTGGCAGCAGGGTGTACTCATTTCACAGCAGCTGCACAGACAGGAGCTCCAGGAATCTGACAAATGTGATACAATAATTATATGTGCAACATGTAATATCTCTCTCTGACCACATGGTGTGCTGTTATGTGATAGAACCATTGATAAGTGTTACATGTAATACCGCTCCTGACCACATGGTGTGCTGTTATATTATAGAACCATTAATAAGTGTTACATGTAATACTTATCCTGACCACATAGTGCGCTGTTATGTGATAGAACCATTGATAAGTGTTACATGTAATACCGCTCCTGACCACATGGTGTGTTGTTATGTGATAGAACCATTGATAGGTGTTACATGTAATACCTCTCCTGACCACATGGTGCGCTGTTATGTGATAGAACCATTGATAAGTGTTACATGTAATACCTGTCCTGACCACATGGTGTGCTGTTATGTGATAGAACCATTAATAAGTGTTACATGTAATACTTATCCTGACCACATGGTGCGCTGTTATATTATAGAACCATTAATAAGTGTTACATGTAATACTTATCCTGACCACATGGTGTGCTGTTATGTGATAGAACCATTGATAAGTGTTACATGTAATACCGCTCCTGACCACATGGTGTGCTGTTATATTATAGAACCATTAATAAGTGTTACATGTAATACTTATCCTGACCACATGGTGCGCTGTTATGTGATAGAACCATTGATAAGTGTTACATGTAATACCGCTCCTGACCACATGGTGTGCTGTTATATTATAGAACCATTAATAAGTGTTACATGTAATACTTATCCTGACCACATGGTGTGCTGTTATGTGATAGAACCATTGATAAGTGTTACATGTAATACCGCTCCTGACCACATGGTGTGCTGTTATATTATAGAACCATTAATAAGTGTTACATGTAATACTTATCCTGACCACATAGTGCACTGTTATGTGATAGAACCATTGATAAGTGTTACATGTAATACCTCTCCTGACCACATGGTGCGCTGTTATGTGATAGAACCATTGATACTATCAACTATAATAAACCATTGTATATTTGCTGCCTCCTGCAGCTCCAGATGTGAATGGAATAAACTGTTTATAACTGCAATATTCTATGTGGATGAGGATTGCCCTCCCGGTCACCACTGTAAGCTATGTGATATATACTGGGTACTGAGTGGGGGTGTGTGGTAGTTGTCAAGTTCTCCAAAAGTTAAAACCTTTCCCCCCTGCTGTCCTACATCTGTATCACTCAGTCTCATTACTGACTGTCACTCCGAATGATAAAACATCTATAAATGAGCAGGAAATGTGTGTGGGCCCCGCAGACCGGGATATAAATGTGCACGGCTGTAATGGCCAGGAATAATTACGCTTCATTACAGATATGAATGTGGGTGGTGGGATCAGGACATGGAGATGTATGACCGGAGCAGCGCCTTCTCCTGCCCGGGGCGCGATCATTATATCATCCGGGGACATGAAGACTTATGATTCCTCCGATATTGTGAGTTTATAAGTCTGAGCAGCGCTGGCGCTCTGCGCTGGCAGCAGGCGGCGACGCAGACGATGACTGGATCTCATGCAGAGCCGTCTACACGGCATCGTACAGACCACAGGGCGCTAACACATATTCATGATCGATTTACTGGGAGACGGAAGAGCGGGTTCATTACCTGCCATAGACCTTCCCTTGTCACTAAGTAACGGTTTGTGTAACCGTCCGGATCAATCCTGCACAAGTGAAGCCAGGGAACTAACAATAAGCCCTTAATGTCCGCTCTACTATTGTCACTGATGTACCCGGACCTCGGCATCGATCCCCGGCAGATGAGCTGTCCTGCCTGCTCCTCATTGTACACCCTGCTTTGTATGGCAGACAGGTATTGTGTAGGATCAATAAACACTTTACATGGTCCATAATCTCCTGCATACACTACACACATATCTACTTCCGAGCCAGACATCCCTGACACAGGGAGACACTCCGCACAGACAATCAGTCACATAGATCATGCAGATAACACGCCCAGACCTGTACTACATGGGATGAACACAGTCTATTCTAGGCTCTATTGATTTTTTTTCTATATATACATAAAATATAAACAACAAAGAAAATCTATAAATTCAGATGCCAAAAACAATTCCATTCTAAAAGCCATGCAAAAATAAGTAAAACTTGAAGTTTATAATTTGTAATACTTTTTTTATGTAATACCTCTCCTGACCACATGGTGCGCTGTTATGTGATAGAACTATTGATAAGTGTTACATGTAATACCTCTCCTGACCACATGGTGCGCTGTTATATGATAGAACCATTGATAAGTGTTATATGTAATACCTCTCCTGACCACATGGTGTGCTGTTATGTGATAGAACCATTGATAAGTGCTACATGTAATACCTCTCCTGACCACATGGAGTGCTGTTATGTGATAGAACCATTGATAAGTGTTACATATAATACCTCTCCTGACCACATGGTGCGCTGTTATATGATAGAACCATTGATAAGTGTTACATGTAATACCTCTCCTGACCACATGGTGCGCTGTTATGTGATAGAACCATTGATAAGTGTTACATATAATACCTCTCCTGACCACATGGTGCGCTGTTATGTGATAGAATCATTGATAAGTGTTACATGTAATACCTCTCCTGACCACATGGTGTACTGTTATGTGATAGAACCATTGATAAGTGTTACATGTAATACCTTTCCTGACCACATGGAGTGCTGTTATGTGATAGAACCATTGATAAGTGTTACATGTAATACCTCTCCTGACCACATGGTGTGCTGTTATGTGGTAGAACCATTGATAAGTGTTACATGTAATACCTCTCCTGACCACATAGTGCGTTGTTATGTGATAGAACCATTGATAAGTGTTACATGTAATACCGCTCCTGACCACATGGTGTGCTGTTATGTGATAGAACCATTGATAAGTGTTACATGTAATACCTCTCCTAACCACATGGTGTGCTGTTATGTGATAGAACCATTGATAAGTGTCACATGTAATACCTCTCCTGACCACATGGTGTGCTGTTATGTGATAGAACCATTGATAAATGTTACATGTAATACCTCTCCTGACCACATGTTGTGCTGTTATGTGATAGAACCATTGATAAATGTTACATGTAATATCTCTCCTGACCACATGGTGCGCTGTTATATGATAGAACCATTGATAAATGTTACATGGAATACCTCTCCTGACCACATGGTGCGCTGTTATATGATAGAACCATTGATAAATGTTACATGTAATACCTTTCCTGACCACATGGTGTGCTGTTATGTGATAGAACCATTGATAAATGTTACATGTAATACCTCTCCTGACCACATGGTGCGCTGTTATATGATAGAACTATTGATAAGTGTTACATGCAATACCTCTCCTGACCACATGGTGTGCTGTTATGTGATAGAACCATTGATAAATGTTACATGTAATATCTCTCCTGACCACATGGTGCGCTGTTATATGATAGAAGCATTGATAAATGTTACATGTAATACCTCTCCTGACCACATGGTGCGCTGTTATGTGATAGAGCCATTGATAAATGTTACATGTAATACCTCTCCTGACCACATGGTGTGCTGTTATGTGATAGAACCATTGATAAGTGTTACATGTAATACCTCTCCTGACCACATGGTGCGCTGTTATGTGATAGAACCATTGATAAGTGTCACATGTAATACATCTCCTCACCTCATGGTGCGCTGTTATGTGATAGAACCATTGATAAGTGTTACATGTAATACCTTTCCTGACCACATGGTGTGCTGTTATGTGGTAGAATCATTGATAACTGTTAAATGTAATACCTTTCCTGACCACATGGTGCGCTGTTATGTGATAGAACCATTGCTAAGTGTTACATGTAATACCTTTCCTGACCACATGGTGCGCTGTTATGTGGTAGAACCATTGATAACTGTTACATGTAATACCTCTCCTGACCACATGGTGCGCTGTTATATGATAGAACTATTGATAAGTGTTACATGCAATACCTCTCCTGACCACATGGTGCGCTGTTATGTGATAGAACCATTGATAAATGTTACATGTAATATCTCTCCTGACCACATGGTGCGCTGTTATATGATAGAAGCATTGATAAATGTTACATGTAATACCTCTCCTGATCACATGGTGCGCTGTTATGTGATAGAACCATTGATAAATGTTACATGTAATACCTCTCCTGACCACATGGTGCGCTGTTATGTGATAGAACCATTGATAAGTGTCACATGTAATACATCTCCTCACCTCATGGTGCGCTGTTATGTGATAGAACCATTGATAAGTGTTACATGTAATACCTTTCCTGACCACATGGGGTGCTGTTATGTGGTAGAACCATTGATAACTGTTACATGTAATACCTCTCCTGACCACATGGTGCGCTGTTATGTGATAGAACCATTGATAAGTGTTACATGTAATACCTCTCCTGACCACATGGTGCGCTGTTATGTGATAGAACCATTGATAAGTATTACATGTAATACCTCTCCTGACATCATGGTGCACTGTTATGTGATAGAATCATTGATAAGTGTTACATGTAATACCTCTCCTGACCACATGGTGCACTGTTATGTGATAGAGCCATTGATAAGTGTTACATGTAATACCTCTCCTGACCACATGGTGTGGTGTTATGTGATAGAAACATTGATAAGTGTTACATGTAATACCTCTCCTGACCACATGGTGTGCTGTTATGTGGTAGAACCATTCTTAAAGGGATCCTGTTACCTCCAAAACACCACCTAAGCTACCAAAACATGTCCCTGCACCATCCTATCACTAATCTCACACTCCTTTATTCTCCTAAAAGCATCCTGTGAAAGTGCATAAAAACGATTTAATACTCCCTCATTAGGGATAATAATCAGCAGGGGCTATATTCTTTAGCCCTTAGGGCGTATTCGTTATGTGCCCTAATGGGCGTGATCTTTTATTCATATTCTATTCAGGTGCCCTCCCTGCTCTGCACGGCGCCGGCTGGGCATTAATGATGAGTTTCACGTCATTTCCGGAATCGGGCAGCGTCAGTACCTCTGGTAAGGTGCCTGCTACCTTCAGTAGCCAGAGAAGCCACTGGGGTAGAGCCAGCGATGGTCTGGGGTCATTAACCATGACGGATCAGACTGATAACGCTGTAGTCTGAGGACTCAGTTGTCAGGTTTAGGAAAAACGCGGAAAGTCCTTACAAATGGACTTCTGGGGGAAGTCCTAATAGGAGAGGTGGCTCCACAGTGCGGAATGTTGGACGTTCTTTTTCATGATGTCATCAGGTAGCTCGTCTTATTGATGGTCGCATGTTCAGGACCTCGCGGTATTGCTTGGATTTCTTGGATTTGGGCATTTGGTGGTGTTGACTTGCTCCAACTGGGGCTCTGCTCCGCTATATGAGTCTAGACCCCCCAAGGTCATGCTTTACATTAGCCTCATTTTTGTCTTCTTCGTCTCTTGCACAGGACTGACATTTCCTTAATGGCCTCCTTCCCCTTGACCTGTTTATTCCTGAGATTTCTTCACGGTTTCTGCCCAACTTCCTGATGATTAAAATTATTGATCAGACGTGGGGGGGGGGGGAAGCGGCTGCGGAGGGGACGCAATCAGCGCTCCAGAAAGAGGCCTCGCGGGGAAATGATAACAGTCCGAGGGTTAATTACAGAGCGGCGTGCTTCATTCCCTGACAACGCTCCGGTTCTGGCAGTTTGCGCCGGTCCTCGATTAGGCGGTGACACGTCTTCACCAACCAATTTGTCCGCAGGAAACATTCCCGTAAATGCTCCCAAAGGAAAGATGGCAGAGGAAGGTTACGAGATCCCAGGGCCTGACAATATCCTTGTTATAGGGCACTGGTTACATCTTCATCTCTCAGCAATGACACAAGTCCAGAAGACAAAGAGTTAACAATAGAGGTGAGTGGACTTATATTCAGTGCTTCCCCCATCCACCTTCTGTGTAAGTGTCTGAGATTGGTTGCAGGTAGACTGCTACACACGCCCCCATTTGTGCAGGGGTCTGTGATTGGTTGCAGTCATACTTCTACACACGCCCCCCCCCCCTACATGCTAGTGTGTGATTGGTTACAGTCAGTCAGCTGTATTAGTTTAAAAAGAAATAAATAATACAAAATGATGTGGTCACCCACCTATTCCTGGTAATAAGCGCAGGTATAACAGACAGCTGCGGGCTGCAAACACCAGATGTTTGCTTTATCTTGGCTGGTTATCAAAACTGGAAGGGATCCCACACCATTATTTAAAAT
The DNA here is from genome assembly GCA_033576535.1 of Allobates femoralis. Classification (NCBI taxonomy): domain Eukaryota; kingdom Metazoa; phylum Chordata; class Amphibia; order Anura; family Aromobatidae; genus Allobates; species Allobates femoralis. Next base: position 869,545,548 of record JARQOC010000003.1, on the reverse strand, counting down.
TATGTAATAATTAAAAAAAAAAAGGCATTCTCTCCACTGTATTTTTGATAACAAGCCAAGGTAAAGCAGACAGCTGCAGGCTTGTATTATCAGGGTGGGACGATCCATGGTTATTTGGCCCTTCCCACCCTAAATTTACCAGCACATCACAAAAGATGCTCCAATTCTGCAGCTCTTTCTGATGCCCTGATGTGGTGGCAATCAGGTAATAGGGTAATAGGGTTAATGTCAGCTGTGAATTGCTAGATGGCATCAAGCCCAGAGGTTAGTAATGGAGAGAGGTCTATCAGACATCCCATTTACTAACCTGCCAAGTGAATGGTTAAAATAACACACAGGCACAAGAAAAAATACTTTATTTGTATACAGACTCTCCAACATGCCCTCATTCACCAATTTATTATCAAAATGGGTTCCACCAAACTCCGACAATAATCCAGTGGGAAATAATGTTTCCCCCACACGCCCTCCTTCACCAATTTATTATCAAAATAGGTCCCACGAAGCTCCGACAATAATCCATTAGGGAATAAAGACTCCCCCACACGCCCTATTCTATAGATAATATAATAAGTAATGTCCTACGATGCCCTTTAATTTCTATGGAGTCTTGTTCTGAGAACTTTTTCAGGCTCCAGAGGTTACTGCTGGTCAGTAACCTTACATGACCTCACCGCTCTCGCCGGGTATCACAATCACTGAAGGCAGCGCCAGATCCAGATTTTACCATGAGCGATGGGCATCATTGGACATTACCTATTGAATTATTAATTTCCATGATTTTTTAAAAATTTAATAAATTGGTGTTTGAGTTTGTGGGGGAGTCTTTATTCCCAATTGGATTATCATTGGAGTTTTGGGTAACAATTTTTGATAATAAATTAGGGAATGGGGGAGTCTTCATTCAAATAACGTTTTTTTTCCTGTGTGTGTTTTTTTAACAATTCACTTGCTAGATGAGTAATGTGGGAGTCTGATAGACACCTCTCCATTACTAGCTTCTAGGTTTAATGCCAGCTGACATTACACAGCTGACATCAACCCCATAAACCATTACCCCTGTTACCAACACACCAGGACTTGGTAATAAGGCTACAGAAGGGTATGTAACTATGTGAACAGCAAGCAGGCTCAGTGGCAAAGCTATGGGAAGGTACCCAGCTCTGTAAGTGGTATGTGGGCTCAGTGGTAAAGCTACAGCAAGGTACCCAGCTCTGTGAGTGGTATGTGGGCTCAGTGGTAAGGCTACAGGAAGGTACCCAGCTGTGTGAGTGGTAAGTGGGCTCAGTGATAAGGATATGGGAAGGTACCCAGCTCTGTGAGTGGTAAGTGGGCTCAGTGGTAAGACTACAGGAAGGTACCCAGCTGTGTGAGTGGTAAGTGGGCTCAGTGGTAAGGCTACAGGAAGGTACCCAGCTGTGTGAGTGGTAAGTGAGCTCAGTGATAAGGCTACAGGAAGGTACCCAGCTGTGTAAGTGGTAAGTGGGCTCAGTGGTAAGGCTACAGGAAGGTACCCAGCTCTGTGAGTGGTATGTGGGCTCAGTGGTAAGGCTACAGGACGGTACCCAGCTGTGTGAGTGGTATGTGGGCTCAGTGGTAAGGCTACAGGACGGTACCCAGCTCTGTGAGTGGTAAGTGGGCTCAGTGGTAAGGCTACAGGAAGGTACCCAGCTCTGTGAGTGGTATGTGGGCTCAGTGGTAAGGCTACAGGAAGGTACCCAGCTCTGTGAGTGGTATGTGGGCTCAGTGGTAAGGCTACAGGAGGGTACCCAGCTGTGTGAGTGGTAAGTGAGCTCAGTGGTAAGGCTACAGGAAGGTACCCAGCTGTGTGAGTGGTAAGTGGGCTCAGTGGTAAGGCTACAGGAGGGTACCCAGCTGTGTGAGTGGTAAGTGGGCTCAGTGGTAAGGCTACAGGAAGGTACCCAGCTGTGGTGAGTGGTAAGTGAGCTCAGTGGTAAGGCTACAGGAAGGTACCCAGCTGTGTGAGTGGTAAGTGGGCTCAGTGGTAAGGCTACAGGAAGGTACCCAGCTGTGTAAGTGGTAAGTGGGCTCAGTGGTAAGGATATGGGAAGATACCCAGCTGTGTGAGTGGTAAGTGGGCTCAGTGATAAGGCTACAGGAAGGTACCCAGCTGTGTGAGTGGTAAGTGGGCTCAGTGGTAAGGCTACGGGAAGGTACCCAGCTGTGTGAGTGGTAAGTGGGCTCAGTGGTAAGGCTACGGGAAGGTACCCAGCTGTGTGAGTGGTAAGTGGGCTCAGTGATAAGGATATGGGAAGATACCCAGCTGTGTGAGTGGTAAGTGGGCTCAGTGATAAGGCTACAGGAAGGTACCCAGCTGTGTGAGTGGTAAGTGGGCTCAGTGATAAGGCTACAGGAAGGTACCCAGCCCTGTGAGTGGTATGTGGGCTCAGTGATAAGGCTACAGGACGGTACCCAGCTGTGTAAGTGGTAAGTGGGATCAGTGGTAAGGCTACAGGAAGGTACCCAGCTGTGAGTGGTAAGTGGGATCAGTGGTAAGGCTACAGGATGATACCCAGCCCTGTGAGTGGTAAGTGGGCTCAGTGATAAGGCTACAGGAAGGTACCCAGCTCTGTGAGTGGTATGTGGGCTCAGTGATAAGGCTACAGGACGGTACCCAGCTGTGTAAGTGGTAAGTGGGATCAGTGGTAAGGCTACAGGAAGGTACCCAGCTGTGTGACTGGTATGTGGGCTCAGTGGTAAGGCTACAGGAAGGTACCCAGCCCTGTGAGTGGTAAGTGGGATCAGTGGTAAGGCTACAGGATGATACCCAGCCCTGTGAGTGGTAAGTGGGCTCAGTGATAAGGCTACAGGAAGGTACCCAGCCCTGTGAGTGGTAAGTGGGCTCAGTGATAAGGCTACAGGAAGGTACCCAGCCCTGTGAGTGGTAAGTGGGCTCAGTGATAAGGCTACAGGAAGGTACCCAGCTGTGTGAGTGGTAAGTGGGCTCAGTGGTAAAGCTACAGGAACGTACCCAGCCCTGTGAGTGGTAAGTGGGCTCAGTGGTAAGGCTACAGGACGGTACCCAGCTCTGTGAGTGGTATGTGGGCTCAGTGGTAAGGCTACAGGAAGGTACCCAGCCCTGTGAGTGGTAAGTGGGCTCAGTGGTAAGGCTACAGGAGGGTACCCAGCCCTGTGTGTTGGGTAGTGGTAAGGTAAGGGTCCGCGTGGTTAGTGGTCAGTGGTAAGGCTACAGGACGGTACCCAGCTCTGTGAGTGGTATGTGGGCTCAGTGGTAAGGCTACAGGACGGTACCCAGCTCTGTGAGTGGTAAGTGGGCTCAGTGGTAAGGCTACAGGACGGTACCCAGCTGTGTGAGTGGTAAGTGGGCTCAGTGGTAAGGCTACAGGAAGGTACCCAGCTCTGTGAGTGGTAATGTGGGCTCAGTGGTAAGGCTACAGGAAGGTACCCAGCCTGTGAGTGGTAATGTGGGCTCAGTGGTAAGGCTACAGGAAGGTACCCAGCCCTGTGAGTGGTAATGTGGGCTCAGTGGTAAAAGGCTACGGGAAGGTACCCAGCCCTGTGAGTGGTATGTGGGCTCAGTGGTAAAGGCTACAGCAAGGTACCCAGCTGTGAGTGGTATGGGCGGCTCAGTGGTTAAGGCTACAGGAAGGTACCGCAAGCTGTGTGCAGGTACAGAATGTCCACATTCACTGACATGACAGCAGACGTTCTCAGAATGTTGTCAGTTGACTGGAACCAGAAAGGATCATCTCAGAGGATGTAGAACATTTATCTACAGTAATTGATCATTCCTTGCATAGGACCTCAAGGCGATCTGAATCATCATCAGCAGTTCTAGCACCGTGGACGATGCTGTATCTTCACAGTGAGCCTCAGAGATGTGCTGTGAATCAGCATACTGTGACTGACCTGGGTGATGTTCTAGTAGAAAAAGACTGACCTCAGAGGTCTGATGCTGTATACCTCACCATCACAGTGACTGACCTCAGAGGACTGATGCTGTATACCTCACCATCACAGTGATTGACCTCAGAGGACTGATGCTGTATACCTCACCATCACAGTGACTGACCTCAGCGGTCTGATGCTGTATACCTCACCATCACAGTGACTGACCTCAGAGGACTGATGCTGTATACCTCACCATCACAGTGATTGACCTCAGAGGACTGATGCTGTATACCTCACCATCACAGTGATGACCTCAGAGGACTGATGCTGTATACCTCACCATCACAGTGACTGACCTCAGCGGTCTGATGCTGTATACCTCACCATCACAGTGACTGACCTCAGAGGACTGATGCTGTATACCTCACCATCACAGTGACTGACCTCAGCGGTCTGATGCTGTATACCTCACCATCACAGTGACTGACCTCAGAGGACTGATGCTGTATACCTCACCATCACAGTGATTGACCTCAGAGGACTGATGCTGTATACCTCACCATCACAGTGACTGACCTCAGAGGACTGATGCTGTATACCTCACCATCACAGTGACTGACCTCAGCGGTCTGATGCTGTATACCTCACCATCACAGTGATTGACCTCAGAGGACTGATGCTGTATACCTCACCATCACAGTGACTGACCTCAGAGGACTGATGCTGTATACCTCACCATCACAGTGACTGACCTCAGCGGTCTGATGCTGTATACCTCACCATCACAGTGATTGACCTCAGAGGACTGATGCTGTATACCTCACCATCACAGTGACTGACCTCAGCGGTCTGATGCTGTATACCTCACCATCACAGTGACTGACCTCAGAGGACTGATGCTGTATACCTCACCATCACAGTGACTGACCTCAGCGGTCTGATGCTGTATACCTCACCATCACAGTGACTGACCTCAGAGGTCTGATGCTGTATACCTCACCATCACAGTGACTGACCTCAGCGGACTGATGCTGTATACCTCACCATCACAGTGATTTGACCTCAGAGGTCTGATGCTGTATACCTCACCATCACAGTGACTGACCTCAGCGGTCTGATGCTGTATACCTCACCATCACAGTGACTGACCTCAGAGGTCTGATGCTGTATACCTCACCATCACAGTGACTGACCTCAGCAGTCTGATGCTGTATACCTCACCATCACAGTGACTGACCTCAGCGGTCTGATGCTGTATACCTCACCATCACAGTGACTGACCTCAGCGGTCTGATGCTGTATACCTCACCATCACAGTGACTGACCTCAGAGGACTGATGCTGTATACCTCACCATCACAGTGACTGACCTCAGGGTCTGATGCTGTATACCTCACCATCACAGTGACTGACCTCAGCAGGTCTGATGCTGTATACCTCACCATCACAGTGACTGACCTCAGCGGTCTGATGCTGTATACCTCACCATCACAGTGACTGACCTCAGCGGTCTGATGCTGTATACCTCACCATCACAGTGACTGACCTCAGGGTCTGATGCTGTATACCTCACCATCACAGTGACTGACCTCAGAGGTCTGATGCTGATGCTGTATACCTCACCATCACAGTGACTGACCTCAGCGGTCTGATGCTGTATACCTCACCATCACAGTGACTGACCTCAGCGGTCTGATGCTGTATACCTCACCATCACAGTGACTGACCTCAGAGGTCTGATGCTGTATACCTCACCATCACAGTGACTGACCTCAGCAGTCTGATGCTGTATACCTCACCATCACAGTGACTGACCTCAGCGGTCTGATGCTGTATACCTCACCATCACAGTGACTGACCTCAGCGGTCTGATGCTGTATACCTCACCATCACAGTGACTGACCTCAGAGGACTGATGCTGTATACCTCACCATCACAGTGACTGACCTCAGTGGTCTGATGCTGTATACCTCACCATCACAGTGACTGACCTCAGAGTCTGATGCTGTACCTCCATCACAGTGACTGACCTCAGCGGTCTGATGCTGTATACCTCACCCTCACAGTACTGACCTCAGAGGTATGCTGACTCACATACAGTGACTGACTCAGTGGTCTGATGCTGTATACCTCACCATCACAGTGACTGACCTCAGAGGTCTGATGCTGTATATACCTCACCATCACAGTGACTGACCTCAGCGGTCTGATGCTGTATACTCACCATCACAGTGACTGACCTCAGAGGTCTGATGCTGTATATACCTCACCATCACAGTGACTGACCTCAGAGGTCTGATGCTGTATACCTCACCATCACAGTGACTGACCTCAGCGGTTGATGCTGTATACCTCACCATCACAGTGATGACCTCAGCGGTCTGATGCTGTATACCTCACCATCACAGTGACTGACCTCAGCGGTCTGATGCTGTATACCTCACCATCACAGTGACTGACCTCAGCGGTCTGATGCTGTATACCTCACCATCACAGTGACTGACCTCAGAGGTCTGATGCTGTATACCTCACCATCACAGTGACTGACCTCAGCGGTCTGATGCTGTATACCTCACCATCACAGTGACTGACCTCAGAGGTCTGATGCTGTATACCTCACCATCACAGTGATTGATCGCAGCGGTCACATCGTATTAAGGGGACATCAATAATGGATTCCTGTCCAAGAAGACCAGGAGGCAACAGTGGTCGGGCAGCTCCAGAGGGCAGCAGAGGACAGGCAGCTCCAGAGGGCAGCAGAGGACAGGCAGCTCCAGAGGGCAGCAGAGGATGGGCAGCTCCAGAGGGCAGCAGAGGATGGGCAGCTCCAGAGGGCAGCAGAGGACAGGCAGCTCCAGAGGGCAGCAGCAGATGGGCAGCTCCAGAGGGCAGCAGCGGATGGGCAGCTCCGGAGGGCAGCAGAGGACAGGCAGCTCCAGAGGGCAGCAGAGGACGGGCAGCTCCGGAGGGCAGCAGAGGACAGGCAGCTCCAGAGGGCAGCAGAGGACGGGCAGCTCCAGAGGGCAGCAGAGGACGGGCAGCTCGGAGGGCAGCAGAGGACGGGCAGCTCCAGAGGGCAGCAGAGGACGGGCAGCTTCAGAGGGCAGCAAAAGACGGGCAGCTCCAGAGGGCAGCAGAGGACGGGCAGCTCCGGAGGGCAGCAGAGGACGGGCAGCTCCAGAGGGCAGCAGAGGACGGGCAGCTTCAGAGGGCAGCAAAAGACGGGCAGCTTCAGAGGGCAGCAGCTGATGGGCAGCTCCAGAGGGCAGCAGCGGATGGGCAGCTCCAGTGGGCAGCAGAGGACAGGCAGCTCCAGAGGGCAGCAGGAGATGGGCAGCTCCAGAGGGCAGCAGAGAACGGGCAGCTCCGGAGGGCAGCAGAGGATGGGCAGCTCTGGAGGGCAGCAGAGGATGGGCAGCTCCAGAGGGCAGCAGAGGATGGGCAGCTCCAGAGGGCAGCAGAGGATGGACAGCTCCAGAGGGCAGCAGCGGATGGGCAGCTCCAGAGGGCAGCAGCGGATGGGCAGCTCCAGAGGGCAGCAGCGGATGGGCAGATCCAGAGGGCAGCAGCGGATGGGCAGCTCTGGAGGGCAGCGGAGGATGGGCAGCTCCAGAGGGCAGCAGCGGATGGCCAGATCCAGAGGGCAGCAGCGGATGGGCAGCTCTGGAGGGCAGCGGAGGATGGGCAGCTCCAGAGGGCAGCAGCGGATGGGCAGATCCAGAGGGCAGCAGAGGATGGGCAGCTCCAGAGGGCAGCAAAGGATGGGCAGATCCAGAGGGCAGCAGAGGATAGGCAGTTCTGGAGGGCAGCCGCAGATGGGCAGCTGCAGAGGGCAGCAGCGGATGGGCAGCTCCAGAGGGCAGCGGGGCAGCATGGAGCGAGCGGGGCAGCATGGAGCAAGCGGGGCAGGAAGGAGCCAAGGGGGGGGCAGGATGGAGCCAAGGGGGGGCAAGATGGAGCCAGGGAGGGGGAGGGGGCAAGATGGATGAGGGGGAGCAGGATGGAGCCAGGGGAGCAGTATGAAGGCGGGGGGGAGCAGGATGGAGCTGGGGGTGGCAGGATGGAGCCAGGGGGGCAGGATGGAGCGATCAGGGCAGGATGTAGAGTGGCAGGGGGGGGGCAGGATGGTGGCGGGGGGGCAGGATGGAGCCGGCGAGGCAGGATGGAGCCGGCGGGGCAGGATGGAGCCGGCGAGCGCCAATGAGCGGCCTGTGTCTGGCACGCGATTTCGGCAACAGATGCAAAAAACCCTTACACAAATATATAGTAGATTATTTGTATCATTTAATATTGAGCAGAATTAAGTATGCTGACATCCTACTATACAGTATATAGTTCGAGTCCTCACATAGCCGCTATACACAATTTGAGTCTTCACATAGCTCTTATATATAAGATGAACCCTCACATAGCCCCTATATACAGGATGAGCTCTCACATAGCCCCTATATACAGGATGAGCCCCCACATAGCCCCTATATACAGGATGAGCTCTCACATAGCCCCTATATAGAGGATGAGCCCTGACATAGACTATATACAGTTCGAGTCCTCACATAACCTCTATATACAGGATGAGCCCACACATAGCTCCTAAATATAGAATGAGTCCTCACATTGTCCCTATATACAGTTTCAGTCTTCACATAGCCCTATATAGAGGATGAGCACTCACATAGACCCATATATACAGACTTTGCCTCTGCCTGTGTTTCTTATGCATCAACTTGTTCTCTTTGCAGGAATGCTGCCCCGGAGATCCAGCCCTACCTGTGGAGGACTTTACCAACTCAGCTGCAATACCATCTACCTCCGGCGGACTGTGGCGGCGCTGGTGATCAATTACCAGATACTACAGGTGGCGTCACGAGAACTGTATATAAAATCCCCTGTAAATGTAACCCCTATTTTAAGTGTCACCCAGGACACAGGATCAGGCGCGGCCACCACTCCCCGTGACACAGCAACGTTAACCCCTTGGAGCCTGATACCCGAGTACCAAAAAGCCTGGGGCTCGACATATCTTGCTGGCGTCACGAACAGGATCTCGTGCCCGGTATTACCGAGTACTGTGCACCTTGGACTTGTGCTCTGAAATGAACATTTTCCGCCATTGCTTGGCGGCAAAAATGGGTTCCCGCCTTCACTGCAGGAGGACCCAAGATGGTGCCGTAGCCATGTACTAAACACCATGTGCAGGCCTGGGGGTGTGCCTCAGCCCCTAGAAGAAGGAGGGTCAAGACGGAGGCGCCAAAAAGTGTGGCCGCCCAGATTGCCATCAATCAATCAGGGGGGCGGCCCACAGGAAGTTCCCCGGGAGTGGCCGCCCATAAAGAGACAAACCGGAAGAGAAGGACAGAACAACCAAGGCTCCTTTGTACCTGGCAGCATGGCGGCACCCCGTTGGAGAGATATAATGCGTGAGCTCGAGGAGCAAGCCTGAGCCGCGCAAGGCGACCTGGCAGCGGCGTCCCTCTTAACACTAGAGGGGGTGCTGACTACTGGCGGAACGCATTTGGACGGCTCCGCCAGGACATGGAAGAAGTCCTGACGTGGGTGTGCAGAAGGTGGAGCGCGGAGCGGCCGTAAGCTGAGAATGATGAGAGAAGGCCGTGAAGAACTAGAGGCAGTGGTAGCAGAGCAAGCAGTTGTGGTGCACCGTGCCTTGTTACCACCCGTACCACCACCCGTCCAGACCCGGGACATGGGAGTTCAGACCGAACCGCTGGCAACACCACCGTCCCGTACCAGCAGCTACCTCTGGCTGGAGGCAGCGCGGATGTCCCCTAGTGACCCAAACGTCATCGTCGAAGCAGAGGATGACGAGACAGACTACGAGGAACCGGAGGATGTCGAAGGAGCCACGGGTGGGAGCACCCTAGAAGCAGCAGCGAGGAACCCCTGCCATAGTGAGCTCAGCGGAGACGAGAGTGAACTCCAGAGTCCCAACCGGCAACTCACCACCCCCACAGTACCAGTCACCCCAGCAGTCTCAATCAGCTTTAAACGAAAGAGACCAAGTGGCTAGACAAAGACGCCGAGAGGAATGGTTCCAGCGAGAACAGGCAACAAGGCAACTACGGGAAGAGGCAAGACCGCAGCCCCCACTTCCAGTTAGAACTACGCCGCCAAGGAACTGTTATTTCGGTGTACCAGGACGAAGGATGGGGATTTCTACGAGAACCTGGACTTCAGGAAGATGTATTTTTCCCCAGACGCGATGTAGAATCTTACCTGCAGCGAGGACACCCGGACAGAGACTTATACCGAGGTGAGCAGGACACTTTTGAGCAGTACCCCGGCCCATTAGGCTGGTTCGCCATTGAAATATCCCACCACAAATAGACTCCCATTGTAGAGACATTGCACTGTACATAGCCCCTTTTCCAGCAACCATGCCCTTTATTTTTGCTTTCCATTTTTGCAAATTCCTTAGAATGAAGAGTGTGTCCCTGTATGTTTTTTCCCTAATCTGAAGAATCAGAGACTTTTATTTTTGAACCCTGTACTGTTGATGATGTGTGCTGTGTGAGCAGCGGTGATAATACACACTGGACTGTGTGGGACAATACATTACCGCTGGGCCCGCGTAGTAAAGTACCGTTCCCCGTTGGGCCAAGATAGATTATGTCTTTTGTGCAGAGTAGTGAAGCCGGAGAGTAACAACTTTGTCAGTAGGTGACCCGAGGACCGTGGGGTCTAACATGCTAACTACTGCAGTGTCTATATGTGTAACATTTAAAGAAATGTGCCTCCTAGCAATAGGAAGAAATCTATATATTCTTGACTGTATATAGTTTACCCGTTGGTGTTGAATATAAAAAAAGAAAAATTCTTTTTTAGTTCCCGATATACAGGTACAGATACTCGCGGGACGAGTATATACCATCAGGGGGGTATGTGGAGCCCCGCAATTGCAGGCATCACAGAGGAGTATTACACCCGTAAAAGAGGTGTAAATGCTCCAGCTGCAGGTGGACCCTAGGATGGTGGGTGGGACCCATTCCCAGCACTCCCACATTAGTTTAGGGTGGGAGGTTACCCGGGATGGGATAAATTCACCTCTAGGGGGAACAAGAAGGTCTTTGCTCTGAGGTCTTTGGGCCTTTAATTAGTGATGGGCGAATCCTAAATTACTCGGAATCGCTTGACTCTAGCGAGTCCGAGCACAGGACTCGCTACTCGTTGCGAGTCTAGCGAGTCCAATGTTAATGAATGGGGAAGCGAGTAATAGCGAGTAATGTGAGATTTACAAATCGCAGATGTGTCTCGGAAGCTTCAGCCTGAAGCAATCCTAGTTTTGTCATTTATTTGCATTGCTCGTTTACTTTGTAAGTAATCGCTGGGAAACTCGCACAGATAAGATCCTGTCTCCTCTGTACAGGCTGCCAGCTCCAGGGTCCTAGAGCCCGCCTGCTGCCTGATGTAGCAGTGCTGAGATTGTTCTCAGTCTGCTCATTCCCTGTGTACAGACATGAATGTCTGTGCACAGAGATGATGTAGCAGAGCTGAGATTGTTCTCAGTCTGCTCATTCCCTGTGTACAGACATGAATGTCTGTGCACAGAGATGATGTAGCAGAGCTGAGATTGTTCTCAGTCTGCTTATTCCCTGTGCATAGACATCTATATTTATGCACAGGGGATGTAGCAGAGAGGACATCGCGTTTTGGACTGCGTCGGACGGAAGAGGATTTTTTTAATTAAAGATGGAGTCCCTAATGGCTTTTTTTTTTATTTCTAATAAAAATTTTTCCTTGTGTTGTATTTTTTTTAAAACAATTTAATAGAAATTCATGGCGGTCATGTCTAATATTGGCGTGACCGCCATAAATTTCGGGCTTAGGGTCAGCTGATAATACAAAGCTGGCCCTAACCTCTATTACCCAGCGTGCCATCGCTACCAGGGCCGCTGGAAGAGCGGGGTTCAGCGCCAGAGGATGGCGCTTCAATGAACGCGCCATCTTCTGGGGCGGCTGCGGGCTGCAATTTGCAGCGGGGGGTGCCCAGAAAGCTTGGGCATCCCTGCGCTGCGGATTCCAGCCCCCAGCTGCTTAGCTGTACCTGGCTAGACATAGAAATTGCGCGGAGCCCCACGCATTTTTTTTTAATTATTTCATGAAATTCTGAGATTCTGACTCTGAGACTCTGACTCTGAGACTCTGACTCTGAAATTCATGAAATAATAAAAAAAAAATGCGTGGGGCTCCGCGCAATTTCTATGTCTAGCCAGGTACAGCTAAGCAGCTGGGGGCTGGAATCCGCAGCGCAGGGATGCCCAAGCTTTCTGGGCACCCCCCGCTGCAAATTGCAGCCCGCAGCCGCCCCAGAAGATGGCGCGTTCATTGAAGCGCCATCCTCTGGCGCTGAACCCCGCTCTTCCAGCGGCCCTGGTAGCGGTGGCACGCTGGGTAATAAAGAGGTTAGGGCCAGCTTTGTATTATCAGCTGGCCCTAAGTCCGAAATTTATGGCGGTCACGCCAATATTAGACATGACCGCCATGAATTTCTATTAAATTGTTTTAAAAAAAACACAACACAAGGAAAAATTTTTATTAGAAATAAAAAAAAAAGCCATTAGGGACTCCATCTTTAATTAAAAAAATCCTCTTCCGTCCGACGCAGTCCAAAACGCGATGTCCTCTCTGCTACATCCCCTGTGCATAAATATAGATGTCTATGCACAGGGAATAAGCAGACTGAGAACAATCTCAGCTCTGCTACATCATCTCTGTGCACAGACATTCATGTCTGTACACAGGGAATGAGCAGACTGAGAACAATCTCAGCTCTGCTACATCATCTCTGTGCACAGACATTCATGTCTGTACACAGGGAATGAGCAGACTGAGAACAATCTCAGCACTGCTACATCATCTCTGTGCACAGACATTCATGTCTGTACACAGGGAATGAGCAGACTGAGAACAATCTCAGCACTGCTAAATCATGTCTGTGAGCAGGCGGGCTCTAGGACCCTGGAGCTGCACAGAGAAGACAGCTGGACTCGGCTCGCAAAGAAACAGCAGTTATCTGCGAGTTTCCCTGCTATCACTGGCACAGTAGCCGAGTCTAATGCAAACAATGGCAATCCTAGTTTTGTCAGCGTTTCTGACAAAACTAGGATTGATATTGATTTGCATTGGACTCGTGCGAGTAATCACTGGGAAACTCGCAGAGTACCGAGTCCTGCGAGTCCCTTACTACTCGCCGAGTAACGAGTCCTAGCGAGTAGATTCGCCCATCCCTACCTTTAATCTCTCGGCTGAGGGACCAGGAGAAGATGGAGGAGGAAAGGTTCTAGGAAGAGTAGCTAAGTGGAATGAGGTGGAAGGTCACACCATGTTGGTTACAAGCCGAACTGGAGGAAAGAAGAAGGGACCTTGAGGAGGTCCTGAAAGGGGGCGCCCGATGGCGGAGTCCAGGCCCTAGCAAGAAAGGGAGTTCCTCAGAGTGGAGCGCCCATACTCCAGGGGATTCTCCAGTCCACCAGGGGAACGCCGGGCCCTGGGATCCGGCCAAAGTCCAGCTTTGCAGTCGGCAACCGGCTGCTGTGGCTTGTTCATCAGCCGCAGCACCCTGCCATCGGAGAAGTCTGCCTGCTTCCTCACCAACGAGGGAGAGGACTCCCGGTACTACCTACATGAAGCTACTGGGTACAGATCGATCCAAAGCACGGAAAAATGGACACTGGTTAGTTAACGAAGGTACACCAAGGGTTCCACCATACCACCTGTGATCCACTTGCAGCCACCCGTTAAGCTACCTGTCCTTGTAACATCTAAAGTGCTGAACTGTGAACTGTAACTGTCGCTGCTACAAGTTTCCAGTAACGTACCCGGGAGAAAGTGACTTTGACTCTGCCTGCCTTTCTTCTGCATCAACCTGTTCCCTTTGCAAGAACATTGCCCCGGAGGTCCAGCCCTACCTGTGGAGAACTTTACCAACTCAGCCGCAATACCATCTACCTCCGGCGGACTGTGGCGGCGCTGGTGACCCATCACCAGATACTACAGGTGGCGTCACGAGAACTGTATATAAAATCCCATGTAAATATAAACCTCCTTTTTGAAGTGTCACCCAGGACACGGGATCAGGCACGGCCACCACTCCCAGTGACACAGCAACGTTAGCCCCTTGGAGCCTGATACCCGAGTAACCCAAAGCCTGGGGCTCGACACTTCCGCGACCTGTTGTACACGTGTGTAGTGGTGTATTTAGATGACATCCTTATCTTCTCCCCGGATGTATCCTCCCATAGACGGCACATACGGCAAGTCCTCCTGCGACTGAGGAGGAATCAGTTGTATGCCAAGATGGAGAAATGTGTCTTTGAGCAGACCTCTTTGCCTTTTCTCGGATATCTTACCATCCATGCCAAAAACATTTTGCTGGTAGAGGTGATTTTATCAGCCAGCAGCTGAGCTTGCTCTACAATTGGGCTCTGACTGCGTCCTGTAAGTGCATTTGGTTTCTGTTTTTGGCATGGATGGTAAGTTTTCTGATGCTGCTATTTTCTAGTAGTTTTTGTACAATTTTGTTAGGACTGGTGAGCATGGGATCCCTTGATCGTGGGTCATCAGCTTAAATGTCTTGGGCCAACACATGAACCAAAATCCCATCTATAAAGGTTTTTTATTTATCATATAAAAAACTTTTGCACTTTTTTATCCATCCAGGGTGCAGTTGGGCCCATAGGGGCGCCATTCATCTAGTGGTGCAGAAGCATCGTACTGTGCGGCCCAATGCTCAGGCAGCAGAGCGGTTGGGTAGCTTTCAGACACTCTGCATCATATGTACCAGTGTGAATGGTGCTATATGCAAGCCCAGTGTATGCATGGCAGGTCGCCTCCCACATTTTGCTGGTAGAGGTGATTTTATCAGCCAGCAGCTGAGCTTGCTCTACAATTGGGCTCTGACTGCGTCCTGTAAGTGCATTTGGTTTCTGTTTTTGGCATGGATGGTAAGTTTTCTGATGCTGCTTTTTTCTAGTAGTTTTTGTACAATTTTGTTAGGACTGGTGAGCATGGGATCCCTTGATCGTGGGTCATCAGCTTAAATGTCTTGGGCCAACACATGAACCAAAATCCCATCTATAAAGGTTTTTTATTTATCATATAAAAAACTTTTGCACTTTTTTATCCATCCAGGGTGCAGTTGGGCCCATAGGGGCGCCATTCATCTAGTGGTGCAGAAGCATCGTACTGTGCGGCCCAATGCTCAGGCAGCGGAGCGGTTGGGTAGCTTTCAGACACTCTGCATCATATGTACCAGTGTGAATGGTGCTATATGCAAGCCCAGTGTATGTATGGCAGGTCGCCTCCCACATTTTGCTGGTAGAGGTGATTTTATCAGCCAGCAGCTGAGCTTGCTCTACAATTGGGCTCTGACTGCGTCCTGTAAGTGCATTTGGTTTCTGTTTTTGGCATGGATGGTAAGTTTTCTGATGCTGCTTTTTTCTAGTAGTTTTTGTACAATTTTGTTAGGACTGGTGAGCATGGGATCCCTTGATCGTGGGTCATCAGCTTAAATGTCTTGGGCCAACACATGAACCAAAATCCCATCTATAAAGGTTTTTTATTTATCATATAAAAAACTTTTGCACTTTTTTATCCATCCAGGGTGCAGTTGGGCCCATAGGGGCGCCATTCATCTAGTGGTGCAGAAGCATCGTACTGTGCGGCCCAATGCTCAGGCAGCGGAGCGGTTGGGTAGCTTTCAGACACTCTGCATCATATGTACCAGTGTGAATGGTGCTATATGCAAGCCCAGTGTATGCATGGCAGGTCGCCTCCCACATTTTGCTGGTAGAGGTGATTTTATCAGCCAGCAGCTGAGCTTGCTCTACAATTGGGCTCTGACTGCGTCCTGTAAGTGCATTTGGTTTCTGTTTTTGGCATGGATGGTAAGTTTTCTGATGCTGCTTTTTTCTAGTAGTTTTTGTACTTTTCTCGGATATATCATCTTTGATTCCAGATTATGGATGGACCCTGAGAAGCTCTTCGCCATTCTGAAGTGGCCTTGTCCTGTGGGGACTAAGGCTATCCAGCGGTTCTTTGGCTTTGCAAATTATTGCAAGCAATTTATTCCCCATTTCTCTTCCTTGATCAAACCCATCACGGCTCTCATCTGTAAGGGAGCATAAGCCTGCAATTAGACCGAAAAAGCCTGCTCCACCTTAAAACGCTCCTTCTCCGAGGCTCCTACCTTGCACTGACCAGAGATATACAGACAGTTCATCATAGAGGTAGATACCTCCTCCATAGGAGCGGGGGCTGTCCTCTCCCAGAAATCCTCTTCGGGTCGGGTAGCCACCTGCGGGTTTTTGTCCAAAGCATTTACCGCATCGGAGCGCAACTATTCTATCGGGGATCGGGAATTGCTGGCCATCAATTTGGCATTAGAGGAGTGGTGACACCTCCTTGAGGGTGCCGTTCATCCATTCATTATCTTCACCGACCTTAAAAACCTGGCTTATCTTCAGCCCACCCAAAGGCTCAACCCCCGGCAGTTTCGGTGGTCCCTGTTTTTTGCCCGTTTCAATTTTGACCTGCCCGTCCATCCTGGCAGCAAAAATGTCAAGGCTGATGCCCTGTCAAGGTCCTTTCAGCCATTGGATGTGGAGGAGGAGTCCTTCCATATAATTGATCCCACCAAGATAATTACTGTGGCACCCTTACGTATAGCTGGACTTGTGCCGGGTAAGACCTTCGTGGCACAGGATAAGAGGAAGACGGTCCTGTCATGGGAACACTCATCGAGAATTGCCGGCCATATTGGAGTTAAAAAGTCCCTCTCTTTGGTCTCTCGTCACTATTGGTGGCCTACTATCCGTCAAGACGTCCTCGGTTTTGTTGCTTCATGTCCGTCTTGTGCTAGAAATAAGATAAGGTGTTCAGGAAGTTGCCGGCTGGACGTCTACTACCTCTCCAAGTTCCATCGGCTCCTTGGCAACACATAGCCATGGATTTCATTACGGATCTTCCCTGCTCCTCCGGCTGTACGGTCATATGGGTAGTTGTGGATCGCTTCTCCAAAATGGCCCACTTCGTTCCTTTACCCGATCTACCATCTGCTCCTGAGTTGGCCAAGGTATTCCTCGAACACATCTTCCGGCTCCACGGATTTCCTCATCATATAGTGTCCGATAGGGGAGTCCAGTTCACTTCCTGGTTCTGTAGGGCGCTGTGCAAGCATATGGACATCACGCTGGACTTCTCCTCTGCCTATCATCCTCAGTCCAACAGGCAGGTGAAGCGCATTAACCAAGTCCTCACCACCTATCTTCAGCACTTCGCCAACGCTCATCACGATAACTGGACCTATCTCCTCCCTTGGGCAGAATTCGCGTACAGCAATCACTCTAGTGAGTCGTCAGCTAAATCCCCCTTTGTCGTGGTATTCAGGCAACATCATGGTTTCCCTCTCCCGATCTTCTCAGTGTCCGGCAACCCGGCAGCTGATGCATTGTCCGTGGACTTTACCAAGATCTGGAGAGAGACCAGAGACGCTCTTACACAAGCCTCCCGCAGGATGAAGAGACATGCCGATAAGAGACGTCTGGATTCGCCATCTTTTCTCCCGGGCGATAAAGTGTGGCTTTCTTCCAGATATGTCAGGCTGAAGGTGCCGTCCTACAAGTTAGGGCCGCGTTATATCGGTCCCTTCGAAGTCCTGGGACGTATCAATGACGTTGCCTACAAGCTAAGACTACCTGCCTCTCTTCGCATCCCTAACTCCTTTCATGTCTCGTTGTTGAAACCAGTGGTGCTTAATCGCTTTCATCCATCCTCCGGCACTGTGCCACGGCCTCTCAGCTCCGAGAATGTCTATAAAGTCAGGGACATCCTTGCCATGAAGAAAAGTAGAGGCAAGTCCCTCTTCCTAATTGACTGGGTTGGCTTTGGTCCTGAGGAACGGAACTGGGAGCCACGGGAGAACATTGATGCGCCACGCATTCTGGCGAGGTTCTTAGCACGCTTTCGGAGGAGTGGGCGTGAGGGAGGGGTGTACTGTTAGGTCCCCTGGGACCGCTCCCCAGCTCACCTCTCCTGGGCCTGCATCCTCTACTCCTCTACCGATCGGGCATTCAGCGTCCAGGCGTGCTGTGTCCTCTTCCTGTCTGCTGACCACCGGGCTCACACATCAGCACACCACAATGGTCGGAGTCATGAACCTAATCAGCGGTGCACTAGGTGCGGTCGCGCTCCTCCTCTGTGAACGTAGGGGCTGGCACAGCTCAACCATGATACTCCCCTTGACCAATAGCTGTCCATCCTCCGGTATATCAGGCTACCTCCTCTGATGGGAGGTGCCTGATTATTGAGTTAGTAAGCTTCTGCTTCCCTGGCTGTTAGGCCCTCCTTGTGCTCCTCCCCGGTAGACCCATTCCTAGCCTCGGGCTCTGATCCCTCGAATCCTCCTTAGCTATACCATAGCAGATTCCCTCTATAGTGATAGACACCATGCAGGCGGGGAGGAATCAATAATGACTAAATACATTAGTGATTATTATTATTAATATTATTATTTCCTCCTCCCTCGCAGCTTTTATTCCCCCTCCCCTCCGCTCCTCACGTCTCCGGTACTGATGGATGATCTTCCGCACGTGACATCTGCTTTGGTGCATGTGGAGGTGAACTCTCCCTGATTAATGTGCAGTTAATTGAATGTACTTCGTCTCTTGATTGCCTCGTCTTAATTAAGTTTCCTGTACAGAGGAATCAGTGAAATAATATCCGCCCCCTCCCCCGCTCGCCCTCAGCTGCGGATCTCTGCTGTATATTGTGGGCACCATTATAACTCCGGTCTATACGGAGGAGATGGGAACACAGGAGTGCGCGTCATCCGGGTGAAGGGTGCGGACGCTGATCCTGTACATTGTCCGGGTGAAGGGCGCGGACGCTGATCCTGTACATTGTCCGGGTAAAGGGGTGAAGGGTGCAGGTGACTCACCCAGGGCAGGGTACTCAGATCTCAGGCTCAGTCTGGAGGGTCATGGGTGGCTGCCTGAGGCTGTGACCCTGGTGGTCAATGAATAAGGGAGGAATAAAATAAAGTTTGTTCATGACGCCACCTGCAGTACCTGGTGAGATATCACCAGCGCTGATCCAGTCCTCCGGAGGTCGGTGGTATTGCGGCAGTGATGGTTTAGTCCTCCGCAGGCAGGATTGGACCTTCGGGGCAGGAAATCTGTTGACTGAATGAGTTCATGCGGAGAAAGATGCAGCAGAGTCGAGAGTCACTTCACCGGGTACTTTACTGGAACTTAGCAACCATTACAGTTTCAGTGTAGTAGGTGTTGTAACGACAAGTGGCTACGGGTGGCTGCAAGCGGATCTTTTGGTTAGGTAGATGGAACCTCCAATGCATGCCTTTCTTATTCCTCTTGTTCCCTCGCCTCCCAGTAGTGGTGTGAAGCCTGACTTCATATAGAGTAGTCTGGCCTTGCTCCTGGTGAGCCTGTCCCAGACACTCCTTAGCTGGTCCAGACCCACCGTCTGACTCCTTTCTCCCGGAGTCCTAGACTAACTCTAGTGCCCCCTGAAGGTGACAATATCCCCTCCCGGGTTCCCTCCCACTGCCTGATCTAATGTGGGATGTGGGTTTAGGGTTCTGCCTACCATCCATAAATCCACTTGCAGTGGTGTGACTACACCTCTTTTACGGGTGCAGTACCCTTTTTGTGGCACCTACATAGTGGGGCGCCACACAGGTGCTGGTCCTGTACATTGTCTGGGTGAAGGGCACGGACGCTGATCCTGTACATTGTCCGGGTGAAGGGCGCGGACGCTGATCCTGTACATTGTCCGGGTGAAGGGCGCGGACGCTGATCCTGTACATTGTCCGGGTGAAGGGCGCGGACGCTGATCCTGTACATTGTCCGGGTGAAGGGTGCGGACGCTGATCCTGTACATTGTCCGGGTGAAGGGTGCGGACGCTGATCCTGTACATTGTCCGGGTGAAGGGTGCGGACGCTGATCCTGTACATTGTCCGGATGAAGGGTGCGGACGCTGATCCTGTACATTGTCCGGATGAAGGACGCGGACGCTGATCCTGTACATTGTCTGGGTGAAGGGCACGGACGCTGATCCTGTACATTGTCCGGGTGAAGGGCGCGGACGCTGATCCTGTACATTGTCCGGGTGAAGGGCGCGGACGCTGATCCTGTACATTGTCCGGGTGAAGGGCGCGGACGCTGATCCTGTACATTGTCCGGATGAAGGGCGCGGACGCTGATCCTGTACATTGTCCGGGTGAAGGGCGCGGACGCTGATCCTGTACATTGTCCGGATGAAGGGCGCGGACGCTGATCCTGTACATTGTCTGGGTGAAGGGCACGGACGCTGATCCTGTACATTGTCCGGGTGAAGGGCGCGGACGCTGATCCTGTACATTGTCCGGGTGAAGGGCGCGGACGCTGATCCTGTACATTGTCCGGGTGAAGGGCGCGGACGCTGATCCTGTACATTGTCCGGATGAAGGGCGCGGACGCTGATCCTGTACATTGTCCGGGTGAAGGGCGCGGACGCTGATCCTGTACATTGTCCGGGTGAAGGGCGCGGACACTGATCTTGAATATTGTCCGGGTGAAGGGGTGAAGGGTGCGGATGCTGATCCTGTACATTGTCCAGGTGAAGGGCGCGGGCGCTGATCCTGTACATTGTCCGGGTGAAGGGTGCGGACGCTGATCCTGTACATTGTCTGGGTGAAGGGCGCGGATGCTGATCCTGTACATTGTCCGGGTGAAGGGCGCGGACACTGATCCTGAATATTGTCCGGGTGAAGGGGTGAAGGGCGCGGGCGCTGATCCTGTACATTGTCCGGGTGAAGGGCGCGGACGCTGATCCTGTACATTGTCCGGGTGAAGGGCGCGGACGCTGATCCTGTACATTGTCCGGATGAAGGGCGCGGACGCTGATCCTGTACATTGTCCGGGTGAAGGGCGCGGACGCTGATCCTGTACATTGTCCGGGTGAAGGGCGCGGACACTGATCTTGAATATTGTCCGGGTGAAGGGGTGAAGGGTGCGGGCGCTGATCCTGTACATTG
Organism: Allobates femoralis; assembly: GCA_033576535.1. Taxonomy (NCBI): domain Eukaryota; kingdom Metazoa; phylum Chordata; class Amphibia; order Anura; family Aromobatidae; genus Allobates; species Allobates femoralis. The sequence continues at coordinate 869,524,625 of JARQOC010000003.1, read as the reverse complement.
TCCGGGTGAAGGGAACGGACACTGATCCTGTACATTGTCCAGGTGAAGGGTGCGGACGCTGATCCTGTACATTGTCTGGGTGAAGGGCGCGGACGCTGATCCTGTACATTGTCCGGGTGAAGGGGTGAAGGGCGCAGGCGCTGATCCTGTACATTGTCCGGGTGAAGGTTGCGGGCACTGATCCTGTACAGTGTCCGGGTGAAGGGCGCGGACGCTGATCCTGTACATTGTCCGGGTGAAGGGTGCGGACGCTGATCCTGTACAGTGTCCGGGTGAAGGGCGCGGACACTGATCCTGTACATTGTCCGGGTGAAGGGCACGGACGCTGATCCTGTACATTGTCCAGGTGAAGGGTGCGGACGCTGATCCTGTACATTGTCCGGGTGAAGGGCACGGACGCTGATCCTGTACATTGTCCGGGTGAAGGGCGCGGACGCTGATCCTGTACAGTGTCCGGGTGAAGGGCGCGGACGATGATCCTGTACAGTGTCCGGGTGAAGGGCGCGGACGCTGATCCTGTACATTGTCCGGGTGAAGGGCGCGGACGCTGATCCTGTACAGTGTCCGGGTGAAGGGCGCGGGCGCTGATACTGTACAGTGTCCGGGTGAAGGGCGCGGACACTGGTTCTGTACATTGTCCGGGTGAAGGGCGCGGACGCTGATCCTGTACATTGTCCAGGTGAAGGGCGCGGATGCTCATCCTGTACATTGTCCAGGTGAAGGGTGCGGACGCTGATCCTGTACATTGTCCGGGTGAAGGGTGCGGACACTGATCCTGTACAGTGTCCGGGTGAAGGGCGCGGACGCTGGTTCTGTACATTGTCCGGGTGAAGGGCGCGGACGCTGATCCTGTACATTGTCCGGGTGAAGGGTGCGGACACTGATCCTGTACAGTGTCCGGGTGAAGGGCGCGGACGCTGGTTCTGTACATTGTCCGGGTGAAGGGTGCGGACTCTGATCCTGTACATTGTCCGGGTGAAGGGTGCGGACACTGATCCTGTACAGTGTCCGGGTGAAGGGCGCGGACGCTGGTTCTGTACATTGTCCGGGTGAAGGGCGCGGACGCTGATCCTGTACATTGTCCGGACGTTGATCCTGTACATTGTCTTGGTGAAGGGCGCGGACGCTGATCCTGTACATTGTCCGGACGTTGATCCTGTACATTGTCTTGGTGAAGGGCGCGGACGCTGGTCCTGTACATTGTTCAGGTCCATTAACGGCTCAGCAGTGACTCTGCACATCTGCAGCACTCTTCTGATAATTCTTCTCCTTACTATGTGAAATCTTGTGGTGATCCAGTGCCGTATGCTGAAAAGCAGCCGCACATAATGATGTTTCCACATTCACACTTCACTGTTGTTGGTGTCTTTTTTGTCGTATTATGGCCTCAAAAAGTCCAGTTTTAAGGTAGCGTCACACGTGGCAATATGGCTTCCATATCGCCATAAATTTGTGAATTTTGGCGATGTGGAAACCACATCGCCTGCGCGTAGAGGCGTGAGACAGGGAGATTTTAAGGCGAGAAATCGCCGGTGGAGCGTCGCCTTATCGCCCTGCACTGCTGAGAAATCAGGTGATTTACACCAGGCGATTTCAGCATATCCTGGTGTGTGACAGGGCGATGGCGATGTAGAAAGCGAGCTCAGGCCATCTGGAAGCGTTCTGTTTGGCTCACCCCGTCTACCGCGATTGGTGGTCGCTCCTGCGTTCCCATTGGCTGGCAATGGCTAAGGCGCCATATTTGAATCGCAATATAGTAGAAAGGACACATGCGTCATGTAGTGGGGGGACTTCCTGACAAGGCTGACCAATGGCGACGCAGTTGTGTTGGCCAATCGGAGTGGTACGGGCGTGGTGTACAACACTCTGCCACGCTTCTCTCCTCGGCGCGCTCACACTCTACACCCACATCACTGATGCGGTGGAGGCATGTGACGCGCAGATTTGGCGGCGATGTATGTGAAATTGCTTCCGGTCTGCAGCAGGGGATTTCCGGAACGCAGGATCGCCGAACATCGCACGCGAGATCTCTACAGTATGTGTGACAGGGCGACGGCGATGTGTCAAAAAGTGCCCGGAACGTGCGCGCTCACGTCAAATTGCCAGCCATATGGTGGTGACATGTGACGGTACCTTTAGTCTCATCTGACCAGACTATATTATCCAGTATTTAACAGACTTGTCTAAATGTTGCTGAACAGACTTTAAATGCTCTTGAATCTGCTTTCTGTTCAGCAACGGAGTCCTGCATGGTGAGCGTGCATATAGGAGCGTGCATACAGGAGTGCGCATACAGGAGTGCGCATACAGGAGCATACAAACAGGAGCATGCATACAGGAGCGTGCATATAGGAGCGTGCATGCAGGGCCGTGCATGCAGGAGGGTGCATGCAGGAGGGTGCATACAGGAGCGTGCATACAGGAGCGTGCATACAGGAGCGTGCATACTGGAGCATACAAACAGGAGCATGCATACAGGAGCGTGCATACAGGAGGGTGCATACAGGGGCGTGCATACAGGAGCGTGCATACAGGAGGGTGCATACAGGAGCGTGCATACTGGAGCATACAAACAGGAGCATGCATACAGGAGCGTGCATACAGGAGTGTGCATACAGGAGGGTGCATACAGGAGCGTGCATGCAGGGCCGTGCATGCAGGAGGGTGCATGCAGGAGGGTGCATACAGGAGCGTGCATACAGGAGCGTGCATACAGGAGCATACAAACAGGAGCATGCATACAGGAGCGTGCATACAGGAGTGTGCATACAGGAGGGTGCATACAGGAACGCGCATACAGGAGTGCGCATACAGGAGTGCGCATACAGGAACGCGCATACAGGAGGATGCATACAGGAGGGTGCATACAGGAGCGTGCATACAGGAGCGTGCATACAGGAGCGTGCACACAGGAGCGTGCACACAGGAGCATACAAACAGGAGCGTGCATACAGGAGCGTGCATACAGGAGTGTGCATACAGGAGGGTGCATACAGGAGGGTGCATACAGGAGCGTGCATACAGGAGCGTGCATACAGGCCATGGAAAGGGAGTGCATTACTTATTGTTTTCTGTGAAACCCTTGTGTCTGCTGATTACAGCTCACTCTTTGTGGGATCTTGCAGGGAGCACCTGGAATGTTACCGGAAATTATGTTTTGTCCACATCTGGATCACAGCACAAAACATTGCTCAATGGAGCCTTCAGTAGTTTAGAAATTCTTTTGCAACCAATGCTATCACTGTGTTTTGCAACAATAAGGTAATAAAGGTCTTGAGACGGCTCACTGGTTTTACCGACCATAAGATGTTTCTTGTGTGGCTCCTTTTTGCCCGCCATCAGTTGAAGCAGCTGATATTATTATCACTCAGTGGCAGGATTGCTTTCTAATTACTGATAGATTTCAGCTTCATGACTTGCCAGGACTTATTGTACTCTCTGTCTGGGAGATCTGACAATGTTCATTATTGGGGGGACTATACATGTGTAATTTGGGCGATATATAAATAAAGATTATTATGATATATAGTTGAGCATTAATGGGGGATCTGTCCATGTACAGTATAGGGGATATTCGATGACAGATTCCCATCAGAAAAACTTCAAATAGATGAAGGAGTCCTTGGCTGTATACCCCTCATCACAGTCTATAGGCGAAAGCTGAGAGGAGACCACCAAGCCAACGGTATCCCCGCAGGAGAACCTACTCTGGGCATAGTATTGGTACAGGTATCAAATGCTTCTGGTTGGTTTATTTCCATTGGAATAAAGGAGGGTAATAAAGTGTCCAGCTGCGAATGTAATAGAAGCAATGATAACAAGCAGTGACGGCTACAGAATCTCCGGTGGCTGATAACGTCCCCGATCTGCCCGCGGTGAATTATTGAGGTGCTGGAAATCACTTTGGACAGACGGGTGGAATATATTAATTCCTGTTGATTTTTCTGTGGCTCGGAGGGGGCCAACATACGCTATAGTGGAGCCATATACCATGATGCTGCTGTCCGTCACATTGCATTATTCAGGTAGGACCATGCCAGCTGTAAGGGATAGTCGTGTCCTCCTCTTATCTGCTGAGAACGTCTGTGCTGCAGTCAAGTCTCCTCCACAATCTCAAGCGCCACAATCAGACTCATTTGCTCTAAATCTCCATAATGGCCTCCGCATTGTTCTGTGGATTTTCTGGAGAAGCAATGAGGCAGCGGGAGAGAGGAGAATCTGCAGTGTGGGGCGACGGTGAGGGTTTCTCATTCACTTCTGTCTGTTAAGACTTTGGATGATGGAACCTGTGGAGATATGTAGGCCAGTGGGTTGTAAGGAATAAGGGATCTCTTCTGGCGTATTAATTAAGCCAAAATCCTGATATTCCTATAACTGCCATTTTGTTCAGGTTGTCCTCTTGTCCCCTGTCACAAAAGCCAAAAGGTGTGTTAATTAACTTTGAGAACCACAATATACTCTTCCTAGCCAAATGGTCTCATGACAAAAAGGCCCAGTAAAGCCTTGATGTGAGCGGCCACAGAAGGCAGGAAGGCCATTGTCTCAGCTCGTTAACCATTAATCAAGCCAAAATCCTGATATTCCTATACCTGCCATTTTGTTCAGGTTGTCCTCTCGTCCCCTCTCACAAAAGCCAAAAGGTGTGTTAATTAACTTTGAGAACCACAATATCCTCTTCCTAGCCAAATGGTCTCATGACAAAAAGGCCCAGCAAAGCCCTGATGTGAGCGGCCACAGAAGGCAGGAAGGCCATTGTCTCAGCTCGTTAACCAGGGTGAATGGGTCCAGAAATCTGCAGACTCAACTGGAAGCCTGTCAGCAAATCCAAACTCAATGGTTCTGGAATCATTATTCCAAATTATTAATTGGCCATAGGTGCGGGTCACCTACAACTCATATCACTGGCAGTCAGCTGCACACACCCATCTCTCCCCATTAGCTCTAGCACTGTGCATTGAGGAAATATGCAGAACGGCAACCTCTATCAGTGATGGGGTGGCGGTTATTAGATGGACTCTGGCCTGGGAGAAGATGGCATATACCACACTCACTCAGGGCACCTTAATAAACCAGCACTGACAGGGCAGCTGTGACCCCCTCCTTTATCCTCAGTGACTTCCCTGATTGTCCTGAGTGTAGGGGGGGCGCTAGAGAGCTGCCAGATCTGGTGGCAAATTCGGCACATGAGTACTCTCGTCTGCAGGTCTTACTGTCTTTAGAAAGACCACATGGCTGTTCACTCATTGGTCCTTTGAATGATGCAGTACACCGCAGGGAGTTGATGCAATCCGCAATCAGGAGGCATTCCTCAAATTAGCAGACAAAAGGGGATACCAGCCAATCTCACCTGATACAATGGCTTGAAACAAGTCCCTTGACTTGCAGAACAAATGATTCAATTTGATTGCCACACAAGATAAAACCAGGCAGCTTGGCACTGGTGAGGCTCATAGTTATAGGTCCTCCCAGGCTACAGAATAGCAGCCTGCAGCCACCCCATAAATTGGTGCATTAATTAGAATTGCCGGTTCCTGGCACTTTACCCGGCTCTTCCCAATGTAATAGGGGTAATAGAAGGGGATAATGACAGCTGAGTATTGACAGCTGCCATGAAGCCCAGATTGGTAATATATGGCCTCTATGAGACCTGCCCATTATCAATCCTATAAGAAAATTATTTTAAAAACACACAGAGAAAAATATTTACTTGAAATAAAAAAACACACAACACTTTTCACCACTTTATTAAACCCTCAAAAATCCCAGGTGTGAAGCAGTCCAAAGAACAAAGCATCTGGCTACCGCAGGCATTCACTTGTGCCTTGCGGTATCCGGATGGGCTCCCACAGGAGCCCACTATAGGACTCCTGCTGCGGTTTGCAAACCGCTGCGAAACTGCAGCATGCATGATTTTTAACGCAGGCTGCAAATCCGCAAGCGGTAACCTGATTGCATGTAGTGCAATCCGGTTTTATAATGGGCTCCTATGGGCTGCGGATCCTGATCCGGTTTCGAGCATTTTGCATGCTCAACACACGGATCAGGATCTGCATTTGATACCGCAAATATGACCCTAGCCAAAGATTTACTTTTTCTAGTGGTCCACTGCAGATCTGACGCTTTGTTTGACCACTGATCCACCAGGGATCCACATCTATGAACGTCCCAGAGTTAAGGGACAGAACGCACAATGTTGTATTTTTCCGTCTTTTCTGAGCTTCATCACAAAGTCGTATGGAAGTTTGCTGCGCGTTTCACTCCAATCCGGCGGATCGGGTCGAGTTCTTTGTGTTTGACTTTTGCAGATATTTTGCTAGTGCTCTCACCATATTGAAACACACGGCGGGAAGTAAATTGCCCAGGGAAAGTCTAACATCAGGAAAATAACAACAGAAAATAACAGGCGCGTTCCCCTTGAAGTGCAGACGCTTATTGATCACGATTGTGCCAAAAAACAACTTCCAACTCACAGATAAAAATAAGACGTCTGTCTGATCCTGCTGAGTGCAGCGGAAACGCAGGACAGGAGGGAAAGCAGCAGCCTCAACAATGGAAACCAGCAGGGAGGCTGCAGGACGCCACCACCGGCAAACTGTCCCACATCGGGCGCCAACTGTATGACCAAGTGTGAAGTGATGTAATTACACCATCTGCATCATTCAGTAGGAACCAGAGCAGAGGAGGCATATCAAGCCCAGGTCAGAGGTCAGAGGGCTCGGCGGGCGCGGGATCCCCAAATGGGGGTTAGTTATTTTAGCATTTTCTTGATTGGTCATAAGAATAGTAAGCAAGTATATAATGTAGAGATACGGCTCACTTAGCGGTGTATGAGGTAGGCACAGGAGGCGTCATTAAACAAAACATTACAGCTGCGTTTTCTGGATTTTATTTTTGATATTTTATCTCTCACTGTTAAAATTAACCGAACCTTAAAATTATAGTCCCCTCTATCCCCGCAGTCCTCAGGCTCCTGTCCAGGTCTGTCCCCATGGTCCTCAAGGTCCCACCTTGGCTCTGTCCCCGCAATTCTCAGGCTCTCATCCAGCTCTGTCCCTGCGGTCCTCTGGCCCTCACCATAGCTCTGTCCCCACAGTCCTCAGGCTCCCACCCTGGCTCTGTGCCCATCGTCCTCAGGCTCCCGCCCATCTCTGTCCCCACAGTCCTCAGTCTCCCACCCTGGCTCTGTGCCCATCGTCCTCAGGCTCCCGCCCAGCTCTGTCCCCATGCTCCTGAGGCTCTCACCCCAGCTCTGTCCCCGCAGTCCTCAGGCTCTCACCCTAGCTCTGTCCCCATGGTCCTCAGGCTCCTGCTCGAGCTCTGTTTCCCTGGTCCTCAGGCTCCCGCCCAGCTCTATCCCCATGGTCCTCAGGCTCCCGCCCAGGTCTGTCCCCATGGTCCTCAGGCTCTCACCCCAGCTCTGTCCCCATGGTCCTCAGGCTCTCACCCCAGCTTTGTCCCCTGGTCCTCAGGCTCCCGCCCAGCTCTATCCCATGGTCCTCAGGCTCCCGCCCAGGTCTGCCCCATGGTCCTCAGGCTCTCACCCAGCTCTGTCCCCATGCTCCTGAGGCTCTCACCCCAGCTCTGTCCCCACGGTCCTCAGGCTCCCACCCTGGCTCTGTCTCCGCAGTCCTCAGGCTCTCACCCTAGCTCTATCCCATGGTCCTCAGGCTCCCGCCCAGGTCTGTCCCCATGGTCCTCAGGCTCTCACCCCAGCTCTGTCCCCATGGTCCTCAGGCTCTCACCCCAGCTTTGTCCCCATGGTCCTCAGGCTCCCACCCTGGCTCTGTCCCCACAGTCCTCAGGGTCCTGTCCTGGCTCTGTTCTCACAGTCCTCAGGCTCCTGCCTAGCTCTGTCACCGTGTTACTCCGGTTCCCACCTGGGTATGTCCCCGTGGTTCTCAGGCTCCCACTCGGCTCTGTCCCGTGGTACTCCAGCTCCGGCCCGACTTTGCTTCCACAGTCTTTATGTGTCTGTGCGACTCTCAGATTCTAATATTTTTCTGTCCCAGTGGACACTTTAGTACATGTAGTCCCCTCCCACCTGCCTCTGTCCTGATGGATGCTTTAATACATGTAGTCCTCTTCCCGCCGGCTTTATCCCAGTGGTCACTTTAGTACATGTAGTGCCCTCCTGCCTGGCTCTGTCCCGGTGGACACTTTAGTACATGTAGTCCCCTCCCACCTGACTCTGTCCTGGTGGATGTTTTAATACACGTAGTCCCCTCCCGCCATGCTTTGTCCTGGTGGACACTTTAGTACATGTAGTCCCCTCCGGCCTAGCTCTGTCCCACTGGACATTTTAGTACATGTACTTCCTTTCCACACGGCTCTGTCCCTGGTGGACACTTTAGTACATGTAGTCCCCTCCCGCCTGGTTCTGTCTCGGTGGACACTTTAGTACATTTAGCCCCCTTCCATCTGGCTCTGTCCTGGTAAACATTTTAGTACATGTAGTCCCCTCCGGTCTGGCTCTGTTCCGGTGGACACTTTAGTACATGTAGTCCCCCTCCCGCCCGCTCTGTCCCGGTGGACACTTTAGTACATGTAGTCCCCCTCCCGCCCGCTCTGTCCCGGTGGACACTTTAGTACATGTAGTCCCCTCCCACCTGGCTCTGTCCCGGTGGACATTTTAGTACATGAAATCCCCTTCAGCCAAGCCCTGTCCCAGTGGACACTTTAGTACATGTAGTCCCCTTCCCGCCCGGCTTTGTCCCGGTGGACACTTTAGTACATGTAGTCCTTTTCCCACCTGGCTCTGTCCCGATTGACACTTTAGTACATGTAGTTCCCTCCCACCTGACTCTGTCCTGGTGGATGCTTTAATACACGTAGTCCCCTCCCGCCATGCTTTGTCCTGGTGGACACTTTAGTACATGTAGTGCCCTCCTGCCCGGCTCTGTCCTGGTGGATGCTTTAATACATGTAGTCCCCTCCTGCCTGACTTTGTCTTGGTGGATGCTTTAATACATGTAGTCCCCTCCTGCCCGCCTATGTCCCGGTGGACACTTTAGTACATGTAGTCCCCTCTAGCTGGCTCTGTCCCGGTGGACACTTTAGTACATTTAGCCCCCTTCCATCTGGCTCTGTCCTGGTAAACACTTTAGTACATGTAGTCCCCTCCCGCCTGGCTCTGTCCTGGTGGACACTTTAGTACATGTAATCCCCTTCCGCCCGACCCTGTGTCGGTGGACACTTTAGTACATGAATTCCCCTTCAGCCAAGCCCTGTCCCAGTGGACACTTTAGTACATGTAGTCCCCTTCCCGCCCGGCTTTGTCCCGGTGGACACTTTAGTACATGTAATCCCTTCCGCCCGACCCTGTGTCGGTGGACACTTTAGTACATGTAGTCCCCTCTGGCCTAGCTTTGTCCCACTGGACATTTTAGTACATGTACTTCCTTTCCACCCGGCTCTGTCCCGATGGACACTTTAGTACATGTAGTCCCCTCCTGTCTGGCTCTGTCCCGGTGGACACTTTAGTACATGTAGTCCCCTCCCGCCTGGTTCTGTCTCGGTGGACACTTTAGTACATTTAGCCCCCTTTCATCTGGCTCTGTCCTGGTAAACATTTTAGTACATGTAGTCCCCTCTGGTCTGGCTCTGTCCCGGTGGACACTTTAGTACATGTAGTCCCACTCCTGCCCGGCTCTGTCCTGGTGGACACTTTAGTACATGTAGTCCCCTCCCACCTGGCTCTGTCCTGGTTGACACTTTAGTACAAGTAGTCCCCACCCACCCGACTCTATCCCGTTGGACACTTTAGTACAAGTAGTCCCCTCCCGCCTGGCTCTGTCCCGGTGGACACTTTAGTACATGTAGTCTCCTCCTGCCCGGCTCTGGATATGTGGCACCCTTGCGGGGGATTGCCACAGGATCCACCAATGCAAGGAGGGAGTTACACCTTGGTTCGCACAGCAAACCACACCTTCCACCCCAGACCTGAAGGGGGAGCTCTACTGACTGTCTTAAGCCGGTTCCCCTTTAAAACATCCAGGCCTGAGGGGAGGAGTTAGTCAGTCCCAAGAGTCAGTCTTAGGAGTGAGTTGCAGGAGAGGGTCGGAGGAGTGAGGAGCTGGTCGTTGGGAAGGATCCAGGACCAGGGACCACTGACCGCTGTTTTACACCCCAGGGAAGAGTCGGAGGCCAGTGGAGAGCAGGGAATCAAGAATGGGAACCAATTAAGTACCTATAATACACCCGGACACCGGAGTTCGACGCTGCGAGCATTTATTGTAACAGCGAAGGCCCGGATGAACCTGGAGGAGTTAACCCCTGAAGGAACAAAGTAAGAGACTCTAAAACTGACCAAGGACAGGGCCAGGGGCCATAGGAGAAACAGGGACCCCGCAGAAGGACCTCATAGTTTAGAGCAAAGCCCCGAGAGGGAGAAGGTGCGGTGGGTTCAAGCCCAGGCAGGACTCAACCCAAACCACAGAGCACAGAGACAGAGGAGGCCTCACAACTTTCTAAGGTGGAAGTCTCAAGTTGCACCGGGGACCTGGTTATTACTCTGGACTGTACCTGTTACTCTGTCACCAGTAAAAGGTACCGAAACAACCATCACTGTGTGCCTGTGTGCCTGCTTAACCACCGCAATTCACCGCCTTATCTGCAGAGATGCAACTACTACTCCCCTCATCCATTCCTGCTGCCCTGAGGTAAAGCTCCACCTGTGGGGATCTGTACCACACTCTGCTGCACCCACCATCACCTCAGCGGCTGGTTGCAGCCAGGGCCGGCCCTACCGCTGTGCAAGTTGTGCGGTCGCACAGGGCGCCGCCTGTCATGCTTCAAAGGGGGTGCCAGAGAGACGGATATTTATGGTCTTTCTGCGGCTCCGCCGATTAAAGGGTTAATACTATTATTTCCTGCAGTGCCCCCGCCCTCCTGTAAGTGCCCGTCCCGCCCCCCCGCCGTCCGCACATTTGAGTTACCTGTCCCGTCCTCCTTGTTGCTTGTACCGCCCTCCCTGAAGTGCCTGTCCCGCCCTCCTCCTGTTGCCGGTGCTATGGCAACACAAGCAGTTTGATTGGAGCAGAGAGAGCAAGTTAAGTTACACCTGCTGCCCCTGCTCCAATCATTGTACGGCGCTCTAATCACCCTGGTTCCCGCCTTGTAATGCAGCTGTAAGGAGTCACTGAAGTGACTATTTTCTGTCACACACGGCAAGACCTCGATACCAGTAAGATGATTGGGCCCTCTCTCTCTGTGACCACAGTCAGTGAACAGGTGTAGTTTCTAACACCTAATCCTAATCACTGACCCTAACAACTAACCCCTGACCCTAATCCTAATCCCTGACCCTAATAATAATAATAATAATAATAAAGCTTTATTTATATAGCGCCAACATATTCCACAGCGCTTTACAATGTAGGGTTAGAGTACAGAAAATACAGTAAGTAATTACAGTAGAGAACAAATAAAGTACAATAATTGGATACAAAACAATAGGCATAGAATCAATGTAACAAAGAAAATACAATAAATAAAGCAAGAAATGAAGGTGACCCTGCTCAAAAGAGCTTACAATCTACAACGGGATAGGGGTTGCACAAGGTACAGGGGCTTATTGCACTGATGGTCCAGGCATCTTGAGGAAATGGGGCATAGGGCTAAGCTTACATGGATGGTCATTATACAGTCTGTGTAGACCTTTATGGTTTGGTGGAGTTTGTAGAAGAGTAATGTCCAGAGGGATAGCCCATTCACTGTCTACAGTACAAAGGACTTCTATTAGGGAGTATGATAGGCCGCCTTAAAAAGATGCGTTTTTAGGGATCGTCTGAAGCCATACAAGTTGTGGATAGTCCTGATTTCTTTAGGTAAAGCATTCCAGAGTTTTGGTGCAGCTCTGGAGAAGTCTTGGAGCCGGGAGTGGGAGGTTCGGATTAGTGCAGATGTTAGTCGAAGGTCATTTGAGGAACGTAGAGAGCGGGTGGGGTGATAGAAAGAGATGAGGGAGGAGAGGTAGGGGGGTGCTGCACTGTGAAGAGCTTTGTGGGTGAGAACAAGCAATTTGAATTTGATCCTGTAGTATACGGGCAGCCAGTGCAATGACTGGCACAGAGCAGAGGCATCTGAGTAACGATTGGCCAGATGGGTGATCCTGGCTGCTGCATTAAGGATGGACTGGAGAGGAGAAAGTCTGGTGAGGGGGAGGCCGCTTAATAGAGAGTTGCAATAGTCAAGGCGGGAATGGATTAGGGCCACGGTGAGGGTTTTTGTTGTTTCCAGGGTGAGAAAGGGGCGGACTCTAGAGATATTCTTCAGGTGTAAGCGACAGGAGTGGACTAGGGATTGCGTGTGGGAGGAGAAGGAGAGATCGGTGTCAAACATAACACCCAGACAGCGAGCCTGCTGACTAGGCATTATCGTGGTGCCACAAACTGAGAGAGAGATGTCCGATTTAGGGAGGTTGGTGGATGGGGAGAGCAGAAGAAGTTCAGTTTTGGAAAGGTTTAGTTTCAAATAGAGAGTGGACATGATATTGGGAACTGCAGCTAGACAGTCATTGCTGTTCTTTAATACCGCAGGGGTAAGGTCAGGGGCTGAAGTGTATAGTTGTGTGTCATCAGCATAAAGATGGTACTGGAAGCCAAATCTGCTGACGGTCTGTCCAATAGGGGCCGTGTAGAGAGAGAAGAGGAGAGGGCCAAGGACTGAACCCTGAGGGACCCCAATAGTGAGAGGAAGAGGGGAAGAAGTGGAGCCAGCAAAAGATACACTGAAAGAGCGGTCAGAGAGATAGGAGGAGAGCCAGGAGAGACCCGTGTCCTTTATGCCAATGGAATTCAGCATGGAGAGTAGGAGATGGTGGTCGACAGTGTCAAAAGCTGCAGAGAGATCAAGGAGAATAAGCAGAGAGTGGTCACCATTACGTTTTGCTGTCAGAAGGTCATTGGTCACTTTGATGAGGGCAGTTTCTGTGGAGTGAAGGGGGCGGAAACCAGACTGTAATGAAGCTAGAAGAGAGTGAGCGGAGAGGTAACGGGTGAGGCGGGAATAGACCAGGCGCTCCAGGAGTTTAGAGATGAAGGGGAGATTGGAGACTGGTCTGTAGTTATTTGTGCAGGATGGGTCGAGAGTGGTTTTCTTTAATAATGGAGTAATGATCGAGTGTTTGACGGAGGAGGGGAAGATGCCAGAAGAGAGGGAGAGATTGAAGATTGTGGTTAGATGAGTGGTGACGACTGGAGAGAGGGACTGGAGCAGGTGTGAGGGAATGGGGTCAGTAGTGCATGTGGTGGGACGAGAGGAAGAAAGGAGCCTGGAGACTTCTTCTTCTGTGACTGGGTCAAATGTGGAGAGTGAACCGGAGGAGATGTGGGGAAGAGTGGGGGTGGCAGCGGTGGGAGGCTGAGAGCTGATTTCCTGGCGGATGTTGTCTATTTTCTCCATGAAGTAGGAAGCCAGGTCATCAGCACAGAGGTCAGTGATGGGGGCCTGCACTTTAGGACTAATCCCTGACCCTAACACCTAATCCTACCCCTGACCTTAACACATAATCCCTGACCCTAACACTTTATCCTAATCCCTGACCCTAACACCTAATCCTAACCCTTGACCCTAAAATGTAACCCTAATCACTGACCCTAACATCTAATCCTAACCACTGACCCTAACAACTAACCCCTGACCCTAATCCTAATCCCTCACCCTAACACTTAATCCTAACCCCGGGCTCTAATCCTAATCCCTGACCCAAACACCTAATCCTATCCCTGACCCTAATCCCTGACCCTAACATCTAATCCTATCCCCTGACCCTAATCCCTGACCCTAATATCTAATCCTAACCACAGAACCCTAACTAACCCTAACCCCTGACCCCAACACCTAATCCTATCCCCTGACCCTAATCCCTGACCCTAACATCTAATCCTATCCCCTGACCCTAATCCCTGACCCTAACATCTAATCCTATCCCCTGACCCTAATCCCTGACCCTAATATCTAATCCTAACCACAGAACCCTAACTAACCCTAACCCCTGACCCTAACACCTAATCCTATCCCCTGACCCTAATCCTTGACCCTAACACCTAATCCTAACCCCTGACCCTAACACCTAATCATAACCCCTGACCTTAAAACCTAATCCTAACCCTGACCCCTAAGTATGAATTACGTAGTGTTTTGGATGTAGCAAAAATATACTACATCCAAAACGCTGCTAACACTGATTGTGGGTACAGGCCCTAACGGTTCATGCCCACAATTAGGATTAGTAGCGTTTTGGATATCCAAAATGCTGGATTGTAAAGTAACAGCACAGTGGATGGATTAATTAATCCCTTTTCCACTGTGATTCTTCATTACGCAGCATATCCTGACCTGTGGTATGGTTTCCAGAGCTGCAGCATGTTAATCTATTCCTGCAGAGATGCTAGTCCTCTGAGTGGGAGAACGTAGCGTCCGTGTCATGATTAGGGTTCTTGGTGCAGCATCTTCTTGCTGTATGCTCCCGCTCAGAACACTACCTTCTTTGCAAGCATAAATTGACATGCTGCGGCTCAGGAAGCTGCCACCACTGCCACATGTCAGTTTACACTGAGTAAAATAGAAGCACAGTGGAAACGGCATTCATTAATACATCCACTGCGCTGGCACTGTACAATGCAGCATTTTGGACGCAACAGAAAATATGCAGTGCTAGAATGCTGCTAATCCTGTTCAAGGGCACAGGTCCTAAAGGGTTATTTTTTTTAATAAACATATATGTGCTATTGTTACCATCAAGGGTGTATGATTATGTTCATGGAGCTGAGGGGCATCATTTTAATGCAAGGTGTGTTGTGTGTATAAACACATGCATAGTAGTATATTCACATGAACCCATTATTGTTAAATGGTTCCTTGAAGCGTAATCTCTTATGGTACCGGCACACACCGCAATCTCGCCTGGCGATATGTGGCGATCTGACATGCGCGGTCACGTTTCTCGTGCCCACCTCAGATCGCCGATGGCGGCTTCAGAATAAATGAGAGCTGCTGCTGTTCCCTGATTTCCTCGGGATGTCAGTTTTATGTGAGGAAAGAGTGAAGCTGCCACTGATTGGCTGCATGTCTCATGTGACATGGTCTGGGGGCACCAAAGGGGAATTTTGCACAGGGCGCAATTTAGCCTGAGGCCGACCCTGGTTGCAGCACTGGTATACCCGTTACCAGGTACCATAGGTGGCGTCACGTTACCAATTCCCTAATTCCCCCACCACTCCCCGTCATTGAGGGTCCAGGGCACGGGACCGGGGACCAACCAGCCGTGAGCAGCGCCTCTACAAGATCTTCTGGTAGGCCAATCTAAGAAGAGAGGATCTTCAGAGCCACCATTGGAATTGGGAGAGGAACAAGAAGACTCCTTCCAACAGATGGAGCCGGCTCTAACTGGTGAGGAAATCCTGGCTTACCCTGATTATTACCTACCATTCGTCCTCTACACCGTCGCAAGCAATGTAGGCCTGGGAGCAGTACTATCCCAGATACAAGATGGTAGAGAGAGAGTAATTGCCTACGCCAGCAGAAAACTTCCACCCACCGAGAGGAACCCAGAAAACTACAGTTCCTTTAATCTGGAGTTCCTGGCATTGGTCTGGGCTATAACAGAAAGGTTCAAGCATTACCTGGTAGCTTCAAAATTTACTGTCTTCACGGATAATAACCCGTTAACACACCTGGATACCGCGAAGCTTGGTGCATTGGAGCAACGTTGGATGGCCCAACTATCAAACTATGACTTTAACATCAAATACCGGGCAGGCCGTAACGATGCAAATGCTGATGCACTCTCCAGAAACCCTCAAGTACATTTGCAAGGACTTGAAGAAGAGGCGGATGACTTAGAGGAAATAAAACTCCCAGCTTTCCATAAAAGTAGAAAATGGAAAATCGTTGAAGATCACATCTACCAGAACCGTCAGACTGTTGCACTAAACCCGTTGCCTCACTATGGATGGAAGGAGACTCAAGAGAGTGATCTGGCAGTGAGCCTTGTAAAGAAGTTAATAAGCCAACCGGATTCCCAAATAGAGAACTAAGCTCCACCAGAGGCCTAACATCTGTGGAAGGAAAGAATCAGGTTATTCATCTATCAAGGTCAACTGTGCAGATGGTATATCAACCCAAGGACACATGAAATGGTATGGCAAGTTGTGGTTCCAAAGAGAGACGTCCAAATGGTGTTAGAAGTGTACCATGAAGGAGCAGGACACTTTGGATAGAGAAAACTGGAAATATTGTTCCGTGAGAGATTCTATTGGATCAGCATGAGGTCCTCCAAAGAGAGATGGTGTAAAAATTGTGGACCTTGCTCATTAGGAAGAAGAGACCGTAACAGCCAGAAAGCACCACTACAGCCTATCATCACTAAACAACCATTAAAACTGGTAGCCTTAGATCATGTCAAACTCCCACCCAGCAGATCAGGCCATACCTATGCTCTTACCATGGTAGACCACTATTCCAGATTCCTTGTGGTAGCTCCAGTAAAAGATTTAACAGCTCAAACAGCAGCAAGAACATTTCAAGCTTATTTCTGCAGACCCCATGGTTATCCAGAACAGGTATTGACAGACCAAGGTCCTGCCTTTGAAGCTTAAATATTTCAAGAGTTCTGTCGCCTATACAGATGCAAGAAAATTCGCACCATGTCTTACCATCCTCAAACTAATGGAATGTACGAAAAGATGAATCACGTGATAATTGGATTGCTGAAAACTCTGCCTTTAGAAACCAATGGCCAGAGAAGTTACCAGATCTAGTGGACATCTACAACAACATCCCAGTGAGCTCAACAAATTATACCCTTGCATACCTCATGAGAGCAAGACCAGGAAAATTGCCAGTAGACTTCGAAATAGGCATAGTAGTTCCGGAAGCAGATACTACAGATACAGATTGGGATAGTAGAAGGAAAGAACAATACCAGAAAATCCATGAATGCGTTGAAAGAAGTCTGGAAAAATCTAGAGGAAGACAAGAAACCAACTTCAACAAAGGTGCGCAAGGAACGCCCTTAACACCAGGTGAATTGGTTTTGAAAAGAAAAAGACTACACAAACTACATGATCAATGGGAAAAAGAACCATACACTGTGTTACCATCCAATTTTGATAACCAGAAAACCTGTTTAATCAGCAAAGACCATGGTGAAACAACTGCAACAGTGTCCAGAGATCATTTGAAGAAGTGCCCTCAACAGCTTCAACCAGAAGAAAATGTACCTTGTCTAGACTCAGAAGAGAAAGAGAAGCCAAAGACAGTCCAGACAATCATTGGAGACTTACCAGCGGATTGGCCTCAAATAGAAGGTACATATCTAATCCCAGCATTGATGTTTCCACCGGCAGTAGAAGTGCCAAGAGTACAAGAATCACCCGTTGTACCGGAACCAGAGAATCCTGCAATCGGTGTACCTGCCTTTCCTACTGTGAGATCAGGTAGTCGCAGACTGCTACCCTGTTTACCAGTGACACATAGACCCACTCTCACCAATCCTACACCAGAATTACGTAGGACAACATGTGTCAATCTAGGACACCCAACACTCAGGTTTAGAGAATAAGCTGTAAAATGTGGGAAAATGTAAATATGTTCAGAATGTAAATATGTTATTAATGCTAATGTACAGAAAAGGGTGAAGAGTAGGCTAAAACAACCCAGACCAGGTACACAATACCAGTAAGAGGGGTGAGAGGAGTTGGCGTCCGGAGCTGTCTAGGGAGAGCGATATCTTGGCCAATAGGTGACCCCAGGGCCAGGAGGCCTACAGCGCTTATAACCCAGTAAAGGCCCCTGCAGTACCTAGGACTCCTACAGAGACTTTGTATGTTGAACTTTAGAATTTTCCCTTTTCTTATTTTCAAAAATGGACCATAGCCACAGGACTGGTAGCGGCAAACACCCGGTTAAACACCCTTTAAACAGCCTGCAGCGGATGGACTAGCACTGTATTTTTCATGTTAAGACTCTGTTCAATTATCAAATGTAAATAATTGACTTATGTTATGGTTATGGAAAAATGTTTCAATCCAGGAAGACTATATTTAACTAGGGGGGAATACGGCACCCTTGCGGGGGATGGCCACAGGATTCACCGGTGCAAGGAGGGAGTTTGCACAGCACACCACACATTCCACCCCAGACCTGAAGGGGGAGCTCTACTGGCTGCCTTAAGGCAGTTTCCCTTTAAAACATCCAGGCCTGAGGGGAGGAGTTAGTAAGTCCCAAGAGTCAGTCTCAAGAGTGAGTCACAGGAGAGGGTCGGAGGAGTGAGGAGCTGGTCACTGGGAAGGATTCAGGCCCAGGACCAGGGACCACTGACCGCTGTTTTGCACCCTAGGGAAAGGGTCGGAGGCCAGTGGAGAGCAGGGAATCAAGAAAGGGAACCAGTTAAGGTCTCACTATAGTACACCCGGACACCGGAGTCCAACGCTGCGAGCATTTATTGTAACAGCAAAAGCCCGGAAGAACCAGGAGGGGTTAACCCCTGAAGGAACACAGTAAGAGATGGTAAAACTGACCAAGGACAGGACCAGGGGCTATAGGAGAAACAGGGACCCCGTAGAAGGACCTCATAGTCAGTTTAGAGCAAAGCCCTGATAGGGAGAAGGTGCAGTGGGTTCAAGCACAGGCAGGACTCATCCCAAACCACAGAGACAGAGGAGGCCTCATAACTTTCTAAGGTGGAAGTCCCAAGTTGCACCGGGGACCTGGTTATTACTCTGGACTGTACCTGTTACCTTGTCACCAGTAAAAGGTACCGAAACAACGATCACTGTGTGTCTGTGTGCCTGCTTAACCGCCACAATTCACTGCCTTGTCTGCAGAGACACGACCACTACTCCCCTCATCCTTCCCCGCTGCCCTGAGGTAAAGCTCCACCTGTGGGGAGATGTACCACACTCTGCTGCACCCACCATCACCTCAGCGGCTGGCTGTAGCGCTGGAATACCCGTTACCAGGTACCATAGGTGGCGTCACGTTACCAATCCCCTTATCCCCCACCATTCCCTGTCATTGAGGGTCCAGTGCACAGTACCGGGGATCGACCAGCCGTGATTCCCCATCAAAGCCGCCATCAGCCCCGGTACCCAAGTACCCCCTACACTGTCGACCGCCTCAGATACTTTAGTACATGTAGTCACATCCCGCCCGGCTCTGTCTCGGTGGACACTTTAGTACATGTATTCCCCTCCGGCGCGGTTTCAGTGCCGGATAATGATGGGCTATCACGTGGAATCATCCTACATCTGTGGTATCAGTAATAATGAGATTTCCCAGCAATGGCGGCAAGGATCCGTCACAATTATCAGCGAGTCCTCCATGTGTGTATGTGAATGTCAGCGATGGCGGCTCGTCAGGGAGCGTAACGTGATTCATGTAATTTTACATTTTCTGGCTGTCAGAGAGGTTCACTTACTTCAGAGCTGGTGTGAGCGCTGTCACCCGGACTTGTCAGCCGCCGGCAGCTTCCGCCACCCTCCCTCAATGAACCTGCCGCCACCGTCACTCGCTCCTCCGTAAACATGTTTGCTCTCACCTGTCAAGTCTTTCCTTTCATTTCCTGAAGCCGGAGAAAACATTTTGAAAGCAATTTTCTAAAATTACCGTCTGTCGACTCGCGGTGTGAGATCGTCTTTTTATAAATTCGGCACTTTTAGGAAAAAATTAAAATGATCATAAACAGTAAAACCAATCAAAATCGTAAATTGTTTCCAATCAGATCCAATATACGACAAGACCGGAGGCCGTGAGATTGTGAGGAATGACGCGCCTTGCACTGGAGATTGTGAGGAATGAGGGGCCGTGCACTGGAGATTGTGAGGAATGACGGGCCGTGCACTGGAGATTGTGAGGAATGACGGGCCGTGCACTGGAGATTGTGAGGAATGAGGGGCCGTGCACTGGAGATTGTGAGGAATGAAGGGCCGTGCACTGGAGATTGTGAGGAATGATGGGCCGTGCACTGGAGATTGTGAGGAATGACGGGCCGTGCACTGGAGATTGTGAGGAATGAGGGGCCGTGCACTGGAGATTGTGAGGAATGAGGGGCCGTGCACTGGAGATTGTGAGGAATGAGGGGCCGTGCACTGGAGATTGTGAGGAATGAGGGGCTGTGCACTGGAGATAGTGAGGAATGAGGGGCCGTGCACTGGAGATAGTGAGGAATGAGGAGCCGTGCACTGGAGATTGTGAGGAATGAGGGGCCGTGCACTGGAGATTGTGAGGAATGAGGGGCCGTTGCACTGGAGATTCTGGGGATTGAGGGGTCGTACACTGGAGATTGTGAGGAATGAGGGGTCGTACACTGGAGATTGTGAGGAATGACGGGCCGTGCACTGGAGATTGTGAGGAATGAGGGGCCGTGCACTGGAGATTGTGAGGAATGACGGGGCCGTGCACTGGAGATTGTGAGGAATGACGGGCCGTGCACTGGAGATTGTGAGGAATGAGGGGCTGTGCACTGGAGATTGTGAGGAATGACGGACCGTGCACTGGAGATTGTGAGGAATGAGGGCCGTGCACTGGAAGTGTGGGAATGAGGGCCGTGCACTGGAGATTGTGAGGAATGAAGGGCCGTGCACTGGAGATTGTGAGGAATGAGGGGCCGTGCACTGGAGAATGTGAGGAATGAGGGGCCGTGCACTGGAGATTGTGAGGAATGAGGGTGGCACTGGAGATTGTGAGGAATGAGGGCTGTGCACTGGAGATAGTGAGGAATGAGGGCCGTGCACTGGAGATAGTGAGGAATGAGGAGCCGTGCACTGGAGATTGTGAGGAATGAGGGGCGTGCACTGGAGATTGTGAGGAATGAGGGCCTGTGCACTGGAGATTGTGAGGAATGAGGGGTCGTACACTGGAGATTGTGAGGAATGAGGGCCGTGCACTGGAGATTGTGAGGAATGACGGGCCGTGCACTGGAGATTGTGAGGAATGAGGGCCGTGCACTGGAGATTGTGAGGAATGACGGGGCCGTGCACTGGAGATTGTGAGGAATGACGGGCCGTGCACTGGAGATTGTGAGGAATGACGGGCCGTGCACTGGAGATTGTGAGGAATGAGGGGCTGTGCACTGGAGATTGTGAGGAATGACGGGCCGTGCAATGGAGATTGTGAGGAATGGCGGGCCGTGCACTGGAGATTGTGAGGAATGAGGGGCCGTGCACTGGAGATTGTGAAAGGGGTAATATGAGGGGCCGTGCACTGGAGATTGTGAGGAATGAGGGGCCGTGCACTGGAGATTGTGAGGAATGAGGGGCCGTGCACTGGAGATTGTGAGGAATGAGGGCGTGCACTGGAGATTGTGAGGAATGAGGGCCGTGCACTGGAGATGTGAGGAATGAGGGCGTGCACTGGAGATGTGAGGAATGAGGCCGTGCACTGGAGATGTGAGGAATGAGGGCGTGCACTGGAGATTGTGAGGAATAGGGCCGTGCACTGGAGATGTGAGGAATGAGGGGCGTGCACTGGAATTTGGGATGAGGGCGTACTGGAGATTGTGAGAATGAGGGGCGTCACTGGAGATTGTGAGGAATGAGGCCGTGCACTGGAGATTGTGAGGAATGAGGGGCCGTGCACTGGAGATTGTGAGGAATGAGGGGCCGTGCACTGGAGATTTGAGGAATGAGGGCCTGCACTGGAGATTGTGAGGAATGAGGGGCGTGCACTGGAGATTGTGAGGAATGAGGCCGTGCACTGGAGATTGTGAGGAATGAGGGGCCGTGCACTGAGAGTGAGGAATGAGGCCGTGCACTGGAGATTGTGAGGAATGAGGGCCGTGCACTGGAGATTGTGAGGAAGAGGGCCGTGCACTGGAGATTGTGAGGAATGAGGGGCCGTGCACTGGAGATTGTGAGGAATGAGGCGTGCACTGGAGATTGTGAGGAATGAGGGGCGTGCACTGGAGATGTGAGGAATGAGGGGCCGTGCACTGGAGATGTGAGAATGAGGCTTGCACGGAGATTGTGAGGAATGAGGGCCGTGCACTGGAATTGTGAGGAATGAGGGGCTGTGCATGGAGATTGTGAGGAATGAGGGGCGTCACTGGAGATTGTGAGGAATGAGGGCCGTGCACTGAGATTGTGAGGAATGACGGCCGTGCACTGGAGATTGTAGGAATGAGGGGCCGTGCACTGGAGATTGTGAGGATGACGGGCCGTGCACTGAGATTGTGAGGAATGAGGGCCGTGCACTGGAGATTGTGAGGAATGACGGGCCGTGCACTGGAGATTGTGAGGAATGAGGGCCGTGCACTGGAGATTGTGAGGAATGAGGGCGTGCACTGGAGATTGTGAGGAATGAGGGGCCGTGCACTGGAGATTGTGAGGAATGAGGGGCCGTGCACTGGAGATTGTGAGAATGAGGGCGTGCACTGGAGATTGTGAGGAATGAGGGCCGTGCACTGGAGATTGTGAGGAATGAGGGGCCTGCACTGGAGATTGTGAGAATGAGGGTCGTACACTGGAGATTGTGAGGAATGACGGGCCGTGCACTGGAGATTGTGAGGAATGAGGGGCCGTGCACTGGAATTGTAGGAATGAGGGGCCGTGCACTGAGATTGTGAGGAATGAGGGGTCGTGCACTGGAGATTGTGAGGAATGAGGGGCCGTGCACTGGAGATTGTGAGGAATGACGGGCCGTGACTGGAGATTGTGAGGAATGAGGGCCGTGCACTGGAGATTGTGAGAATGAGGGCCGTGCACTGAGATTGTAGGAATGACGGGCCGTGCACTGGAGATTGTGAGGAATGAGGGCGTGCACTGGAGATTGTGAGGAATGACGGGCCGTGCACTGGAGATGGTGAGGAATGAGGCGTGCATGAGATTGTGGGAATTAGGGCCGTGCACTGGAGATTGTGAGGAATGAGGGGCCGTGCACTGGATATGTGAGGAATGAGGGGCCGTGCACTGGAGATTGTGAGGAATGAGGGGCTGTGCACTGGAGATTGTGAGGAATGAGGGGCCGTGCACTGGAGATTGTGAGGAATGAGGGGCCGTGCACTGGAGATTGTGAGGAATGAGGGGCCGTGCACTGGAGATTGTGAGGAATGAGGGGCCGTGTCACTGGAGATTGTGAGGAATGAGGGGCCGTGCACTGGAGATTGTGAGGAATGAGGGGCCGTGCACTGGAGATTGTGAGGAATGAGGGCCGTGCACTGGAGATTGTGAGGAATGAGGGCCGTGCACTGGAGATTGTGAGGAATGAGGGCCGTGCACTGGAGATTGTGAGGAATGAGGGCCGTGCACTGGAGATGGTGAGGAATGACGGGCCGTGCACTGGAGATTGTGAGGAATTAGGGGCCGTGCACTGGAGATTGTGAGGAATGAGGGGCCGTGCACTGGAGATTGTGAGGAATGAGGGCCGTGCACTGGAGATGTGAGGAATGAGGGGCCGTGCACTGGAGATTGTGAGGAATGAGGGGCCGTGCACTGGAGATTGTGAGGAATGAGGGGCCGTGCACTGGATATTGTGAGGAATGAGGGGCGTGCACTGGAGATTGTGAGGAATGAGGGGCCGTGCACTGGAGATTGTGAGGAATGAGGGGCCGTGCACTGAGATTGTGAGGAATGAGTCCGTGCACTGGAGATTGTAAGGAATGAGGGCCGTGCACTGAGATTGTGAGGAATGAGGGCCGTGCACTGAGATTGTGAGGAATGAGGGGCCGTGCACTGGAGATTGTGAGGAATGACGGGCCGTGCACTGGAGATTGTGAGGAATGAGGGCCGTGCACTGGAGATTGTGAGGAATGAGGGGCCGTGCACTGGAGATTGTGAGGAATGAGGGCCGTGCACTGGAGATTGTGAGGAATGAGGGGCCGTGCACTGGAGATTGTGAGGAATGAGGGGCCGTGCACTGGAGATTGTGAGGAATGAGGGGCCGTGCACTGGAGATTGTGAGGAATGAGGGCCGTGCACTGGAGATTGTGAGGAATGAGGGGTCCGTGCACTGGAGATTGTGAGGAATGAGGGCCGTGCACTGGAGATTGTGAGGAATGAGGGGCCGTGCACTGGAGATTGTGAGGAATGAGGGGCCGTGCACTGGAGATTGTGAGGAATGAGGGGTCCGTGCACTGGAGATTGTGAGGAATGAGGGGCCGTGCACTGGAGATTGTGAGGAATGACGGGCCGTGCACTGGAGATTGTGAGGAATGAGGGGCCGTGCACTGGAGATTGTGAGGAATGAGGGGCCGTGCACTGGAGATTGTGAGGAATGACGGGCCGTGCACTGGAGATTGTGAGGAATGAGGGGCCGTGCACTGGAGATTGTGAGGAATGACGGGCCGTGCACTGGAGATTGTGAGGAATGACGGGCCGTGCACTGGAGATTGTGAGGAATTAGGGGCCGTGCACTGGAGATTGTGAGGAATGAGGGGCCGTGCACTGGATATTGTGAGGAATGAGGGGCCGTGCACTGGAGATTGTGAGGAATGAGGGGCTGTGCACTGGAGATTGTGAGGAATGAGGGGCCGTGCACTGGAGATTGTGAGGAATGAGGGGCCGTGCACTGGAGATTGTGAGGAATGACGGGCCGTGCACTGGAGATTGTGAGGAATGAGGGGCCGTGCACTGGAGATTGTGAGGAATGAGGGCCGTGCACTGGAGATTGTGAGGAATGAGGGGCCGTGCACTGGAGATTGTGAGGAATGAGGGGCCGTGCACTGGAGATTGTGAGGAATGAGGGGCCGTGCACTGGAGATGGTGAGGAATGACGGGCCGTGCACTGGAGATTGTGAGGAATTAGGGGCCGTGCACTGGAAATTGTGAGGAATGAGGGGCCGTGCACTGGAGATTGTGAGGAATGAGGGGCCGTGCACTGGAGAGTGTGAGGAATGAGGGGCCGTGCACTGGAGATTGTGAGGAATGAGGGGCCGTGCACTGGAGATTGTGAGGAATGAGGGGCCGTGCACTGGATATTGTGAGGAATGAGGGGCTGTGCACTGGAGATTGTGAGGAATGAGGGGCCGTGCACTGGAGATTGTGAGGAATGAGGGGCCGTGCACTGAAGATTGTGAGGAATGACGGCCCGTGCACTGGAGATTGTAAGGAATGACGGGCCGTGCACTGAAGATTGTGAGGAATGACGGGCCGTGCACTGGAGATTGTGAGGAATGAGGGGCCGTGCACTGGAGATTGTGAGGAATGACGGGCCGTGCACTGGAGATTGTGAGGAATGAGGGGCCGTGCACTGGAGATTGTGAGGAATGAGGGGCCGTGCACTGGAGATTGTGAGGAATGAGGGGCCGTGCACTGGAGATTGAGGAATGAGGGGCCGTGCACTGGCGATTGTGAGGAATGAGGGGCCGTGCACTGGAGATTGTGAGGAATGACGGGCCGTGCACTGGAGATTGTGAGGAATTAGGGGCCGTGCACTGGAGATTGTGAGGAATGAGGGTCCGTGCACTGGAGATTGTGAGGAATGAGGGGCCGTGCACTGGAGATTGTGAGGAATGAGGGGCCGTGCACTGGAGATTGTGAGGAATGAGGGGCCGTGCACTGGAGATTGTGAGGAATGAGGGGCCGTGCACTGGAGATTGTGAGGAATGAGGGGCCGTGCACTGGAGATTGTGAGGAATGAGGGGCTGTGCACTGGAGATTGTGAGGAATGAGGGGCCGTGCACTGGAGATTGTGAGGAATGAGGGGCCGTGCACTGGAGATTGTGAGGAATGAGGGGCCGTGCACTGGAGATTGTGAGGAATGAGGGGCCGTGCACTGGAGATTGTGAGGAATGAGGGGCCGTGCACTGGAGATTGTGAGGAATGAGGGGCCGTGCTCTGGAGATTCTGGGGATTTGGTAAATCTTTTTCTCTAGTTTCGAGACTTCTCAGTTGGGAAATCTTCAGGTAGTGAATTAATGACCGTCATCTCCAGATATTAGCAGTAATCTCACATATCGGCTTCCTGCGGAGCCCGTGATCAACCTCCTTCTTTAAACCTCCGGCAGCTTCATCCTCTCAATCCCAAGTCTGTAATTAAAAATCCCCTTTAAGAAGAATTGAAATGAAGCAGTTTGATGGGTCTTGGGGGAGGGGAACACTTACTGCATGTTCTTATTATATCTCCATATAGGATGGACTATACATAATGGATGGGACGTCGTCAGTCACGCGGCACTGATGCCACCGATGCCCGACATTTCCATCCAGTTTTTGGCACATTCCCCTCAAGAGGGACGGAAATAAGTTGCTAAACCGCAGGTAAATGTCTGGATTGTAAAGCGGATGAGAGATGGCGGCTCGTGTCATAGAGGTGGAAACACCATAGATGAAGTCCGTCAAACCAGAGATGTCCATAGATTGTGTGTAATACTGAGAAATGACACTGGGATAAAGTATTGAACACATGAAGAAAGAGAAGTGCAAAATGCCATGGAAAGTCCTGACACCAGCTGAGATCTATCAGTAATTAGAAAGCAATTTTGGCACTTAGTGACAAATTGTAAGGTTGATGTCCCTGCGGGGACACCGACATGCTCACCACCACGGCCAAACAGCGCGCCTCCTTTCCCTTCACGTGCTCCTCTGCTGCCTCTGTCTCTTGGGTCCTGTGCACTGAAGGCATGTGCCGCACTTCTTCCCTGCTTGGAAGTGCCCCTCAGCCTACTAGGTATTTAAGGCATCCTCCCGCTAGGGGAGGTGCCTATGCAAAGCGGTAAATTAGGCTGGTTTCACATTTGCGTATGTAAATGCAGCGTTCCGAACGAAGCCAAATGCATGCGCACTGCGTTCCTATGTTTAACATGGGAAAGCATTGGTACCTGCGTTTGGTTGCAGTTGCGTTCGGATGCGCATAATTTGTGCGCCCTCTAAATGCAGCCTGTTGCATTTTTTGTGCAGTCGCGGGCGCTTGGTTTATCAGCATACGCCCGCAAGCGCATAAACAATGCATGGAGCTCAATGGATCCGCATGACAGCGCAGGTGAACGCTGCAGATCTCATTGAAATCTCTCACAGTGGCCGAGATCAGCGGCGACCACAGGGAGATCAGCTGGAGCAGCCGCTGATGTCCCGGGCATGGGCGCTGCTAATCTCCCAGCGGTGTCGGCACAGGAGATTTGAAGAAACAGCTGTCAGATCAGCTGTTTAAATCTCCTGCGCCGATATCACCTATTCGGTGTTGGCGTGGGAAATTTAAGCAGCTGTCAGATCAGATGTTTCTTCAAATCTCCCGTCGGGAGATCAGCGGCGGCCGGGTGGAGTTCTCCGCCGCTGATCTCCGCCTCCCTGCTGCCCCCGAGATCGCTGATTGGTTGGCCGAGCACCTTACTGATGTGAATGCACGTGGAGATTCTCCGCTGCGTTCACATCAGTATGGCAGTGTTGCACTGTGTTTACATCTGCATGTCTGCCCTCTGCATGCACACACAAACACTAGTGTGAAAGCAGTCTTAGTAGATTGTGCCGAGCCCCAGGCCCTGGGATACTCGGGTATCAGGCTCGGTGGGTTGCTTCCCACGGAGGATGTCACAGGTGGCAGCGCCTGAGCCCGTGGCCTGGGTGACACTTCAATAAGGGGTTATGTACAGGAGATAAGAGGTTGTCATGTGACGCCACCTGTAGTACCTGGTGATGGGTCACCAGTGCCGCCACAGTCCTCCGGAGGTTGATGGTAATGCGGCTGAGATGGCGAAGCTCCCTACAGTTAGAGCTGCTCCTCCGGGGCAGCGTTCCTGAAAACAAGCAGGTTTGATGGAGACAACCAGACACAGGAAAAGTCACTTTCTCCTGGGTACTTTACTGTAAATGTTCAGTAGTAAATACAATGTCCACAGTTCAGCATCAGATGTTAAAGTAACAGGTAGCTCTACGGGTGGCTGCAAGTGGATCCCAGGTGGAATGGTGCAACCCGTGGTGTACCTTAGTTGACGAACCCGTGTCCTTTCTTCCCCGCCTAGGAGGAGTCTATACCCAATGGCTCCGTGTTGGTAATATTGGGGGTTGTCTCCTTCGTGGTGAGGAAGCAGGCAGACCGCTCCGTCTGGCAGGCTGCCATAGCCGGTAAACAGACCACAGCAGCCGGTTGCCAACTGTAAAGATAGACCTTGGCCGGATCATCGGGCCCGGTGTTCCCGTGGTGAACTGGAGAATCCCCCGGAGTATGGCCGCTCCACACTGGGTTCTCCCTTTCTTTCTAGGGCCCAGACTCCGCACGTTGGGCGCCCTCTTTCAGGATCTCCTCAAGACCCTCTTTCTCCTTTCCTCCGGATCAGCGTGGAGCTAGTCCGGGTAGACCTTCCACCTCATTCCACACTCCAACTCCTCTCCTCCTCCTCCGACTACTCCGCTCTTAGACGTCCATTGTCTGACTTCTTTCCTACTGACTGACCTCCTTTGTTTCCCCTAGAGGTGAATATATCTCCTCCTGGGTAACCTCCCACTCCTATTCTAATGTGGGAGTGCAGGAATGGGCCCACCCACTAACCTAGGGTCCACTTGCAGCTGGGACTTACACCTCTTTTACGGGTGCAATACCTCTCTGTGACGCCTGACTACGTGGGGTGCCACATTTGTCTGCTTCTTTACCTGCACTTGTACCGGCCTTCCATACCTGTCTGTTTCTGCGATGTTCTCTACCAGCCTACATCAGCCACCCTGACTGCTACAGCGATTCCAGCTACACCTGCCTCCTCCAGAGATTGTACCTGAGTTGGACCCTGCGGAACCAGTCTACACCAAATACTATCTATTGTCTGCCCTGAGGGTCATCTGTCACAGTTCTCCTGTGTTCCAGTGGGTCCACCACAACGGTGTGTGTGTGACAGTTTGCACAGGTCTTGGACCCCGCTTGCTCCAATACCACCCAACTTAATGTCCAGAGATGGATTTATGGCTACACTGGTCCGTAAGTGTTTCAGCCCACTCCAATTTTGTTCATGACGCTAGTTGGAATGATCAGCCAGATGTGGTTAACCCTTCCCAACCAGGGCTGGCTCCCAGGTGGTTGATTAGGGTAGTGGAGGAAGTAGACAGCTGGAGACAGTCTTTGCTTTACCATTAACTGAAACCTCTGTAGCAAGTCCAGGTTTGTACATCCACCACCAGGCAGGTGGTCTGGCCAGTCTGGTGAGAACTGTAGTCCACTCTGCTGGGTGTGTATATATTGGCTTTTCTGCTGACATATCTGAGCTTTAGGTTTCCTGATGCCTGTAGCTTCTTGGTTACTGTGAGTTACTCCCTTCTAGACTGAGTCCTGTGGGTATCCGTTGCAATAGCAGTTCCATGACCTATATACTACTAAAGCCCCGGATAACTGCACTAAGTTGCTGGTGAGCTTGAAACTCAACAGCATCCAGTTCTTCCCCCAGACTCTCTAAGCCTGGATGACCTAGGGAGTGATTCCCTGCCTGTTTTTTTCAGGACAGCTCCTGCTGCCTACTCACTGGACCTCTCCTTTGCCTACCGTGCCATACTACACCCTAATTGCCTCCTTCCTCCAACCAGAGTCATAGCCCAACCCAAGCATTCAGTGCTCAGTTTCCTGGTTAGAGATCAGGCAGTGTGCGCTTGCTTCAGACATCCATCAGAGGGATCCCAATTCCCATCATCCATGGCATTACTTGATGTTATAGTAATACCATTTTGTGGTGGCCAGACGCAGGAGCGCCACAGAGATATCACAGCAGCTAGTCTTTAACCACTAGCTCAGAGACAACTGAAAATATGAGATATATTCTGCAGGATGCAAACCATATAATGTCCAAAAATAGTTTTATCCTTTGTGTATACGCACAAGACAGCTTATTCCAAAATGACTTCTGTAACGTCTTGCTGAATAGTTCCATCATGAGCTAATAGCTGTAGATCAACGGTGAGACTCAGCAACCTCTATCCTATTGCAGACAGGGCAGAGGGAGAGGCTCCTGCTGCAGATTTCTCAGAGACAAGCACACAACAATAAGGACAAGGAGCAGACATGGCTGAACTCAGAGACAATTGGAAGATTTCTGTGTATGTGTCTCAGCTTTACTACCGTATAATATGAGACAACATAGAATAAAAGGAGAAGATTTAAGGAAGAAAATACTATATATTTTTTTTCTTTTTTGGTGCATTTTGTCAGTCTTCAGCCTGATCTTGAGCCATGGCGACTTGATGGATAAACGCTCTTTAGGAGGATCAATTTGATGCAACATAGGTCCAACAGGGTCTTCTCCAAGTCTACATGGGTCCAAAAGGGTCTTTGCCAAACCTAAATAGATCCACCGGGGTCTTCTCCAAGCCTAGGTAGGTCTGAAAGGGCCTTCTCCAAGCGTAAAAAGATCAAAATGAGTGTTCTTCAGGCCTAAATAGGTCCACCAGGGAATTCTCCAAGCCTAGATAGGACCTTCAGGATCTTCTCCATGCCTATATAGGTGTCCGTGTCTAGATATCTCAACCTGGGTCTTCTCCAAGCCTAGATAGGCTCACCAGGGTCTTCTCCAGGCTTAAATAGGTCGACGGAGGTCTTCTCCAAGCCTAGATAGGTCCATAGGGAATTCTCCAAGCCTAGATAGGTCCTTCAGGATCTTCTCCATGCCTATATAGGTGTCCATGTCTAGATATCTCAACCTGGGTCTTCTCCAAGCCTAGATAGGATCACCAGGGTCTTCTCCAGGCTTAAATAGGTTGACGGAGGTCTCCTCCAAGCCTAGATAGGTCCACAGGGAATTCTCCAAGCCTAGATAGGACCTTCATGATCTTCTCCATGCCTATATAGGTGTCCATGTCTAGATATCTCAACCTGGGTCTTCTCCAAGCCTAGATAGGCTCACCAGGGTCTTCTCCAGGCTCAAATAGGTCCACCGAGGTCTTCTCCAGGCCTAGCTAGGCCCACAGAGAATTTCCATGTCCACATGTGTCAACCGAGGTCTTCTCTAAGCCTAGATAAACCCACCAGGGTCTACTCCAGGCCTAAATAGGTTCACTAGGGTCTTCTCTAAGCCTAGACAGGTCCACCATGGTCTTTTCCAAGCCTGGATAGGTCCACCTGGATCTTCACCAAGCCTAGATACATTTAAAGGGTCTTCGAAAAGTCTAGATAAGTCAACCTATCCAAGCCTAGATACATCCACAAGGATCTTCGAAAAGTCTAGATCGGTCAACCTATCCAAGCCTAGATAGGTCCACTAGGGTCTTCTCCAAGCCTAGATAGGTCCACTAGGGTCTTCTCCAAGCCTAGATAGGTCCACCAGGTTCTTCTCTGCCATTATCTTGATAGTATCAAGCCATCGGGTTGCTGGCCTTCCTCTTCGCCTTGCTCCTTCTATTCTTCCCACCATGATGTCTTCTCCAGTGATTGCTCTCTTCGTATGTTGTGTAGACAGTCGTAGCTTGGTGACCTTACCTTCCAGTGACATGTCTGGTTGGTTCTTGTTCTTCTTGCCATCCATGGTATTGATCACATCCTTATGAAGGTGTTGAGTCTTCTTCTATCTTTTTAGATTAACGTGTCCCTTGAACATAGTGTTTGATGGGGCCGGTACCTGTCACTGGGGTAAGGGGCTTTGTAAGGTTTGATTATTTTTGCACTAACTTCTGCACTTGCTCTTTAAAAAGAAGTTTCCCAGAATGAGACCAAATCCCAGTAAGTGTAAATGCACTGACTAATTATAAAGCGGGGAGCTGATGAAACATTAAGACTCCGGCTCCTGTGTGACATTTGTTTCTGCCGTCACCACACAATCCTGTGTTTCCCTATGGAGGAGCCTGCTCCTGACTTACACAATTGCTCATGGTGTAATTCCCCCGATGTGCCGGCGGCTCCACATCTTGGCGCCACGTACATCAGATGCGGCGTGCATCACCCGAGCTCTGCTACCTGCCGTCTCGTGTTCACAGCTTCCTCGACCCTCCTGATAAAATCCTCTTTTTTTCCGATATGGCTGCTGAATATGGACTTATCTATTATTTATCACCCTGCAGGGACACAGAACCAACCCGGCTAATCAATGCCGGCAGCTCTGCCGAATCAGCGAGCCGCCATTATCTGCACAAGAGCTTTCCAATTTACAGTCTGATTGCTGCGCCCGTGGGGATACAAAACTACATTTTTTTTTTATCCTTATTCTTAATTTAATGTTTTACAAATCCTTTAATCACCTTAAGTCGCTGAATGCCGGCTGCGAAGCTGCCGAGGAAGAATGAGTCTAAGGACGTCTCCGGTGCAAGTGGAAAGTTAACTTAGTTTTCTCGCATGTTATAGGCATCAATGTCAGGTGAGATGTAGCGGCAAGTCTTATTACATCACCAGGATCGTCATCACTGACCTTAAAGAGCAACCATATTCTTGTGAGGAGCCGGCCATGGATTAATGACCATCGGACTTTTCCAGCATGGATCACTAGTTATGTTGATTTTATTCTTCACAAGTTGAAGGGGGAAGGAGATGCACCAGAGCGTCACTTCCAGTCTGTGTAACTTGAAGCTCATGGGCCCCAATATGAAAGCTCCATCGGGGCCTACAATTATTGCAAATCTTTAATAGTATTACTCCTTTTGATTAGCAAAAAGTTACTTTTGGGGTCCCCAAGATTCCAGGGATCAGGTGCTATTGCAACCCCTGTGTCTGTTGTAGGTACGCCACTGCTAAAGACTAAAAGTAACTCTGATCCACTGATGCTTCCAGGATATTGCTCCTGTCGCTCTTTCCAGATTCTATCTAGATTCAAGTAGAATCTGCTTTCTGTCTGGTTTTGCTCCCTTTACCCGGTGGCAGACCTTTAACCCAGGGGGCCCTGGTGCAGCCACGTTGAGGAGCGAGGGGGGGGCTGGTGGCGTCAGCTCGGTCCGGGGGGGGGGGGTGCTGGTAGCGTCAGCGCGGTCACGGGTGGTGGTGCGATGTGGTGCTGGCGTTTGCGACGGCTCTCCTACCTGTTCGTGTGCGCTCCTGGGAGCCGGAGGGGTAGAGGAGGGTGGGATCAGGCAGGGGAAGGAGGAAGCTTTCTGATTCCCTTGCCTGACCCTCCTCTCCTCTGACGGCGGCTTGCAAGGGTCGGCTGGGGGCCCCCCTCTAGGCTTGAAGGGGCCCCCTAGCCAGTCGGGGCCCTGGTGCAGCTGCACCAGCTGCACCATGGTAGTTCCGCCCCTGCCTTTACCTTAACTACAGGTGCTCTGATGCACTAGGCGGCAACAGTTACCTAAATATCGGAAGCCCCTGCTGGAGCTTCATGCTAATTGCCAAGCATGCAAAACTCCAGTAGTATTAAGACACAAAACAGTCCATTAGGTACAACAGTCCTTTGGTATGGGGACAATAAATGCAGTCCTTTTGTGAATGCAGCTCAGTCTATGCAGAGAGTGTTGTCCACTCCATTCGCACAAGCAGAAATGAGCACAACAGGTTCAACAAAAGTAGAAGACATAAGGAAGATTTAGCCCATTTGACTCCTTCAGACCTACTTGGTCTTGATCTTGGACCTACAGTCCCTCTGATCTTCACACTTAGGCCCTCAGCAGAGGTACAGTAACAACTGACTGTAACTAGACTGAGGACGAGGACTACTAATGCTCTAATGCTCCCCAATCCTTCACTTGGGAGCTGGGATGATATTTCCCGCCATCTGGTCAGAGAACCTTCTGGTGGCCGTTTTTGGAGTGCGAAGGAAACTAATCAGAACATGAGGAGAACATACAAACTTCACCCAGGTGGAGGACCAAGACCCAAGACTCCAATGCTTCATGCAACAGAACTGATCAAGGTGCAAATAATTGCTCTAATGCTCTATTTTCCCTTCTTGGACCTGGAATGAGATGAATTTGGCAAAGTCATATTGGACCCCGGAGGAGGTATGAGTCTCGAGACACCACTAAGGGGTGAAGGTAAGGAAAAGATATTGGGGTTGCAGGTTGGTCAGCTCATTGTGACGGTTTACATTCACAACTCATGCCACAATCTAACCAATACAGTGAAGCAAACAATATACAGAAGAAAATGGTCAAGAGAAGCCAAAAAGCCCAGTTTTGACCTCAGTCCGGTAAGTAATGGGTTATGTGAAGGTAAAGTACGTATCGGGAGAAGCTTTAAGAAATCCCTTCAGGCTCAGTACACTATTGCTTTGTGCTTAGATACATTTTCTAATTTATTAGGAAATAAATTAACCCGGGATGTTGTGGGGAGTGCAGAGAAAAACTGAGGAAACTAACGAGAACCCGGAACGTGGAGTACTAGAAAACAAGATCCCAATGCTGCAAGACAACAGTTCTGACCATGGTGCTACCCATAACGAAGCCTTTGTTCCCTTCTTGGATCCTGAATGACATGAGTTGTAATAATCAGTATGGATATCTCAGGAATCTAATGGCGTAGGGTAAAGACTCAACTGAGACAAGGTATATAGAAGTAAGTCTGTATTAAACACACATGCACAAAATCAAGGTGTAGGTGCAGCAAACAAAGCAGAGTTCAAATCAAAGTTCAAACACAGTGAAGCCAGGCTGGGAAATCTCTAAATAATAAATAGTTCACCCTGGAAGTGGCCAATGACAGAATAGTCTATGAGTAACAGTTCACACTGGGAGGGGTCAAGTAACGGAACAGTGTTTAAGTAACAGTTCAACCTGGAAGTGGCCAATGATGGAATAGTCTATGAGTAACAGTTCACACTAGAAGGGGTCAAGTAATGGAACAGTGATTAAGTAACAGTTCACACTGAAAGTGGCAATGATGGAATAGTCTATGAGTAACAGTTCACATCCAGGGAGGCCTGGAAATGGTATAGTCTCTGAAAACACAGTCCAGAACTGGATGCAGTACAGAGCAATTAAGTGCAAAGTCCCAAACAGTCCTGAGCTCTGCAATTGCAATTAACTAGACTAAACTAAATGGCCGCAGAAGAGCTTTTAGAGCAAACATAGCTTATATAAAGCAGACAGGCTGGCAGAAACTGGAGCAGAAACACACTCTAGAAAGAGCAGCTTGATGCAGGAGACAAACTGGAAGCAGGTGTAGTTTAGTTGGACATCAAACTGCAGAAGCTGAAAGAGTTGAACCGGAATAGCTGAGTAGGAGCACTAACTTGAGATGAACAAAGGAGCCAGGGATCTAAGCAGAATACTCAAGCAAGGCCTTGAAGTTGGACTGGAGCTTAAATAATCAGGAAAGCAGGAACACATGGACAGGATGAGGTAGCAGAGACCATCTTGGAGACATAGGGGGTAACCTGGAAAAGTCAGAATCCTGACATCAATTTGGCAAAGTCATACTGAACCCCGGAGAAGGGATGAGTTTTAAGACACTCCGAAGGTAAGGATAGATGGTGGGGTTGTGGTTTGGTCAGTCCAGTGTGTTGGTTTTACAGGTCTTCTACAACAAAAGCCCTAGGCTACCTACGCTAGTGTGCAATATGGGAGCCTCTTGGTGCTGTGGAGATGGTGGTGGTCGTACGGGTGCAGTGCCATGGCTTTCTGTTCTTCTTCCTTTGTTGGGTATTGATGTGTAGATGAGTCTACCAGCCGTAACTACTTCTAGGAAAGATCCGTCTTCAGAATGGGAATGTAAGTAGCGATTGTCTGCCGGGAGCCTTATAAATAGCCCCCGTTCTGCTGAACGCAGATGTGAATTGGAAGCTTTTTAATTACACGGCTACAAATTAGCCGCCGTCTCCGAGCTCCACCCCGGCACGGTAATTAAAATGAAGTAGCGGCGAGCTCGGCGAAAGTTAATGACTTTGTTGTTAAGACATCAGTTCTTTTGTTATTTAACTAGAAAAGCGAACAATAAAAATAGGAAAGATCGTATTTCTGCACAATGGAATCAGCCGCATTGTGAATCAACTTCACCAACTTTCTCCAAGTTGTGGGTTCTCGTCCCGCCGCCCCTCCCCCGCACGAGCATTATTTTATTTTTTTTTTGTTATCTACGTCTGATTGCAATTCTGTACAATCAAATCAGGGTTCAACGGAGGCTCGGATCATTTCTCATTTCTCTGCTTCCACCAACCTGGTAATTCCAATCACATTGTGCGTGATGGAGACATTTATGTGTTAGATGAGGATTTTATGGAGCATCGAAAAGAATGAGAACTCGACGAGGACAAGAGTAAAGCAAGAGGGTGTAAGAAAGGAAAATAGGAAGGAAAAACGGAGGCTGGAGGCACCGAGGAGGCATCTGATATATATAAAGCCCAGTTTTATGTGAGCCCAGCAGCCGGCGTCAAGGTGTATCTCTTCACTGGGTCCCCACCTAATCTAGTCAGTGCTCCATATCCTCTTTTCTAGGACATTGAGAATCTATTGTAATAAAACCCTAAGGCTATAACGGTATGCTATGTCACATCCTGGCTGAAGTAGCCTCTCACCCACTGTGGGTGTTCTAATATGGCCGCCGCATACACACATACACACACACACTCATACACACACACACACTCACACACACACACTCCGCTATACTTACCATTGGCCCTGCGTCTTCCCCGCCGCCTGGATCCTCAGTTCTCCGCTCCACCGACATGCCGCCGCCCCCCGGATGACTGGATCCAATATGGCATCCGGCAAGTCTCGCGAGAGTTCCCGGACGCCATATTGGATCCAATCCTCCGGGGGCGGCGACATGTCGGCAGAACGGAGGACTGAGGAGCCAGGCGGCGGGGAAGACGCAGGGCCGATGGTAAGTATAGCGGAGTGTGTGTGTGTGTGTGTGTGAGAGTGAGTGTGGATGTGTGTGTGTGTGTCTGTGTCCGTCCACCGCTGACCCCTCTGCCCGCTGCGCTGACCACTCTGCCCACCGCACTGCTGCGCTGACCATTCTGCCCACCAGGCTGCTGTGCTGACCACTCTGCCCGCCGCGCTGACCACTCTGCCCACCGCGCGGCTGCGCTGACTAGGGATGGGCGAGTATAGTCGCTACTATTCGGAACTCGCCGAATAGTAGCGGTATTCGTGTACTCGCTACTCGCCGAGTAAATTAGGATTACTCGGGAGTAGCAAGTACCGAGTACTTTTGCAGTATATCAATAGATACACTGCAAAAGTCCTGTAAAAGAGAGGAAAAGTGGTTAAAAAATAAAAAAATCGGATACTCACCTTAACCGACGGCTGTACCGGGACCGGTCGATGGACATCTATTCATGTTAAAGGACCTTTCACTCTCTCAGCCAATCAGATGGCTGGGAGAGATCTGGCCAATCAGATGCCGCCACGTCACAATCACATGATCGCTAGCAGTCACCTGATTGGCCAGATGGAAAGGTCCCCTCAGGTACACCGAGGACCTTTCCATCTGGCCAATCAGTTGGCCGCTAGTGATCACGTCATTGTGACGTGGCGGCATCTGATTGGCCAGATCTCTCCCAGCCATCTGATTGGCTGAGAGAGTGAAAGGTCCTTTTCCATGAATAGATGTCCATCGGCCGGTCCCGGTACAGCCGTCGGTTAAGGTGAGTATCCGATTTTTTTCTTTTTTAACCACTTTTCCTCTCTTTTACAGGACTTTTGCAGTGTATCTATTGATCCTCCCTCCTCCCCCCCTGCCACGCCGTCCTTTCCCCGCCGCTCCTTCTTCAAAGTTCCTCCCAATTCAGCCCTCACCGCCTTCCCCATGCAATCTCTATTTCTATATTCTAGAATACCGTTAGAATCGGGCCACCATCTAGTAACACTTATAAAGTAGAAAATAAAAAAAAAATGATGGCATTTCCTAAAATGCAAGTGAGAACAGGGGCATACTAATAATGACATATACTAATATACTATAACAATTAAAGAGACAGCTGCACTCTGAAAAGCTAAGATATGCAAACAATGAATATAGGAATATGGATATGCATCACTGCTAAGGAAAAAACATGACAAAATTAAGATATTTGATATAATAAAGGCCAGTTTTATGTGAGCCCAGCAGCCAATATCAAGGCGAATCTCTTCACTGGGTCCCTATCTAATGTAATGCTTCTCTTTGGGTAGAATAGATACCGGAAGAGATAAGCCTTGACGTCGGCTGCTGGGCTCATATAAGAATATGCTAGGTGTATAAATTATTTATATATATCTCCTTAGAAGTGATGGATGTCCATATTCCTTTGCTCATAGTTTGCATAATTTAGCATTGCAGAGTGCAGCTGTCTCTTTATTAATTACTAGCTGCAGAGGTGTTGCCCATATATGGTCATAATGCTTATATATAGTAATATCACCCATATTTAGCCAAATCGCCAATATATGGTAATGTATGTATGTGTGTATGTATCAAAGCCCCCTCCCAGTAGCCCCACCCATTCATAGCTCTGCCCCTACCCAGAACCCCACCCTCCCAGTAGCCCTACCCCTTTTGTAGCGCTGCCCCATGTATAGCCCAACCCCTTCATAACTCCAACCTTCCATATAGTCATGGGGGTGGGGCTATGTGAAGGAGGTGGGGATATGTGGAGATGCAGGCTGCAAAGTGGGTGTGTATGCTCCGCCCCTACACATAGTCCCACCCCTTGATTGGTCCGCCCTTCCACAAAGTCTTAGGGGTTTCTTATGGGTCATTAGTGTCTGTACGACACACAAGAATGATGAGCCAGTCACATGACACAGAATTTTATAAGCTAACATTCTACATTCTATAGTGACATCACAATAATGGGGCGGGGCAATAAAGGAGACAATGCTATGAAAGGGGAGGGGCTATGTGAAGGGGTAGCGCTATGGAGGGGGTGTGACTTTGAATAGATGGTGAAGTGGGAGGGGCGATGTAGAGTGGGTGTGGCTGTGTGGTGGGTGGGGCTTGATACATGCACACACTCAGCTTTATATATTAGATATAGAGCGTTTACTGCCCTAGAAGACCTGTCCTATCCTGTCTTTCTTGCTGACACATTGATATGAATGGACACTGTGTAGTTCTTCATGTCCCCTATAGAACGTACTGCCAGGTTACTCCACAGATCACCAATGATCCTCTTGGTTGCAGCAAGGGAGATATTATTTAATCACCTTAGTTCTCAGAGATGATGGAGAGATTGGAGTAAGACCTGCTGCCCCTGTCTTAGGGATCAGGGAGTCCATTGGCCTCCTTTCCTTTGGTGCAGAACTATCATATTATTTGGTTGCTAGAAGAAATTGGACCTTGATACAAATGAATGGAAAACCAACGTTCCATTGACTGAAGAGAGTATATGATCCACGGTGTGTACATGGAGTGGCTGCTATAGTGTAAGGTGATAGGTGACCAATCGTCTGTTTAGTGCTCGTTACCTCATTAGCTCAAAGATCTTTTGCGTTTCTCCAAAAATGTCTTTGGATTTATCACAAACATTAGCTGAGTGATAACCACAAGGACCGCCAATGCCGGGAGATACTGAGACCATGCACCCATAATCTCTGTACATCCCATATAACGGAACACAGAATAGACGGCGCACTCATCTTCTCGGGGTCCAATGCTCTCTATTCAATCCTCAACATGAAACATGACCCCCCACTATTACCCTCAACATGGAAATCCACCATGATACCCTGCCAAAATCCTCAACCATGGCCCTTAGCATGATCCTTCACTATAATCCTCAACATGATCCTCTGCCATAATCCTCCACAGTGGTCCTAAACATGATCCTCCCCTATTGTCCTCACATTGAGAATCAACCATGATACTCTATCATAATCCTCCACCATGGTCCTCAACATGATCCTTCGCTTTGGTTCTCAGCATAATCCTCCCCTATTGTCCTCAACATGAGAATACACCATGATACTCTGCCATGATCCACCATTATGGTCCTCAACATGATCCTCCACCATATTCCTCCACATGTTCCTCTGGCATAATCCTCCACCAAGCTTCTCAACTTGTTCCCACACTATTGTCCTCAACATGAGAATACACCATGATATCCTGCCATAACCCACCATTATGATCCTCAACATGATCCTCCAACTTATTCCTCCACATGATCCTCTGGCATGATCCTCCACAAGCTTCTCAACTAGATTCCCCACTATTGTCCTCAACATGAGAATACACCATGATATGCTGCCATAATCCTCAATTATGGTCTTCAACATGATTCTCTACTTTGGTCCTCAACATGATCATCCCCTATTGTCCTCCACATCAGAATCCACCATGGTACTCTATAATAGTCCTCAACATAATCCTCTACTATGGTCCTCAACATGATCATCTACCAAAATACTACATATAATCCTCTGCTATAATACTCCACCAAGGTCCTCAACATGATCCTACATCTTGGTCCTCAACATCACCCACCACTATTGTTCTCAACATGAGCATCCACCAAGGTTCTCTGCCATAGCCCTCCATTATGTTACTCAACATGATCCTCCATTATGGTGATCAACATGATCCTCCAAAATGGTCCTCAACATGATCCTCCAAAATGGTCCTCAACATGATCCTCTAAAATGGTCTTCAACATGATTCTACACCAAAATCCTCCATATGATCCTCTTCAATAATCCTCCACCAAGGTCCTCAACATAATCCTCCACCAAAGTCCTCAAAATGATCCTAAGTTTTGGTCCTCAACATGATCCACCACTATTGTTCTCAACATGAGCATCCACCAAGATCCTCTCCGATAGTCCTCTATTATAGTCTTCAACATGATCCTCCACTATGGCCTTCAACATGACCATTCACCATAGTCCTCAACATGATAATCTACCATAAACCTCCAATATAGTCCTCTACTATGGCTCTCAACATGATCTTCCACCATAATACACCATTATGACCCTCAACATGATCTTCCACTTTGGCTCTTGATATGCTCTTCCACCTTAATCCTCTATTCTGGTTCTCAACATCAGCCGCCACCATAATAAACCACTATGACCATCCAGCACAATCCTCTTTTATAATCCTCCATAATGATCCTCCACCATTAAGAGCCACCATGAGCCCTATCCATTACCCTACATCATGATCTCTACTTATTACTTCTGAGAAAGTCATTACATTAGAGTTTGAGTAATTTTCTTAATTTGGCCAGATGTATTGTTCTGTTGATTGCTGATTCATGAGAAGTGGGTTATTGTTTCTTGTCAGTCTGCTCAGAGCCCAATTGTCCTAGTTTGTGGATTGCTAACGAAATGTAGTTTATCTAAGCCCCCTTCTGTCTACATTACCCAATTGTAAATTATACAGTCAGATTTAAATGCCAACCAATAGGGAAATAGCCTCATTCCACCAATCCTGTAAGATGACAATACCCTGAGAGCAGTGGCGTAACTTCAGGCCCAGGGGCCCCGATGCGAAAGCTCCAACGGGGCCCCCAATTATTGCAAATCTTTAATAGCATTAGTCTTTTTCTATGGGCCAAAGGGACTTTTGGGGCCCCCCTAGGCTGCAGGATCTGGGTGCGATCGAAACCCCTGCACCTATTGTAGTTACGCCCCTGCCTGAGAGGAGTGCTTAGGATATGCAAAAAGGGCTTTCTTCAATCATCAAAAGTTCATATGCTTTGTAGCCTCAGTCTAGGGACTTTGGTCACGGCTAGAGGATCACATTGCGTCTTAATGGCCTCAGCCTAGAAGCCTCGGTTCCGACTAGAGGAGCATCAAGGTTTGATCATATTCTTTAAGACTTCAGCCTAGGATTCTAGGATTCGGGTGGAAGATCAGAGATTACTTTAGATACCCAGGTTGGGACTATTCGGACACCTGGCTACAGACTTTGCTGTGATCACTCAGCTTCCTAGGTTTGCTACTATTCCTTTCCTGGTGGGTGCTTGCCAAAAGATAGGGTGCAGGTGGGTTGGTGTAGTTGGCCCTGGAAACACTGAAAGCACAAATGTCAGCAGACGAGAGCAGCCACAGACCATGGTGTCTCTACAGTTCACGGTGCTGATAACACGCTGTGCCTCTCCTCGCGTCTCTGATGAGCTTTAGGTTTGATTTGTATGGAATTGTAATGAAAGGTCTTCTATTGGTAGAGTCGTCTCCTCACTCGGCCTTCTCTGATATCAAGGTTCACACAAGCATTTTCCCTGGGTAAGTACAAGGTTGATGTGAGGTCATATTCAGA
Organism: Allobates femoralis; assembly: GCA_033576535.1. Lineage (NCBI taxonomy): Eukaryota > Metazoa > Chordata > Amphibia > Anura > Aromobatidae > Allobates > Allobates femoralis. The sequence goes on along the minus strand of JARQOC010000003.1, from coordinate 869,482,676 downwards.
GTTAGCAATTACTTAGGACACCAGCGAGCTGGAGGGCAGAGGAATCATTGTAAGGATTTTATGTCAAAATTAATATCAATCACATTTATAGAGCGATTGCCCAGAATGTTAAACCTCCGGCGCAGCGGATTTCACGCCTTCTACGTCCTTAGTGTTATTAGAAGGTCTCGACACCGTGGAGAGGGAAATCATTTCAATTAAACACCTGGAATAAAACCATTCTGTTCTTTAATGACCCTAAATGCCAGAGATAAAGACATTGATCTGTCCTAAATCAGTGTGAAAAATACATTTTGGAGAATCTGACCAGAGTCACAATGTAAGATTGTCCCATCAGTGTTAAATCATTCACCTTTCAGTAACTATAAGAGAAAGCTCAACTAATCTAAATGCTACAGAACTCTGCTAAGGAGTCAACGTAAGGAAACGAAGAGGTTAAAGTTTTCTGACACAGAGATTTAAAGCTATCAGCAAAGACATCCCACTAGGGGGAGCTCCCTGTATACAGAGATACATGATAAGATCCTGTCTGCAGTCACCACTAGGGGGAGCTCCCTGTATACAGAGATACATGATAAGATCCTGTCTGCAGTCACCACTAGGGGGAGCTCCATGTATACAGAGATACATGATAAGATCCTGTCTGCAGTCACCACTAGGGGGAGCTCCCTGTATACAGAGATATATGATAAGATCCTGTCTGCAGCCACCACTAGGAGGAGCTCCCTGTATACAGAGATACATAAGATCCTGTCTACAGCCACCACTAGGGAGAGCGCCCTGTATACAGAGATACATGATAAGATTCTGTCTGCAGTCACTACTAGGGGGAGCTCCCTGTATACAGAGATACATGATAAGATCCTGTCTGCAGTCACCACTAGGGGGAGCTCCCTGTATACAGAGATATATGATAAGATTCTGTCTGCAGTCACCACTAGGGGGAGCTCCCTGTATACAGAGATACAGGATACGATCCTGTCTCCAGCCACCACTAGGGGGAGCTCCCTGTATACAGAGATACATGATAAGATTCTGTCTGCAGTCACTACTAGGGGGAGCTCCCTGTATACAGAGATACATGATAAGATCCTGTCTGCAGTCATCACTAGGGGGAGCTCCCTGTATACAGAGATACATAAGATCCTGTCTGCAGTCACCACTAGGGGGAGATCCCTGTATATACATGATAAGATCCTGTCTGCAGCCACCACTAGGGGGAGCTCCCTGTATACAGAGATACATGAAAACATCCTGTCTGCAGTCACCACTAGGGGGAGCTCCCTGTATACAGAGATACATAATAGGATCCTGTCAGCAGCCACCACTAGGGGGAGCTCCCTGTATACAGATACATGATAAGATCCTGTCTGCAGTCACCACTAGGGGGAGCTCCCTGTATACAGAGATATATGATAAGATCCTGTCTGCAGCCACCACTAGGGGGAGCTCCCTGTATACAGAGATACATGATAAGATCCTGCCTCCAGCCACCACTGGGGGGAGCTCCCTGTATACAGAGATACAGGATACGATCCTGTCTACTGTAACTACTAGGGGGAGCTCCCTGTATACAGTGATACATGATACTATTCTGTCTGCAGTCACCACTAGGGGGAGCTCCCTGTATACAGAGATACATGATAAGATCCTGTCTGCAGCCACCACTAGGAGGAGCTCCCTGTATGCAGAGATACTTGATAAGATCCTGTCTGCAGTCACCACTAGGGGGAGTTCCCTGTATACAGAGATACATGATAAGATCTTGTCTGCAGTCACCACTAGGGGGAGCTCCCTGTACACAGAGATACATGAGAAAATTCTGTCTGCAGTCACCACTAGGGGGAGCTCCCTGTATACAGAGAAACATGACAAGATCGTGTCTGCAGTCACTACTAGGGGAAGTGCCCTGTACACGAGATACATGATAAGATCCTGTCTGCAGTCACCACTAGGGGGAGCTCCCTGTATACAGAGATACATGATAAGATCCTGTCTGCAGTCACCACTAGGGGGAGCTCCCTGTATACAAAGATACATGATAAGATCCTGTCTGCAGTCACTACTAGGGGGAGTGCCCTGTATACAGAGATACATGACAAGATTCTGTCTGCAGTCACCACTAGGGGGAGCTCCCTGTATACAGAGATACATGATAGGATTCTGTCTGCAGTCACCACTAGGAGGAGCTCCCTGTATACAGAGATACATGACAAGATCCTGTCTGCATTCACTACTAGGGGGAGTGCCCTGTGTACAGAGATACATGACAAGATTCTGTCTGCAGCCACCACTAGGGGGAGCTCCCTGTATACAGAGATACATGGTAAGATTCTGTCTGCAGTCACCACTAGGGGGAGCTCCCTGTATACAGATACATGATAAGATCCTGTCTGCAGTCACCACTAGGGGGAGCTCCCTGTATACAAAGATACATGATAAGATTCTGTCTGCAGTCACCACTAGGGGGAGCTCACTGTATACAGAGATACATGATAAGATCCTGTCTGCAGTCACCACTAGGGGGAGCTCCCTGTATACAGAGATACATGATAAGATTCTGTCTGCAGTCACCACTAGGGGGAGCTCCCTGTATACAAAGAAACATGATAAGATTCTGTCTGTAGTCACCACTAGGGGGAGCTCACTATATACAGAGATATATGATAAGATTCTGTCTGCAGTCACCACTAGGGGGAGCTACCTGTATACAGAGATGCATGATAAGATTCTGTCTGCAGTCACCACTAGGGGGAGCTCCCTGTATACAAAGATACATGATAAGATTCTGTCTGCAGTCACCACTAGGGGGAGCTCCCTGTATACAGAGATACATGATAAGATCCTGTCTGCAGTCACCACTAGGGGGAGCTCCCTGTATACAGAGATGCATGATAAGATTCTGTCTGCAGCCACCACTAGGGGAGACTCCCTGTATGCAGAGATACATGATAAGATCCTATCTGCAGTCACCACTAGGGGGAGCTCACTGTATACAGAGATACATGATAAGATCCTGTCTGCAGTCACCACTAGGGGAGCTCCCTGTATGCAGAGATACATGATAAGATCCTATCTGCAGTCACCACTAGGGGGAATTCCCTGTATACAGAGACACATGATAACATCCTGTCTGCAGTCACCACTAGAGGGAGCTCCCTGTATACAGAGATACATGATAAGATCCTGTCTGCAGCCACCACTAGGGGGAGCTCCCTGTATAGAGAGATACATGATAAGATTCTGTCTGCAGTCACCACTAGGGGGAGCTCCCTGTATACAGAGATACATGATAATATTCTGTCTGCAGTCACTACTAGGGGGAGCTCCCTGTATACAGAGATACATGATAATATCCTGTCTGCAGTCACCACTAGAGGGACCTCCCTGTATACAGAGATACATAATAGGAGTTTGTCTGTGGTCACCACTAGGGAAGCTCCCTGTATACAGAGATACATCATAAGATCCTGTCTGCAGCCACCACTAGAGGGAGCTCCCTGTATGCAGAGATACATGATAAGATCCTGTCTGCAGTCACCACTAGAGGGAGCTCCCTGTATACAGAGATACATGATAAGATCCTGTCTGCAGCCACCACTAGAGGGAGCTCCCTGTATACAGAGATACCTGATAAGATCCTGTCTGCAGTCACCACTAGAGGGAGCTCCCTGTATACAGAGATACATGATAATATCCTGTCTGCAGTCACCACTAGGGGGAGCTCCCTGTATATAGAGATACATGATAAGATTCTGTCTGCAGCCACCACTAGGGGGAGCTCCCTGTATACAGAGATACATGATAATATCCTGTCTGCAGTCACCACTAGGGGGAGCTCCCTGTATATAGAGATACATGATAAGATTCTGTCTGCAGCCACCACTAGGGGGAGCTCCCTGTATACAGAGATACATGATAAGATCCTGTCTGCAGTCACCACTAGGGGGAGCTCCCTGTACACAGAGATACATGATAATATCCTGTCTGCAGTCACCACTAGGGGGAGCTCACTGTATACAGAGATACATGAGAAGATACTGTCTGCAGTCACCACTAGGGGGAGCTCACTGTATACAGAGATACATGATAAGATTCTGTCTGCAGCCACCACTAGGAGGAGCTCCCTATATACAGAGATACATGATAAGATTCTGTTTGCAGCCACCACCAGGGGGAGCTTCCTTTATACAGATATACATGATAAGATCCTGTCTGCAGCCACCACTAGGAGGTTCACCCTATATACAGAGATACATGATAAGATTTTATTTGCAGCCACCACCAGGGGGAGCTCCCTGTATACAGAGATACATGATAAGATCCTGTCTGCAGTCACCACTAGGGGGAGCTCCCTGTACACAGAGATACATGAGAAGATACTGTCTGCAGTCACCACTAGGGGGAGCTCACTGTATACAGAGATACATGAGAAGATACTGTCTGCAGTCACCACTAGGGGGAGCTCACTGTATACAGAGATACATGATAAGATTCTGTCTGCAGCCACCACTAGGGGGAGCTCCCTGTATAAAGAGATACATGATAACATTCTGTCTGCAGTCACCTCTGGGGGAGTTCCTGTATACAGAGACACGTGATAAGATTATGTCTGCTGCCACCACTAAGGGAAGCTCCTTTTATACAGAGATACATGACAACATCGTGTCTACAGCCACCACTAGGAGGAGCCCCCTGTATACAGAGATACATGATAAGATTCTGTCTGCAGTCACCACTAGGAGGATCTTCCTGTATACAGAGATACATGATAAGATCCTGTCTGCAGTCACCACTAGGGGGAGCTCCCTGTATACAGAGGTACATGATAAGATCCTGTCTGCAGTCACCACTAGGGGGAGCTCCCTGTATACATAGATACATGATAAGATCCTGTCAGCAGTCACCACTAGAGGGAGCTCCCTGTATACAGAGATACATGATAAGATCCTGTCTCCAGCCACCACTAGGAGGAGCTCCCTATATACAGAGATACATGATAAGATTCTGTTTGCAGCCACCACCAGGGGGAGCTTCCTTTATTCAGATATACATGATAAGATCCTGTCTGCAGCCACCACTAGGAGGATCACCCTATATACAGAGATACATGATAAGATTTTGTTTGCAGCCACCACCAGGGGGAGCTTCCTGTATACAGATATACATCATAAGATCCTGTCTGCAGCCACCACTAGGGGGAGCTCCCTGTATACGGAGATACATGATAAGATTCTGTCTGCAGTCACCACTAGGAGGAGCTCCCTGTATACAGAGATACATGATAATATCCTGTCTGCAGCCACCACTAGGGGGAGTTCTCTGTATACAGAGATACATGATAAGATTCCGTCTGCAGTCACCACTAAGAGGCGCTCCCTGTATACAGAGATACATGATGACATTCTGTCTGCAGCCACCACTAGGGGAAGCTCCTTTTGATACAGAGATACATGATAACATCTTGTCTACAGCCACCACTTAGGGGAGCTCACTGTATACAGAGATACATGATAAGATTCTGCTAGACTGTATACAGTGGTCTGGGTGCTGAGGATGCCCTGCCTGACTCTCCACTCCCTGATGCCCCCTTCCCACTTCCCCGCACCCTCCCCGCCCAATTCTAAATTAGGACCGGACGGGGTGTGGAGCACAAAGGAGCTGGGAGCAAAGGACCTGAGTGGGAAAGCCGGTGGTGAAAAGACTTCACCGCCAGCTTTCCCATGCACTGCTGCGCTCCCCGCTTCCTGATGCACAGCATCAGGGAGCAGGGACAGGAACGCCGGCGGTGAAGTCTTTTCACTGACAGCTTTCCCGCTGGTTATTTCAAATGATCAGCTGATGCATCAGCTGATGCTCATCAGCTGTTCATTTGAACTAGCCTTGGTGCCCTGAGAGGGTTCATGTGAGTTCATGCTTGAAAGCATGAACTCAAATGAACTTTCACACGACCGCACAGCTCAGCTACATCTCTGGTAGAGATGTAGCTGAGCTTAAGGAGACTCAGTTGGACTACGTCGGACCGAAGACAATTTTTTTTAATAAAGATGGAGTCTCTAAGTGTATTTTTGTTCCTAATGAAAGATTTTTTCTCTGTATTGCGTTTTTTTTAAACTTTTCACTAGAAATTCATGGCGGTCATGTCTAATATTGGTGTTACCCCATGAATTTCGGGCTTAGGGCCAGCTGATAATACAAAGCTGGCCCTAACCCAGAAAATGGTGCTTCTATGGATGTGCCATTTTCTGGGGTGGCTGTGGACTGCAATTTGCAGCGGTGGGCAGAAGAGCCCAGAAAGCTTGGGCTACCCTGCGCTGTGGATTCCAGCCCCCAGCTGCCTAGTTGTACCTGGCTGGACACAATAATCGGGCAAAGCCCCACGTCAATTTTTTTTAAAATTATTTCATGAAATTCATGAAATAATTAAAAGGGCTTCCCTATATTTTTGTTTCCAGCCAGGTACAAATAGTCAGCTGGGGGTTGGGGGCAGCCCGTTCCTACCTGCTGTACCTGGCTGGCAAACAAATATATGGCGAAGCCCACGTCAAGATTTTAGTGAAAAATTAATTAAAAAATTAAAAAAAAACACATTTAGGGACTGCATCTTTATTAACTCCTCAAGTGGAGGGGTTAATAAAGATGCAGTCCTTAAATGTGTTTTATTATTTTTTAATGAATTTCACAAAAAATTTGACGTGGGCTTCGCCATATATTTGTATGCCAGCCGGCTTTTAAACAATCATGCACCCATTTCAGCCTTTTCCTCAGCCCCCGGACCGCTGTATAGGGTCCAACAGAGAAATTACTCGCAATACTCGCTTTTCACACAGATCACAGATCAGAAGTTGAATGTTGGACATTTTTCCATTTCATTTGTAAAAAATAACCAATAAAGAATTTTAAGGCAGCAACATATCTCAAGAATATCGGGAAAGGGATGATACAAGGCTGGAAATGTAAGTGGCACTAATGAAAAACAGCTAAGGGTCATTATTCAACTAGGTCACGTGACTGTGTACAAAAAGAGCATGCTAGAGAGGTAGAGTCTCTCAGAAGCAAAGATTGTCAGAAATCACCATCTACGGCATGTGACGTAATATCAAAAGATTCTGGAGAAATCCATATGCACTATGGATAAAGGAGAAGTAGAAGGATAATCCAGCTTTTTATGAAGGACAGGGACTATCCAGCTTGTTATCAGGGAGAGGGACCATCCAGCTTGTTATGAAGGAGATGGACTATCCAGCTTGTTATCGAGGAGAAGGACCATCTGGCTTGTTCTCGAGGAGAGGAGCCATCCAGCATGTTATTGAGGAGAGGGACTATCCACCTTGTTATAGAAGAGAGGAACCATCCAGCTTGTTATCAAGGAGATGAACCATCAAGCTTATTATCAAGGAGAAAGACCATCCAGCTTGTTATCGAGGAGAGGGACCATCCAGCTTGTTATTGAGGAGAAGGACCATCCAGGTTGTTATTGAGGAGAAGGATCAAGATGAATCAGCTTGTGATCAAGGAGAGGGACTATCCAGCTTTCTCTCAAGGTGAGAGACCATCCAGTTTGTTATCAAGGAGAGGGACAATCCAGCCTGCTATTGAGCAGAGGAACCATTCAGCTATTTATCAAGGTGAGGAACCACTCAGCTTTTTGTCAAGGTGAGGGAACACTCAGCTTGTTGTCAAAGAGAAGAACTGTCAAGCTTGTAATTGAGGAGAGGAACCATCCTGCTTGTTATCAAGGAGTGGGATCATGCAGCTTGTTATCAAGGAAAGGGACCAACCAGCTTGTTATTAGGAGAGGCATCTTCCAGCTTGTTACCAAATAAAGGAACAATCCAGCTTGTTATTGAGGAGAAGCACCATCCAGCTTGTGATTAAGGAGGGGGACCATTCAGCTTTCTATCAAGGGAAGGGACCATCCAGCTTGTTATCAAGAAGAGGGATCAACTAGCAAGTTAGCTAGGAGAGGGACCATTCAGCTTGATATGAAGGTGAGGACTGACTTAGCTTGTTGTCGAGGTGAGGGACTACTCAGCTTGTTATCAAAGAGAAGAACCATTCAGATTATAATTGAGGAGAGGGACCATCCAGCTTGTTATCAAGGAGTGGCATTATGCAGCTTATCAAGGAAAGGGAACATCCACCTTGCTACTGAAGAGAGCAACCATCTAGCTTGTTATTGAGAGACACCATCCATCTTGTTATCAGTGCACAGGTCTGAACATTAGTGGACATGGTCCAGGCATAATGGTGGACACAGCCCAGGGACAATAGCGGGTATTGTCCAGCCAAAGTGGTGGACACAGCCCAGACACAATGGTGAACATGACCCAGGCACAATGGTGGACATGGACCATGCACAATGGCATGAACAGGCACAATGGGGTACACAGCCCAGGCACAATAGTTCACATTATCTGGGCACTGTGCTGGACATGACCTGGCACAATGATGAACATGGCCCGGGACCAACTGCTCTGAGATATGTCACTACCACAATTCCAATTTGACATTTATTTTTTCAAATAAAATGGAGAAATGTCCATTGCCCAACTTATGATCTGTAATCAGTCTTCTGATGTGAATAGAATATGGAGATAAGAGATTTCCAGATAGTTATTTTATGTTATTTTTTTTGACAAACACGTGGTAGCAGAGTTTTATGAACAAGTGTGACAGAGTTTTATGAACAAGTGTGTACTGATGTGACCTGTGTGACTGACCTCTGCATGTACTGATGTGACCTGTGTGACCGACCTCTGTATGTACCGATGTGACCTGTGTAACCGACCTCTACATGTTCTGATGTGGCCTGTGTGACCAACCTATGCATGTACCAATGTGACCTGTGGTTTTTCATGTTTTTGGTGGGGGCTTCCAATGTGTGCAGACTCATATTCTTTGGCTTCATGTTCACCCCTACTGGTACAGCAGAAATTGGAGGCACCTGCCCCTCCCTTATGAAGTCTGCACACAGAGCTGCCTGCCACACACCCTTACAAGGTGAGATTTTCCTGTGCTCTCCCGCGTCCTGCCTAGAGGTATGTACACATTGGCAGGTTTTTAACGTAGTACTAGGGACAGAGTTAGGACTGTCTCTACCAGGGCCCACCGTGAAGTTGGTGAGGCAGCTTACTGTACGTTTTTTGTGCAAAAACGTATAAACCAAAAGGCCCTGTTTTTTGTCACGGCACTTGCTATTTATAATTTTTACAGCAGAGCGCCTTTTGTGTGACACTTATATGGTTTTTGCATTTGTTTTTTCAATGTGACCTGTGTGACCAACCTCTGCATGTACCGATGTGACCTGTGTGACCAACCTCTACATGTACCGATGTGACCTGTGTGACCGACCTCTACATGTACCGATGTGACCTGTGTGACCGACCTCTGCATGTACCGATGTGACCTGTGTGACCAACCTCTGCATGTACCGATGTGACCTGTGTGACCAACCTCTGGATGTACTGATGTGACCCGTGTGACCAACCTCTACATGTACCGATGTGACCTGTGTGACCAACCTCTGGATGTACTGATGTGACCCGTGTGACCAACCTCTACATGTACCGATGTGACCTGTGTGACCAACCTCTACATGTACCGATGTGACCTGTGTGACCAACCTCTGCATGTACCGATGTGACCTGTGTGACCAACCTCTACATGTACCGATGTGACCTGTGTGACCAACCTCTACATGTACCGATGTGACCTGTGTGACCAACCTCTACATGTACTGATGTGACCCGTGTGACCAACCTCTACATGTACCGATGTGACCTGTGTGACCGACCTCTGCATGTACCGATGTGACCTGTGTGACCAATCTCTACATGTACCGATGTGACCTGTGTAACCGACCTCTACATGTACCGATGTGACCTGTGTGACCAACCTCTGCATGTACCAATGTGACCTGTGTGACCAACCTCTGCATGTACCGATGTGACCTGTGTGACCAACCTCTACATGTACCGATGTGACCTGTGTGACCAACCTCTGCATGTACCAATGTGACCTGTGTGACCAACCTCTGCATGTACCGATGTGACCTGTGTGACCAACCTCTACATGTACCGATGTGACCTGTGTGACCAACCTCTACATGTACCGATGTGATCTGTGTGACCAACCTCTACATGTACTGATGTGACCCGTGTGACCAACCTCTACATGTACTGATGTGACTCCTGTGACCGACCTTTGCATGTACTGATGTGACCCATGTGACCGACCTCTACATGTATCATTGTGACCGACCTCTGCATGTACTGATGTGACCTGTGTGACCAACCTCTGCATGTACCGATGTGACCTGTGTGACCGACCTCTGCATGTACCGATGTGACCTGTGTGACCGACCTCTGCATGTACTGATGTGACTCCTGTGACCAACCTCTGCATGTACCGATGTAACCTGTGTGACCAACCTCTACATGTATCATTGTGACCGACCTCTGCATGTACTGATGTGACCTGTGTGACCAACCTCTGCATGTACCGATGTGACCCGTGTGACCGACCTCTACATGTACTAATGTGACCTGTGTGACCGACCTCTGCATGTACCGATGTGACCTGTGTGACCGACCTCTGCATGTACCGATGTGACCTGTGTGACCGACCTCTGCATGTACAGATGTGACCTGTGTGATCGACCTCTGCATGTACCGATGTGACCTGTGTGACCGACCTCTACATGTACCGATGTGACCCTCATTCTTCTATCAGGGGGGGGGGTGCACCTCTCAGGATGACGCCTCCTGCCGCCGGCTCACAGTACAGATGATGGAGGGGAATTCTTTCACTTCTTGGCAAACTCACAAGTTTTCATCTTGTAACAATTATGTTTTATGAAAAGTAATTATGTTATCATCATCCTGCGTCTATAAAATGTTATTCTCAATGTGCGGCCGGTAATAACTTACACTTTATTTACTGAGAAGGCGGCACAAACTGCCAGGTGTTAGCGAGCGGCAGAGGATCCGCCGGATTACCAGATGATCACCAGAACAATGAGATGCAATATACCATAGACAATATACAATATACAACATACAATACACAATAAACAATATACAGCACACAATACACAATATACAACATACAATACACAATATACAATATACAATATAAAATATACAACATACATCATACAATATACAACATACAATACACAATACACAACATGCAATATACAATATACAATACACAATATACCATATACAATATACAAAATATATAATATACCATATACAATAAACAACATACATCGTACAATACACAATATACAACATACAACATACAATGTACAATATGCAATATACCATATAAAACATACATTACATATATGTAGACATTAATATACACAAAATTATGTTCCCCCCCCCACATCCACCTCTGGGGGCTTCTCTGTCCTTATCTACATCCATAGACATTAATATGGAGAAAGTATGTGCCTCCCCCCCCCCCCACATCCACCTCTGGGGGCTTCTCTGTCCTCATCCACATCCATAGACATTAATATGGAGAAAAGTATGTGCCCCCCCACATCCACCTCCGGGGCTTCTCTGTCCTCATCTACATCCATAGACATTAATATGGAGAAAAGTATGTGCCCCCCCCACATCCACCTCCGGGGGCTTCACTGTCCTCATCTACATCCATAGACACTAATATGGAGAAAAGTATGTGCCCCCCACATCCACCTCTGGGGGCTTCTCTGTCCTCATCTACATCCATAGACATTAATATGGAGAAAAGTATGTGCCCCCCACATCCACCTCCGGGGGCTTCTCTGTCCTCATCTACATCCAAAGAAATTAATATGGAGAAAGTATGTGCCCCCCCCCACATCCACCTCTGGGGCTTCTCTATCCTCATCTACATCCATAGACACTAATATGGAGAAAGTATGTGCCCCCCACATCCACCTCTGGGGCTTCTCTATCCTCATCTACATCCATAGACATTAATATGGAGAAATAATGTGCCCCCCCCCACATCCACCTCTGGGGGCTTCTCTGTCCTCATCTACATCCATAGACATTAATATGGAGAAAGTATGTGCCCCCCCCACATCCACCTCTGGGGGTTTCTCTATCCTCATCTACATCCATAGACATTAATATGGAGAAAGTATGTGCCCCCCCTCAACATCCACCTCCGGGGGCTTCTCTATCCTCATCTACATCCAAAGAAATTGATATGGAGAAAGTATGTGCCCCCCATATCCACCTCCAGGGCTTCTCTGTCCTCATCTACATCCATAGACATTAATATGGAGAAAAGTATGTGCCCCCCACATCCACCTCCGGGGGCTTCTCTGTCCTCATCTACATCCATAGACACTAATATGGAGAAAAGTATGTAATCCCCCCATCCACCTCCGGGGGCTTCTTAATAAGATCCAACCCAGGGGACCTCTTTAACTGTAGAGTTTGCAAAGTGTTTTTTTTTGGTGTACTAGGAGCAGACACGCTGCATTCAGTGGTGCTGTCACTTTTGAAAGCACCAGAGGGGTGACAGGTCCTCTTTAAGTGGTTTATCAGTTTTCTAAGTCTTTTGGAAGTCCACTTGTTCTATATCTGCATAGAAAACATCTGTACATATGAAAATACTGGTTATAGAATCAATTAACTAAGTTTCCTAAGAACATGAGGGTGAAAACTGTCAGACAACACGGTGAGGGAACCACACAATGGTAAGACTTTATTGGATACCCAACAGTCAAAGGCATATAACACATAACCAAGCAAAACTCACAATGTAACAGGCAACAAAGTGTCACCATTTCACAGGTTCACTAGAGATTAGAATATTCATGCCTATGGGGCTTCCAGGGTCAGCTACCCCAATCCAGCAGCACCCCACTTTTGGCAGGCAACCACCTAGAAAGGAATAGTGGCAAGCTTTGGATGTTAACAGAGCATAGCAAAGTCTGTAGCCATGTGACCAAATTGTCCCAACCTGGATTTCTTCCAGCCGAATCCTAGGATCCTAGGCTGAACTCCTGCAGGAGTCTTCGAGCTGGGACTAGAGTTCCTAGAATGAGGCCATGCAGAGTATGAAGCCAAGATGTGATCGTGGCAGCAGGAATCAAAATTCCTAGGTCGAAGTCATGAAGATACAATTTGATCCTCTAGCTGGGGCTGAAGTCCCTAGGCTGAGGTCGCATAGCAATGAACAACTGTTGACTGAAGCAGTCCTTTTTATATCCCATGCCTTCACCTCAGTATAGTGTATTTACAGGATTGGTGGGATAAGGCTGTTCTCTTATTGGTTTGCATTGCAATCTGACTGCATAATTATCCTCTGAGCCAAGCAGACAGAGGAGGCAGAGGGAATTTACATTTGCATAACAATCCACACACTAAGACAATGAGGCTCCCAGCAGCCTGGCAAGAAACAATGACTTAACAAACATCAGTTAACAAACAAAAGACCAATAGGTCTGGCCAAATTAAAAATATTAACCCATGACACGCATTAAAAAAAGGCTGTGTTGTCACAGACCAGTCAGTCCAGTGTTTCTATACCTCTATATAAAACATCTGTACATATAAAAATACTGGTTCCAAACTAAGTTCCCTAAGAACAGGAGGGTGAAAACTGTTAGTTCCAGCAGTTAAGTAGTTTATCAGTTTTCTAAGGTTTTTGTCAGTCCATTGGTTATGTACCTGTTCATAGAACATCTGTACATATAAAAATACTGGTTCTAAAATCAATGAAGTAAGTTCCCTAAGAATATGAGGGTGAAAACTGTCATTCCTAGTAATTAAGTGGTTTATCAGTTTTCTAAGGCTTTTGTCAGTCCATTGGTTCTATACTTGTATATACAACATCTATACATATAAAAATACTGGTTCTAGAATCAATGAACTAAGTTTCCTAAGAACAAGAGGGTGTAAACGCTAAGTCTCAGGAGTTTGCATAATATTAGTAAACACTACATCTCCCATAATGCACCACAGCACAATGTGCTCTATACAGACATTGAACTAGCAGAAGATAATGATGCCGATAGCGGACAGCGAAGCGTTCTAGTGATATCATCCCTGGCAGCAATCTCCGCCGTCCACACATCACCTCCAGCGGGAGCCTCAGATCTGTGCTGTATCATTACCGCTGCCGGCTGAGGTGAAAAGTGACATTTCCAGACTCGTTTTACAGAACAGTCGGTGAACGCCTTGAGACGGCGCGGAGGATCCTCTGCTCGTCAGGACGAGGATGGATCCTGACAGATAAAAGAGTCTTCTGCAAAGTCTGAGGAGCAAGAAGCACAATAAAGAGTAAAATATGGATTAATGATCCCCGACGTCCCCCCGTATAAATATTACATGCAGAAATATAAAGTAAGAGGCGGACGCTCGTCACCGGGCCGCGGCGACCGTCAGCGCGAAGAAACACAATTTGCTTCATTTATTCATGCGGCGATTCCTTTGTGAGGAGCCGGAGAGAACCAGAGGAACATTAAAGTCTCCTCATATCTGTACGGGCATTAAAATGTATGAATCTCCGCATTGTGCTGATGAGAAGAGCGGCTTAAAGGGACAGGAGACGGCACCGGGGCCGGTACATCTACAGAGGATTGAGCACGGCGGAGGATCAGATGACGTCCCACCGACCGGCTCTACAGTCACTGAACCCGTGATTGGCATTGCTGGGACGCCTTATAATGTACAACACTAACTGAATACTGACCAAGAAGGATACAAAGTCCAAAGGATGAATATAATATAATCTTCCATAGAACAAATCATAAACACATTACATTACTGATCCTGAGTTACCTCCTGTATTATACTCCAGAGCTGCGCTCACTATTCTGCTGGTGCAGTCACTGTGTACATACATTACATTACTGATCCTGAGTTACCTCCTGTATTATACTCCAGAGCTGCACTCATTATTCTGCTGGTGCAGTCAATGTGTACATACATTACATTACTGATCCTGAGTTACCTCCTGTATTATACTCCAGAGCTGCACTCACTATTCTGCTGGTGCAGTCACTGTGTACATACATTACATTACTGATCCTGAGTTACCTCCTGTATTATACTCCAGAGCTGCACTCACTATTCTGCTGGTGCAGTCACTGTGTACATACATTACATTACTGATCCTGAGTTACCTCCTGTATTATACTCCAGAGCTGCACTCACTATTCTGCTGGTGCAGTCACTGTGTACATACATTACATTACTGATCCTGAGTTACCTCCTGTATTATACTCCAGAGCTGCACTCACTATTCTGCTGGTGCAGTCACTGTGTACATACATTACATTACTGATCCGGAGTTACCTCCTGTATTATACTCCAGAGCTGCACTCACTATTCTGCTGGTGCAGTCACTGTGAACATACATTACATTACTGATCCTGAGTTACCTCCTGTATTATTCTCCAGAGCTGCACTCACTATTCTGCTGGTGCAGTCACTGTGTACATACATTACATTACTGATCCTGAGTTACCTCCTGTATTATACTCCACAGCTGCACTCACTATTCTGCTGGTGCAGTCACTGTGTACATACATTACATTACTGATCCTGAGTTACCTCCTGTATTATACTCCAGAGCTGCACTCACTATTCTGCTGGTGCAGTCACTGTGTACATACATTACATTACTGATCCTGAGTTACCTCCTGTATTATACTCCAGAGCTGCACTCACTATTCTGCTGGTGCAGTCACTGTGTACATACATTACATTACTGATCCTGAGTTACCTCCTGTATTATACTCCAGAGCTGCACTCACTATTCTGCTGGTGCAGTCACTGTGTACATACATTACATTACTGATCCTGAGTTACCTCCTGTATTATACTCCAGAGCTGCACTCACTATTCTGCTGGTGCAGTCACTGTGTACATACATTACATTACTGATCCTGAGTTACCTCCTGTATTATACTCCAGAGCTGCACTCACTATTCTGCTGGTGCAGTCACTGTGTACATACATTACATTACTGATCCTGAGTTACCTCCTGTATTATACTCCAGAGCTGCACTCACTATTCTGCTGGTGCAGTCACTGTGTACATACATTACATTACTGATCCTGAGTTACCTCCTGTATTATACTGCAGAGCTGCACTCACTATTCTGCTGGTGCAGTCACTGTGAACATACATTACATTACTGATCCTGAGTTACCTCCTATATTATTCTCCAGAGCTGCACTCACTATTCTGCTGGTGCAGTCACTGTGTACATACATTACATTACTGATCCTGAGTTACCTCCTGTATTATACTCCACAGCTGCACTCACTATTCTGCTGGTGCAGTCACTGTGTACATACATTACATTACTGATCCTGAGTTACCTCCTGTATTATACTCCAGAGCTGCACTCACTATTCTGCTGGTGCAGTCACTGTGTACATACATTACATTACTGATCCTGAGTTACCTCCTGTATTATACTCCAGAGCTGCACTCACTATTCTGCTGGTGCAGTCACTGTGTACATACATTACATTACTGATCCTGAGTTACCTCCTGTATTATACTCCAGAGCTGCACTCACTATTCTGCTGGTGCAGTCACTGTGTACATACATTACATTACTGATCCTGAGTTACCTCCTGTATTATACTCCAGAGCTGCACTCACTATTCTGCTGGTGCAGTCACTGTGTACATACATTACATTACTGATCCTGAGTTACCTCCTGTATTATACTCCAGAGCTGCACTCACTATTCTGCTGGTGCAGTCACTGTGTACATACATTACATTACTGATCCTGAGTTACCTCCTGTATTATACTCCAGAGCTGCACTCACTATTCTGCTGGTGCAGTCACTGTGTACATACATTACATTACTGATCCTGAGTTACCTCCTGTATTATACTCCAGAGCTGCACTCACTATTCTGCTGGTGCAGTCACTGTGTACATACATTACATTACTGATCCTGAGTTACCTCCCTTATTACACTCCAGAGCTGCACTCACTATTCTGCTGGTGCAGTCACTGTGTACATACATTACATTACTGATCATGAGTTACCTCCTGTATTATACTCCAGAGCTGCACTCACTATTCTGCTGGTGTGATAGTGACTCATTGTGATATGTGTTGCCTTCTCTCCTCCGTGTTTCTTGTCCCTGTCCTCGTTTTCTCATCCTCCGTCACATATTTTCCAATTACGAGCACAATATCGGCTCGTGGTAATGAATGCAGCTCATCCGTGGTGAACAGAAGAGCGCAGCTCTGAGGATTCTGGGATAATGTGGAGGTGTTGGAGGTGACGTCCAATCTCTCTTCTCCCAGCACTAATGTGTCTCTATAAAGGGTCCATTGTGCGGCGGCGGCGGTGGCAGCGGCGCGGAGGCTTTGTAGCAGCCGCCTGGCATTATCTACCGTACAATGCGTGACAATAAATGGAGATGGAACTGATTGTCCCCCGCTCACCTCGCGTCTCTACACGACAATCTTCATACAATTCATATGACGTAAAGCGGTATACGGCTCTGAAGGGCTGTCGGGGGAGGGGAGCACGCAGGCCGCCATTATACCACTCTCTTGTCCTGTAGGTGACGGTTTACCTGATCTACTAATTCCTTCAAGAAAGTGATGGGACAAACAGAAGATTCTGAATGTCACCTCCTACGTCTGGAGAATTCTGGTGGGGGGGGTTCAGGACCACCATATATAAGTCAAAGCACTGAGATGATACAGAGAGCGTCTCTAAGGCTGAAGACACACGCTCCGTGTTTGATGCATGACAGTGATGCGAGTGTTGTGCATGTTTGCGGTGAGTGTGGTGCGAGTGTGGTGTGTGTGGGTGAGTGTGTATGGATGTGAGTGTGGTGCGAGTGTGGTGCGTGTGGGTGAGTGTGCATGGCTGAATGGATGTGAGTGTGCTGTGAGTGCGAGTGCGTGTGTGGTGTGTGTGGGTGAGTGTGTATGGATGTGAGTGTGGTGCGAGTGTGGTGCGTGTGGGTGAGTGTGTATGGATGTGAGTGTGGTGCGAGTGTGGTGTG
>JARQOC010000003.1:869289696-869464568 GCA_033576535.1 Allobates femoralis | reverse complement strand
GGAGCCTGACTTGCAGGCCGCCACATATAGTCATGGTTTCCCCAGCGATCTAGTGTGTGTTTGGTTTTGACTCTGACCTTTGCCTGAATTATTGACCCTGCTTCGGCCTGACGATTTGGTACCTTAGTTGCCCTCCCGGTTTTGACTCTGACCTTTGCCTGGATTTTTGACTCTGCTTTCGCCTGACGATTTGGTACCTTAGCTGCCCTCCTGGTTTGACTCGGACTCCTGACTACGTTTTTGGATCCTGCTTTTTATTCCCTTCCTGGCAACCTTCCTGCTCCAGTCCGCTGCTCATCTTAGGCAGCTACCTCCTGGGCTCCACTGTAATTCCAGATCCCTGTATAGGGGTAAAGGGTCTTGGGGTTTCTCAGGGTGCTGCCTCGCCAGCAGCTTGGCCTCACAGCAGATGGTCGTCACAAACATCAGCAGCATTCCACCTGCTATGTGTGCTGTCACTATATCCATCGCGGCATGCAGCTCTTGCTCACCCAGCCCCATCAAATGACCATGTCCTTCTCCAACACCTGACAGAGCACTAGGTGTGAGGCCTACTCCTGTCTCTTCTCTGGAGTCATCATCTCCACCTTCCGTTCTGTGCCTTCTCCCTACCTGGCTCAGTCTTCGACACATGGAGGGCGAAGATGTGTGCCAGCCATTACTCTATCCTAGTATCATGCAACTCTCGCTCCACCACCTCCATCAAATGACCATGTCCTGCTCCAACACCTGACTGGGCACTAGGATTGAGGCCTACCCTTGTCTCTTCTCAGGAGTCATCATCTCCAGCTTCCGTTCTGTGCCTCATCTCTGCCTGGTTCACACTGGGACACACGTAGGGCGAAGGTGTTTGGCAGCCATCACTCTCTCCATCGCTTCATGCATGTCTCGCTCCACCAGCTCCATAAAATGACCATGTCCTTCTCCAACATGTGACAGAGCACTAGGTGTGAGGCCTACTCCTGTCTCTTCTCTGGAGTCATCATCTCCACCTTCCGTTCTACGCCTTCTCTCTACCTGGCTCGGTCTTTGACACATGGAGGGCGAAGATGTGTGCCAGCCATTACTCTATGCTAGCATCGTGCAACTCTCGCTCCACCAGCTCCATCAAGTGACCATTTCCTTCTCCAACACCTGACAGAGCACTAGGATTGAGGCCTACTCCAGTCTCTTCTCTGGAGTTATCATCTCCAGCTTCTGTTCTGCACCTTCTCTCTACCTGGCTCGGTCTTCGACACATGGAGGGCAAAGATTACTCTATCCTAGCATCATGCAACTCTTGCTCCACCACCTCCATCAAGTGACCATTTCCTTCTCCAACACATGACAGAGCACTAGGTGTGAGGCCTACTCCTGTCTCTTCTCTGGAGTCATCATCTCCAGCTTCTGTTTAGCGCCTCCTCTCCTTCTGACTCGCTCTCAGACACATGGAGGGCGAAGATGTGTGTCAGATTTCACTCTCTCCTAGCATCATGCAGCTCCATCAAATGACCATGTCCTTCGCCAACACCTGACAGAGCACTAGGTGTGAGGCCTACTCCTGTCTCTTCTCTGAAGTCATCATCTACAGCTTCCGTTCTAAGCCTTCTCTCTACCTGGCTCGGTCTTTGACACATGGAGGGCGAAGATGTGTGCCAGCCATTACTCTATCCTAGCATCATGCAACTCTCACTCCACCACCTCCATCAAATGACCATGTCCTTCTCCAACACCTGACAGAGCACTAGGTGGAAGACCTACTCCTGTCACTTGTCTGGAGTCGTCGGTATCTCCAGCTGCTCTTCTGTGCCTCTTCTCCATTGGTCTCACTTTTGGGCACACTAAGAGTGAAGATGTGAGCCAGCCATTGCTCTCCTGGACTCTCATCCATCCTGATACAGAGAAGTCCAGCTTTGTGAAGCAGAGGTTTGGGTCAGTCTGGCCACACCAAGGGATGCTCACTTTTTCATTTCTCATATCTGAGCTGATATAGGCAGACCCTCACACCCGGCCTTAGCCCAGACTGTATACAAAGAGTAAAGTGATCTCCAGCCATTAACAATGTGTGATGGTTCCCCCTCGTCCCAGCCTGGCCCGAGCCGCTCTGCGCTCATAGTTATTGTCAACTTAAAAGCTTTGGTCCTGACGAGTCTTGGCCGCCGTTCAAACCAAATGCACTTGTATAAATGATTGCCAAGAGCCGCATTCCTGCTACGTGGACGCATTTTATGGCCGATCTATAAAAACAGGAAAAGAAAAAAAAACTACAACCCTGGCCGCGCTCTGCTGCAAAGACATGGAAGTAATGAAGACCATAACTGAGCCTGATCCCACGTTTATACGGGGTGTCGCTGCCTGAGCGGCCGAGAACAGCGCCCGAATCTGCTGCGGCCCCAAATAAAGAGCGCTGTTATAAAGAGCTAGTAAAATCCTGATGTTCCTGAGAGTTACGATGTGTCCGCTGCCGGCTCAGCCTCCCCGGAAGGTCCCAGTGTCATCAAAGCTTCCAAAAAACGAAATACTCACGTGATTCTTTTGCTTTTCCAAAAAATGAATAGAAAGTGTCTATATTTATGCTGGGATCCCGGGTCACAGGTCACAGTGTTGATGATTTCTTTTTTGGTGTCACCATGAACGCAACATTTCCTAGTAATCTTCATTTTTCATGATATTTGCTGAAAGGTTTTGTAGATAAATATATATTTGTTTTGAAAGTAGATATGTATGGAGATCATATAATGAACTATTGCTAAGTGACCGGCCCAGGGGACAAATGCACCTCTGCCCCCCAGCCCAGTCCGCCCCTGCAGAAGAGCACCTTCAATAACTGGCTAGTCCTACCAAGGTGTTAGAAGGAAAGATACAGGGAATCATTTGTGCCGACTGCTGTGGGATTGTAGAACAACTGTGAAATCATCAAAGTGGTCTATGTAATATTGATGGTATATGGAACTGACCTGCCATGAACATGTATGTATGAGAAACTGTCACGCTTAGGAGGAGAGGGAATCAGGTAACTAGATGGTGTGGTTGGTGAAGGGGGTCAGGGGAGCCTAATCTGACCCTGATGCTGGGGTCCCTCCGGCACCCTTTTTTCTAAGCTCCTGATTACCCCTACCTCTACCCACAGGTCAGGAATCACAGCTACTCCCAAGGCAATGGAACTCCAGGAGAGACTTCAGCTCAGCAGCAAGGCGTCTTAACGGCTCAGTGACCAAGAGTAAATAACTCTATCAACGGCATCTGACAGAAGAAAGGGAAGGCTACTTAAAGGCCAAGGGAGGGAACTGCAGGTGAGCCACACCCAACCTCACATCAACTTGTAATTGAGCACAAGACCTTCACATCTATACCTACATCACCAGCGGCTGAGCAGCACAAGACCTTCACATCTATACCTGCATCACCAGCAGCTGAGCAGCACAAGACCTTCACATCTATACCTGCATCACCAGCGGCTGAGCAGCACAAGACCTTCACATCTATACCTATATCACCAGCAGCTGAGCAGCACAAGACCTTCACATCTATACCTGCATCACCAGCAGCTGAGCAGCACAAGACCTTCACATCTACACCTACATCACCAGCAGCTGAGCAGCACAAGACCTTCACATCTATACCTGCATCACCAGCGGCTGAGCAGCACAAGACCTTCACATCTATACCTATATCACCAGCAGCCGAGCAGCACAAGACCTTCACATCTATACCTGCATCACCAGCAGCTGAGCAGCACAAGACCTTCACATCTATACCTACATCACCAGCAGCTGAGCAGCACAAGACCTTCACATCTATACCTACATCACCAGCAGCTGAGCAGCACAAGACCTTCACATCCATACCTTATGCAGCTCCTGAAGGAATGCAAACATAAACACGCAGCTGCAGCAGCTAAGTCAGTGCAATTTGAGCACGTGACACAAACCTCCATCATGAATTGTCTACTGTTATGCTGTAATTCAAGTCTTTGTTCTGCCGCTGTGATACTGTAATTTCCCTTGGGATCAATAACGTGTATTTAATGTGATCTTAGCTAAATTAGATAGTTGGGCCTGGCCTGCCTTTATTTATGAGTGCTGGTCTGATTCTGTGAGGGTCAGTTCTGAAAAGCCCAGGAATATGTAGCATTAGCTGCATGTGATGGGCCTGTTCTGCCTTTATTCACTTTCACCAGTCTGGCACCATGGGAGCGGGTACTGAGATGCACCCAGATAAAGCAGAACTATTAAAAGCAGCATTTATATATATAGAGTTAGAGTCCGCCTGGCACAACTAAAATTAAAGTATATGGAGTAGGACCACCCTGATGAGATTGCCTTGATATGGCAGGGTGGCTCAAAAGATTGATTAATATTTTGCCAAAAATCTCAATTTCATAATATTATACTGCATGGGAGGAATATGTGCATTTGCACGGTTTATAGTGGAAGCTATCTTCTGGTGGTGCTAGTTTACTTGTTTGTTGACTTTTGCATGTCTGTGTTCTGCTGCTGTGATTTCCCTCGGGATCAATAAAGTGTATCTGGTCTTATCTTAGATATAATCTAGCTAGATGACCGGGTGACAAATACCTGAGCCTCACGAGTGCTAAAATGGCGGATGGGAAATTAGATGTTATAGTGCACAGATCGGTTAATGATGGTCAGTGAGGAACCCGCCGATCATTGACCGCCCCTCAATTATTTTTCATACATTGCTGTATCTGCACCCACAGGGAAAGTGTTTTAGTTATTGCTGATGGTTGGTAGTCCCAGGGGTCATGTGCCTACTGATCACCAATTATTGACCTCTGTAGATGCCACAGAGCAAGACCACAACTCTTCATACAAGTCAATTGGTTTTGGCAAGAGCTCCTGTCCTCCCCTTTCCTTCATAGTTACCTCTGCACAGGAGGTGACAGATCATACCCATTACCTGCTCACATAGATGCCAAGCATCATTCTCCACTGCTGTATGACATACCAACTGAGCACTCATGTGGACTATGGAGTGCATTAACTATATGGAGGACTATAGAGGTGCCTTACACTATATGGAGGACTATAGAGGTACATTATACTATATGATGGACTATAGGGGTGCATTATACTATATGGAGGACTATAGAGGTGCATTACACTATATGGAGGACTATAGAGGTACATTATACTATATGGTGGACCATAGGGGTGCATTATACTATATGGAGGGCAATAGAGGTGCATTACACTATATGGAGGACTATAGAGGTACATTATACTATATGGTGGACTATAGGGGTGCATTATACTATATGGAGGACTATAGAGGTGCAATATACTATATGGAGGACTATAAAGGTGCATTATACTATATAGAGGACTAAAGAGATGTATTATGCTATATGGAGGACTACAGGGGTGTATTATACTATTTGGAGGACCATAAAGGTGCATTATAATATATGGAGGATTATAAAGGAGCATTATAACATATGGAGGACTATGGGATGCATTATACTATATGGAGGACTATGGGGGTGCATTATACTATATGGAGGATAATGGAGTGCATTATACTATATGGAGGACTATGGGGGTGCATCATATTATATGAAGGACTATGGGGGATGCATTATGCTATATGGAGGACTATGTGGTGCATTATACTATATGGATGACTATGGGGGTGCATTATACTATATGGAGGATAATGGGGTGCATTATACTATATGGATGACTATGAGGGTGCATTTTATTATATGGGAGACTATGGGGTTTCATTATACTATATGGAGGATAATGGGGTGCATTATATTATATGGAAGACTATGGGGGTGCATTACACTATATGGAGGACTATTGGGGTGCATTACACTGTAAGGAGGGCTTTAGGGAGTATCATACTAACAATACTGTAACTTAGAGCCTGAAGTGTAACAGTTACAGAACTCCTCTTTATATACAGGACAGGACGCTGGCCCTTTAATTCCCAATCTGACCGCTATATACAGTGCAGGCTGTATACGCGCACACTCGCCGCCGCTGAAGAGGAATTATATCATCTGATGGTTTACATGAAGCGGCTCATTGCTTAACGACAGAACAAGTCATAAAAGGGAATTGAAGTAATAGAGGGAAAAAAATTACCAGCGAGAAATAAAGCCATAAAATGCGAAGAGGAGGAGGAGGGACATAAAGATGAAGAATGGACACGAAACACAACAGGGCGGCACTATGCTAGAGCCAGAGAGTAATGTCATAATGTAATAACATGTATAATAGTATAATACTATAACACAACAGGGCGGCACTATGCTAGAGCCAGAGAGTAATGTCATAATGTAATAACATGTATAATAGTATAATACTATAACACAACAGGGCGGCACTATGCTAGAGCCAGAGAGTAATGTCATAATGTAATAACATGTATAATAGTATAATACTATAACACAACGAGGCGGCACTATGCTAGAGCCAGAGAGTAATGTCATAATGTAATAACATGTATAATAGTATAATACTATAACACAACAGGGCGGCACTATGCTAGAGCCAGAGAGTAATGTCATAATGTAATAACATGTATAATAGTATAATACTATAACACAACGAGGCGGCACTATGCTAGAGCCAGAGAGTAATGTCATAATGTAATAACATGTATAATAGTATAATACTATAACACAACAGGGCGGCACTATGCTAGAGCCAGAGAGTAATGTCATAATGTAATAACATGTATAATAGTATAATACTATAACACAACAGGGCAGCACTATGCTAGAGCCAGAGAGTAATGTGATAATGTAATAACATGTATAATAGTATAATACTATAACACAACAGGGCAGCACTATGCTAGAGCGAGAGTGTAATGTCATAATGTAATAACATGTATAATAGTATAATACTATAACACAACAGGGCGGCACTATGCTAGAGCCAGAGAGTAATGTGATAATGTAATAACATGTATAATAGTTATAATACTATAACACAACAGGGCGTCACTATGCTAGAGGCAGAGTGTAATGTCATAATGTAATAACATGTGTAATAGTATAATACTATAACACAACAAGGCGGCACTATGCTAGAGCCAGAGAGTGTAATGTCATAATGTAATAACATGTGTAATAGTATAATACTATAACACAACAAGGCGGCACTATGCTAGAGCGAGAGTGTAATGTCATAATGTAATAACATGTATAATAGTATAATACTATAACACAACAGGGCGGCACTATGCTAGAGCCAGAGAGTAATGTCATAATGTAATAACATGTGTAATAGTATAATACTATAACACAACAGGGCGGCACTATGCTAGAGCCAGAGAGTAATGTCATAATGTAATAACATGTATAATAGTATAATACTATATCACAACAAGGCGGCACTATGCTAGAGCGAGAGTGTAATGTCATAATGTAATAACATGTATAATAGTATAATACTATAACACAACAGGGCGGCACTATGCTAGAGCCAGAGTGTAATGTCATAATGTAATAACATGTATAATAGTATAATACTATAACACAACAGGGCGGCACTATGCTAGAGCCAGAGAGTAATGTCATAATGTAATAACATGTGTAATAGTATAACACAACAGGGCGGCACTATGCTAGAGCCAGAGAGTAATGTCATAATGTAATAACATGTATAATAGTATAATACTATATCACAACAAGGCGGCACTATGCTAGAGCGAGAGTGTAATGTCATAATGTAATAACATGTATAATAGTATAATACTATAACACAACAGGGCGGCACTATGCTAGAGCCAGAGTGTAATGTCATAATGTAATAACATGTATAATAGTATAATACTATAACACAACAGGGCGGCACACTATGCTAGAGCCAGAGAGTAATGTCATAATGTAATAACATGTATAATAGTATAATACTATAACACAACAGGGCGGCACTATGCTAGAGCCAGAGAGTGTAATGTCATAATGTAATAACATGTGTAATAGTATAATACTATAACACAACAAGGCGGCACTATGCTAGAGCGAGAGTGTAATGTCATAATGTAATAACATGTATAATAGTATAATACTATAACACAACAGGGCGGCACTATGCTAGAGCCAGAGAGTAATGTCATAATGTAATAACATGTGTAATAGTATAATACTATAACACAACAGGGCGGCACTATGCTAGAGCCAGAGTGTAATGTCATAATGTAATAACATGTGTAATAGTATAATACTATAACACAACAGGGCGGCACTATGCTAGAGCCAGGGTGTAATGTCATAATGTAATAACATGTATAATAGTATAATACTATAACACAACAGGGCGGCACTATGCTAGAGCCAGAGAGTATTGTCATAATGTAATAACATGTGTAATAGTATAATACTATAACACAACAGGGCGGCACTATGCTAGAGCCAGGGTGTAATGTCATAATGTAATAACATGTATAATAGTATAATACTATAACACAACAGGGCGGCACTATGCTAGAGCCAGAGAGTAATGTCATAATGTAATAACATGTGTAATAGTATAATACTATAACACAACAGGGCGGCACTATGCTAGAGCCAGGGTGTAATGTCATAATGTAATAACATGTATAATACTATAACACAACAGGGTGGCACTATGCTAGAGCCAGGGTGTAATGTCATAATGTAATAACATGTATAATAGTATAATACTATAACACAACAGGGCGGCACTATGCTAGAGCCAGAGTGTAATGTCATAATGTAATAACATGTATAATAGTATAATACTATAACACAACAAGGCGGCACTATGCTAGAGCCAGAGAGTGTAATGTCATAATGTAATAACATGTGTAATAGTATAATACTATAACACAACAAGGCGGCACTATGCTAGAGCCAGAGAGTAATGTCATAATGTAATAACATGTGTAATAGTATAATACTATAACACAACAGGGCGGCACTATGCTAGAGCCAGAGAGTAATGTCATAATGTAATAACATGTATAATAGTATAATACTATATCACAACAAGGCGGCACTATGCTAGAGCCAGAGAGTAATGTCATAATGTAATAACATGTATAATAGTATAATACTATAACACAACAGGGCGGCACTATGATAGAGCCAGAGAGTAATGTCATAATGTAATAACATGTGTAATAGTATAACACTATAACACAACAGGGCGGCACTATGCTAGAGCCAGAGAGGAATGTCATAATGTAATAACATGTATAATAGTATAACACTATAACACAACAGGGCGGCACTATGCTAGAGCCAGAGAGGAATGTCATAATGTAATAACATGTGTAATAGTATAATACTATAACACGTCAAGGGTTAATGATCCGCACTGGAAGAAAACACACCTGCAAGAAGACTACACAGCATTGAAACAAGTGTGGCACCCCAGGGGTTAATGTGCCACAGAAACAACACAAAGTGTTAACTCCCCACACAACATTGGACACTACACTAGCACCTCTAGGCCAGAAGGGGGAGCTAAAGCAGGTCCCTTATATATTCTGGTGTAATGAGGAAGTAGTTAGTTCAGTACGTAGCAGTACTGTGAAGAGTTCAGTTCCTGGGAGTACTGAGAGACTGTAGTGTAAAGGAGCTGCGTCAGGCTTCTCTACAGTCTGCTCCTCGATTCTAGGCCTAGCCAGGGTCTGAGGGTAGGAGCACAAGAAACAGAGGAACACATCTGGGAGACTGAGTGACTTCACCACTCGCCCCGGAGGAGCGCACAGACCGGATACCGGATCTGAAACTGTGACTGACACACGCAGCACAGTAAACACCGGGATAGTGGAGGCTATAGATCTACACTGTACCTCAGCGAAGGAACACGGCGGGGTCAGAAGCACACGGAAGACTCAAGTTGCCTAGCAAGTGGGTACCTGTGAGGGAGAGACAGGCCCGCAGCTCAGCTAAAGCAGCAGGCCCACACACACAGTGCAGCAGTAGGAAGCTGAGGACCCGGACAGGGTGGGAGCAACCCGGCCCCGGTACAGACTCCGTGGACAGTTCTCTGCTAAAGGATATCTGCAGTAAAGCCTTTGTAAACTTCAAAAACTGTGAGTGTGTGTGATCCTTGTATCCAAGCCCTACTGTCCCTCACAAGCAGCCTCCGTCTCCACTATCATCCCTATCCTTCAACATCTATAGCACCATCATAGACTTTAACTACCACTGCCCCGGGGAACCAGGCTCCACCTGCGGAGAGCCGTTCCATCTCCAGCTGCCAAACATCATCCCCGGAGGTTCTGCAGCAGCGGTGGTCAGCTGACCACAACCCGTGGGTGGCGTCGCGACAAACTTCCCTGTAAATTTCCCCCCATTTACTTGCGGAACCCGGGACACGATCCGGACCAAGACCGCCGTGATATCCCCAGCAGTACCCCGGTCCGGTACCGAGTACCCCGTCCCAGTGGGCTCCACAACTTGGCGTCACGAACAGGATCTACCGTGCCCGTTAAAACAGTCATTGTATATCATCCAACTCATAATCTTCGATCCTCCCAAGACCTCCTTCTTTCTTCCACACTGAGAATCCCCCATCCTCTGGAATTCTGCACCCCAAAACACCCGACTGTCCTCCACATTCGGAACCTTCAAGCGGAACCTGAAAACCCATCTCTTCTGGGAGGGTCGGGCTATGTGTACGGTCGAGCTATGAAGGGGTGGGCTACTGGGATGGGGGCTATGATACATACACAGACATACATTAACAATTATGGGCGATATTGCCATACATGGGCTATATTATCATATATGAGCATTATGACCATATATGGACATTAGCCTGGGCAATGCCAGGCTCTACAGTTAGTGTAGTATAAGACTTTAATATCACAATCTAACAATACAATATAATAACATTCTAATAATATGGTATAAAAGTATAATAACAACCTTATAATACAGTTTAATAGTTTAATAATATGACAACACAATCTAATAATACAGTATGATATTATAATAATCCAATATAATATATATAATATAATTTATATAATATATACCATGTTTCTCACTTTTTAAGACGCACTGTTAGTCCCCCAAATTTTGGGGGGAAGTGGGGGTGCGTCTTATAAAGCGAAGGTACAATCTGTTGTGTTGTAAGCGAGGGGGGGCTAAGGAACGCGTTATCCCCACTGTCTTCTGACCGCGCTATCCCCGCTGTCTTCTGACCGCGCTATCCCCACTGTCTTCTGACTGCGCTATCCCCGCTGTCTTCTGACCGCGCTATCCCCACTGTCTGCTGACCGTGCTGTCTGCTGACCGCGCTGTCTGCGCTATCCCCGCTGTCTGCTGACCGCGCTATCCACGCTGTCTGCTGACCGCACTGTCCCCCGCTGTCTGCTGTGCTGGCATCTGGGTCCTGTGAGCGTCGCTGCAGAGTGACTTCATCACTGCGCACTGCTCTCAGGACCCAGATGCAGGCACAGCAGACAGCAGGGATAGCGCGGCACAGAAGACAGCGGGTAAGCGTGGCACAGCAGACAGCGGGCATAGCGCGGTCAGCAGGCAGTGGGGATAGCGCGGTGAGCAGGCAGCGGGGATAGCGCGGTCAGCAGGCAGCGGTGGAGCGAGGTGAGTATCACATTGTTTATTATTTTTTTAACTGTGTGCAAGGGTGGGGGCTCTATGTGCCAGCTTGGATGAAGAGGGACAGTGTCAGCATGGATGGAGGAGGACAGTGCCAGCTTGGATGAAGAGGGACAGTGCCAGCTTGGATGAAGAGGGACAGTGCCAGCATGGATGGAGGGATACAGTGCCAGCATGGATGAAGGGGGACAGTGCCAGCATGGATGGAGGAGGACAGTGCCAGCTTGGATGAAGAGGGACAGTGCCAGCTTGGATGAAGAGGGACAGTGCCAGCTTGGATGAAGAGGGACAGTGCCAGCATGGATGGAGGGATACAGTGCCAGCATGGATGAAGGGGGACAGTGCCAGCATGGATGGAGGAGGACAGTGCCAGCTTGGATGAAGAGGGACAGTGCCAGCTTGGATGAAGAGGGACAGTGCCAGCATGGATGGAGGGATACAGTGCCAGCATGGATGAAGGGGGACAGTGCCAGCATGGATGGAGGGATACAGTGCCAGCATGGATGAAGGGGGACAGTGCCAGCATGGATGGAGGAGGACAGTGCCAGCTTGGATGAAGAGGGACAGTGCCAGCATGGATGGAGGAGGACAGTGCCAGCTTGGATGAAGAGGGACAGTGCCAGCATGGATGAAGGGGGACAGTGCCAGCATGGATGGAGGGGGACAATGCCAGCATGATTGGAGGGAGATAGTGCCAACTTGGAGGGGTATTGTGCCAGCATGAGGGGACAGTGTGCCAGCATGGGGGCTATGTGTAACAGTGATGTGCCCCCAGGCTATGGGGTACTCGGGTACGGGGCCGGTGCTGGTCTCTCGGGGATCACGGTAGTCGTGACCCGATCCTGTGATCAGTCCAAAAAGAGGTATTTACAGGGGATTTGTCGTGACGCCACCCAGGGTATATGGTTAGTAGAACCACCGCTGCCATATTCCTGCTGGGGACGGTGACTTGGGGCAGCGTGGATGGTAAGCCCTCCTCGGGTAGGGCTGAGGGTTCCCAGGGCAGGAGTAGGTGGGTTGGATGGATGTAGTGTGGGGCTGTGCTGGGTACAAGTCACTTACTTTGCTGCTCCTCCTCCAGCCAATGTGCAGGGACTGTAGCTCCTCAGGTGGGATTCAATTGCAACATTTGCTGCTGCAGCTCTCCACAGTGCTGTTGGTTGGCGACTCTCCTGGTACCAGGTTCTGTTGCAGGGCACAGGGTAGTAGACGCAAGTAACACACACAGACTCCTGATAGCTGTTTCTCAGTCTGTTTACTGGAAGTTAAGCAGAAGGTATGAGCTGTCCCGGGCTGTTTAGAGAGCAGTTCGGGGTAGTTCACACCTGGCTGGTTCGTATTGGCTTCCTCACTGCACTGGTGGAGTGGCCCTGCAGTAGCTTCAGCTCAGACTGCCGGCCCTGTCTTTGTCCTCTGTAAACTAGTATAACAGGCAACTCGAGTCCTTCACTTCTTACTCTGCAGCGGGGTGTGAGCGTTTCTGGAGTATATGCTTTGCTGTGTTCCTAGCACTGCTTAGCTGGAGAATCTGGAGTCCCCCACTTTCCGGTGTTGACTGCCGGTGTGTTTTGACCTGCACTGTCTCGGACTCCGGTGTCCGTGCTTATGAGCTTCGTCTCCTGGGACGGCTTTGTGCTGCTCAGCCTCCCGGTGTGTTGTTTTGTCTCCTCCCCTCAGACCCTAGCCGTAGGCCTGGTCTTCATTGTGCGACTCTGAGATAGGCTTGGCACGGCACTTTTACACTCAGGTCCTCGGCACTGTTCTAGCTGACACTGAACTGTGCTCTTCACAGCCCTCCTGGGGACTGAACTACTCGGTTGCTCCTCAGACCAGAATATATAGGGGAGCTCACCCTGAAGCCAGGCTTGGTCTCCCCCCTTCTAGCTGGGAGGTGTTGGTATTGTTTGTGTGTTGCCTGAGTGGAACACCCTTTACTGCTTTCTGGTGACACCTAATGGCGGTGACTGTGGCACGGTGGTACTGGGGTGTCACATACCCCCTTAGTGAAAGACAGTACTCCGGGACTGTGGCAATTTTTCAACAACATAACAGGAACAACAATTTCAAGTATGTACAAAGTCTTAAAAAAAAAATTACAAAGACGAATAAATTCAAAAAGAGTCCAAAAGCAGTCTCTCCAGAGGTTAGTCCATTTCCCTCCAGGGCTGGTAAATGTTTATTTACAAGAAAGTCTTTACCACAACCAGTCCAGTGGTATATAATGGTTCATTTTTTTTTTATTAAATGAATAGAGTTCATATAGGAATGTCTCTGTAGGTACTGGGCTTTATGGTTTCAATGTTGCACATATAAGCAAACGCCTAAGGTCTCTATGGGTGTCTCTGCTTAGGAGGCCTGGCTTCACTTATACCACCCCCAAGCACTTTATTTCCCTAACTTGATATGCATGGGGGTTAATCCAGTTCCTCCATCCTTCTGTACACTGTTTACTGGGTTCTATTCTTACTGTATTTACACTATAAAACATATGTACATTACTGGTATTCACATTCTAATCTTTATAACGTACTGGTAACTGACCCTGTGTACTGCATAGTGACCTTCTTACTACAAGTGTACTGGGTGTACTCAGTGTTAGGCTATGTGCAGAACTATATTTTTCTTGTGTTTCTAGTTCTGGGGATGGGGATCCACTAGTCGGACTGGCAAGTTCACTGGGTTCAGGAATCTGTTCTTCCTGTTCTTCCTCTATGGGTTCAACTTCCAGTTCTTCTCATCTTGGGATTTCTTCTTCTGGTTGCTGCACGGGTTCAGGTGGTAGTGCAGGCACTGGTTTGGGTTCTGCCACTTGATGAAATGTGAGCATTGGGACTAATAAGGCTCCATGATAGTTCATCAAGGTTTTTGGAAAATCTCCTAAGACTGTATGGAACACATCTTCTTCTTTCTTAGGGTCATCTGTTTTGGTTACAGTATTCGCTGGTGTCTTCAGGGTTTCAGGACACAACTTCAAGTGATCTCTGGATACTGCTGAGGATGTCTTGCCTCCATCTTTCCTAATTAAACACACTTTAGTATTATCAAAGTTTGATGGGAGAACAGTGTATGGTGTTGGTTCCCATTGATCATCCAATTTATGGGTTCTTCTGTTTCTTTTAAAAACTTGTTCACCAGGTTGCAAAGGAGCTGTGGAAGCATGTTGATTGAATGTTTTCTCTTGCTTGCTGGAGACTCTTTTCAACACATTCTTGAACTTGAAGGTATTCCTGTTTACGTAGAGTATCCCAATTAGTTGAACCTGAATCTTCTGCATCTGATTTGACAATTCCCATATCCAAATCAATTGGTAGCTTACCGGGTCTTGCTCTCATAATATAAGCTGGGGTACAATTGGTTGAACTCAGCGGAATATGGTTGTACAAGTCTATCAAGTCGGGTAACTTCTCTGGCTATTGATTTCTTTCCGATGCTGGCAATGTCTTACTTTGCAGTAGCTCCAGGTATGGCTGATGGATTTTGCACTGTAGCTGAACACCGGTCTGTATCATGAGGCTCTTCTGCCTGCAATATGCGGATTGCTCTTTCTTTAAACTCCACAAAGTTCAAGTCTGGATTTTGTATTGCCATCATCCGCAGTCGTCCTCTATGAAGAGGGAATAATAGTCCATCTACAAACTGGTCAATTAGTAACTTGTCTTCCCCTTGTGCCCAGGCGGGTTCTGCCTGTTTGAGTGCCCTGAGTGCCTCCTGCAGATTTAAAGGGAACCTGTCACCTGGATCTAAGCCCCTACACTGAGCTAAATCCGCCCTATAAAACAGCAGAAAAATAACTTATAACTTACAGAAGTCCCTGAGGCTGGGGACTGAGAAGGCGGCCCCAGACTCCATTTTGCCCCTCCTCGATGCAGCAGCACACACCCCGCTGGGCAGTGTTATTCTTTCTTCATCGCCACCTCCTCCATTTGGAATCTCCCACCCGCTTTACACTGTAAGGTAGCGGTTAGGATCGGCACGACAGAAGGCAGTGACTCAGGTATTTGCTCACACAGCACACAGTTTAATGGCACAGTTCAGGTATTCACAGACCTCCAGGTTCCGGGGCGCAGCCGAGTACAAATTCATACAATCCCAACAGCTGATATAGAAGCTCTGTACCTTCCCCCGGGTAGGCTGTGTTAGGTCTGCACACAACCTTTCTCTCCTCACCGTCCGCTCATTAGCCTCATGAACATCCACTCTGAGAGAGCTCACAGGCTGTGTTAAATCTTCACACAGCTCTCTACACAGCAGCTCCTGCTTCTGTCCTGACACACTCAACCCCCTCCCCACAGCCCAGGGCAGCTCATATCATCTCCTATTCACCCGCACACGTGGGCATCAGTGCTTTCAATCAGCACTCAGCTCCAGCAGCAGCTAACCCTGTGTGTGCTGCTACCGAGCAGAAGATACAATCTCCCATATGCTGTGTCTCGGTCAGGGGACACATCGAGGTCGCATCACCACAACATGATAGGTGTGAAGCAGAGATTCCAAATGGAGTAAGCGGCGATGAAGAAAGAATAACGTCGCCCAGCGGGGCGTGTGCTGCTGCATTGAGGAGGGGCAGAATGGAGCCTGGCGCCGCCTTTTCAGTCCCCAGCCTCAGGGACTTCTGTAAGTTCTAAGTTATTTTTCTGCTGTTTTATAGGGCGGATTTAGCTCAGAGAGGGATAGATAGGGAGCAACTAGGAAGGTGCAGGGACAGGTAGTGATAGTGTAGGGGCTTAGATCCAGGTGACAGGTTCCCTTTAAAGCAAAGTCTCTCACACTCTCTTGTGGCTTCTGTCGGCACCCAAAGAATCTCATCTTAGCCCGGGCATCCACAATGGTCTCAAAAGTGGCTTTCAATCTGGTCAGCACATGCTCTACAGTATCTCTATTGTCATCTGACCAGGACTTCACTTCCCACTCTGCATGTCCAGTTAACTGTCCCAGAAGCATACTGACATGCTAGCCCTCCGTAAGGGAATATATGCGATAATAACTGTCCAGTTTGTCTTTAAAGTCAGTTAAGGTATTGGGCTCACCTGAGTGTTGCGGCAGCCATGTTGCGCCCGGGGTGTACGGCATCAGGAACAGCATGATGGGCAAACATCTTTTGCCCTCCAGCACCTCCAGGTGCTCCGTCCACTCGCTGTTCGGGCTGCGCTGGCTGCGACATCCTTCCGCCCCTTAATTAACGCTGACCCTGCCGGTCATCCACTTTCATCAGGGTGCACAAGAATCGCTCCGGTGTGCAGCAAGGCTTTGCATCCCCGCTGGGTGTCGTCAGACCGCAGGCCAGGCCTCGCGCTCTCTGGAGGGTACCGCCCATGATGACACGCTCCTTTTCTTCCCGTGCGCCGCGCTGGAAGAAGGTCTGAGGACCGAAACGTCCACCACAGAGATGCCTGAAGGCCATTAAAGGCATATTACATCTTCATTGGAGTGCTGCAGTCGTTTATTGGTCTATATATATATATATATATATATATAATATAATAATGTACAGTGCCTTGTGAAAGTATTCAGCCCCCTATATACAGTGCCTTGTGAAAGTATTCAGCCCCCTATATACAGTGCCTTGTGAAAGTATTCAGCCCCCTATATACAGTGCCTTGATATGCATGGGGGTTAATCCAGTTCCTCCATCCTTCTGTACACTGTTTACTGGGTTCTATTCTTACTGTATTTACACTATAAAACATATGTACATTACTGGTATTCACATTCTAATCTTTATAACGTACTGGTAACTGACCCTGTGTACTGCATAGTGACCTTCTTACTACAAGTGTACTGGGTGTACTCAGTGTTAGGCTATGTGCAGAACTATATTTTTCTTGTGTTTCTAGTTCTGGGGATGGGGATCCACTAGTCGGACTGGCAAGTTCACTGGGTTCAGGAATCTGTTCTTCCTGTTCTTCCTCTATGGGTTCAACTTCCAGTTCTTCTAATCTTGGGATTTCTTCTTCTGGTTGCTGCACGGGTTCAGGTGGTAGTGCAGGCACTGGTTTGGGTTCTGCCACTTGATGAAATGTGAGCATTGGGACTAATAAGGCTCCATGATAGTTCATCAAGGCTTTTGGAAAATCTCCTAAGACTGTATGGAACACATCTTCTTCTTTCTTAGGGTCATCTGTTTTGGTTACAGTATTCGCTGGTGTCTTCAGGGTTTCAGGACACAACTTCAAGTGATCTCTGGATACTGCTGAGGATGTCTTGCCTCCATCTTTCCTAATTAAACACACTTTAGTATTATCAAGGTTTGATGGGAGAACAGTGTATGGTGTTGGTTCCCATTGATCATCCAATTTATGGGTTCTTCTGTTACTTTTAAAGACTTGTTCACCAGGTTGCAAAGGAGCTGTGGAAGCATGTTGATTGAATGTTTTCTCTTGCTTGCTGGAGACTCTTTTCAACACATTCTTGAACTTGAAGGTATTCCTGTTTACGTAGAGTATCCCAATTAGTTGAATCTGAATCTTCTGCATCGGATTTGACAATTCCCATATCCAAATCAATTGGTAGCTTACCGGGTCTTGCTCTCATAATATAAGCTGGGGTACAATTGGTTGAACTCAGCGGAATATGGTTGTACAAGTCTATCAAGACGGGTAACTTCTCTGGCTATTGATTTCTTTCCGATGCTAGCAATGTCTTCAAAAGGTCAATCACTATGTGGTTCATGTTATCACATAAGCCATTTGTCTGTGGATGATATGCTGTTTTCCGAATCTTCTTACGCCCATACATGTTACAGAATTCTTTAAACACCTCTGCTTCAAAAGCTGGACCTTGATCTGCTAAGACCTGTTCAGGGTAGCCATGAGGTCTGCAAAAGTATGTCTGGAATGCTGTTCTTGCTGTAAGATCCTTTACTGGCACCACCACGAGGAAACGGGAATAGTGGTCCACGATTGTCAAGGCATAGACGTAGCTTGGTGTTAGTTTGACGTGGTCGAATGCTACTAACTCTAGTGACTGCTTGGTGATTATGGACTTGAGCGGAGCTCTCTGTCTCTCTTGATCGGGCCACACTTTCTAAAATAGTCTTCAATTGATCTTCTCATGCCAACCCAGTAGAATCTTCCTCTTAACAGCACTTCCAACTTCTTCCATCCAAAATGTCCTGCATCGTCATGGTAAGCTTGTAAGACCATCTTGGTATCTTCTTGGGAACTATGATCTGCCAGACCAACTCATGCGTCTTGGGATTCATATGTCTTCTGCATAACTTCTCTTTATACAGGAACAATCTACCTCTTTCCTTCCAGAGTTGTTGAGCTTCAGCTGGAGCATCTTTACCAGGGTATGCACCTTCATGTGTCAACAGTATTTTGACTAGTCCCACAGCTAGATCACTGTCTTGTACATCAGCCCATCCATTGTGTGATAAGGGGTTAAGTGTCGCGTGTTGGTTCCTCTGGTGCACACTTGCTGCTTTAGGGCGGTGAAAGGCTGGTAGCTCTATCTCTTCTAGCTCCTCCGGTTCCTCTTCCACATCTCCTAAGTGTGGCATCCGGGATAAGGCATCTGCATTCCCATTCTTGCGACTTGCTCTGTATTTGATGTTAAAGTTGTATTTAGACAGCCGGGCCATCCATCTCTTTTCCACTTTTCCAACGCACCTAATTTTTGCTGACTCCAGGTGGGTCAATGGGTTGTTATCAGTATAGATGGTAAACTTCGCAGCTGCCAGGTAGTGTTTGAAATGTTCTGTTACAGCCCAAACTACTGCCAGTAGTTCTAACTTGAAAGAGCTGTAATTTTAAGGCTTTCTTTCCTTAGGCCGGAGTTTCCTGCTTGCAAAGGCGATAACTCTTTGCCTTCTTGCATCTGCGACAACACTGCTCCCAGCCCCACGTTGCTGGCATCCGTGTACAGAATGAAGGGTTGATGGTAGTCAGGAACTTCAGCTTCCTGAAGGATTCCTCCCTTTTTTCACTCCACTGGAAAGGAGGACTTCGAGCTGAAGACTTCTTAGACTGCCCTACCAGGACGTCTTGTAGAGAAGCTGCTAGCTTGGTGAAGACTTTGATAAGTCTTCTATAGTAGCCTACCAGGCCCAGGAACTGCCTCACCTCTTCCACGCTGGTGGGTCTTGGCCAATTCCTTATCACTGTAACCTTCTCGGAATCTGGTGCTACGCCTTCGGAACTCACCACATGTCTGAGGTACTGCACCTTTGGTTCCAGCAGGTGACACTTAGATGGCTTGACCTTCATGCCGTACCCGGACAAGGCTTCAAACACTTCTGCCAGGCCTTGTAGATGCTCTTCATATGTCTTGGAGTAGACTATGATGTCGTCCATGTACAGGAGGTCAGTTTCGAAGTTTTTGTGTCCTAAGCAGCTCTCCATCAGGCTTTGGAATGTACCAGGTGCGTTGCAGAGTCCAAACGGCATACAATTGAACTCACAGAGGCCCATGGGCGTAGTGAACGCAGTCTTCTCACGTTCGGCCTCGGCCACAGGAACCTGCCAGTACCCACTAGTCAGATCTAGGGTAGAAAAGTAGTTAGCAGATTTTAATGCAGTTAATGATTCTTCTATTCTGGGTAATGGGTATGCGTCCTTGTGTGTAATGCGCATGATCTGCCGGTAATCTACACACATTCTCATGGTCCCATCCTTCTTTTTAACTAACACTAGAGGCGCTGCCCAGGGGCTACAACTGTCTCTTATTACCCCTGCAGATTTCATCTCTTTAAGCATGTATTTAGCACATTGGTAGTGAGCGGGTGGTAATGGTCTATACCTCTCCTTTATGGGTGGATGACTACCTGTGGGTATAGTGTGCTCTACCCCTTTGATCTGCCCAAAGTCTAGAGGGTGTTTGCTGAATATTTGCTCGTACTCCCTCACTACCCGGTATACTCCATGCTTTTGGTGAGAGGGTGCAACTTTTGGCACCAATCCTCCAGTTTTCCCCTCTGGACCATTACAATTCGCCTGATGGGTTCAATGGTTCAACTGTGGTGATGGCGTTGTTATCCACAGTGTACAACTTAGCCATGGTAGCATACTTTGGTAGGATCACCTCATCCTCTCCGCAATTTAGAAGGCGTATTGGCACTCTACCCCTGTGTATCTCAACTACTCCTCCAGCCATCAGTACAATGGGTCTACTGTCTGAGGACACGGGTTCTACCAGGGCCTGATAGTCTTGCCCTTTGATGCCTATTGCGGCTCTGCACCAGACCAACATTTCAGTTTTGGGAGGTATTACAATGGGTATTGGATCACTTACCCTTGCACTGCCAATCTCTCCACCTGATAACTCTACCTGCTGCTTCATCATCAGAGCCTTTATATTCTTCTGCAGGACTCGCTGTTGTCCGGAACTGGCAGTACCGGCAATGCGCTGTAAAACACCAATCATTTCTGCAAGACAATGTTCCATCACATTCATGCCTATCAAAATAGTTAGGTCATGCTCATGATGGTCAACATCAACAATTATTATACCCTGATCTTTTAATTCAACCTTCCCAATTTTAATGGTCATGTCCTTAAACCCAATTTGTGGTACCAGTTTACCATTACTAGCCCATATATTCAAGTCATCATCTGGGCCACGGGTAATGTCTGAATCAGCCTTAGTACTGCTTAAAAAGGATATAAGGTATGGAGGAGATCTGCGAGCCGGTGTCCAACAAAGCATTCATGGGGATCCCATCCAGCACGACAGGGATTGTTGGACGTCCTCCCACATACCGGTTCTGCCAATTTGAGGGACCTTGGGAGTTCATTCCTGAGCAGCGGCCCGCTTCCCCTCGGGATCCTCGTTTAAAGCACACTCTCTGGCAAAATGGCCCGCTTCTCCGCAGTGGCGACAAGTGGGCTGCCCATTAGGTTGGTAGCGGTCGTTGGGTATCTCCTGGGTCTCATGCATGGTCATCCTCCTTGCTGGTAGCCATTCGATCTTCTCCACGGGCTTGGATCCACGCAGCTGTTGTGTCACTTTGGCCATGTCAGCTACAGTTTCAGTTAGGGCATTGATCTTTTGGTTCAGGGCCTCATTAGTGATGGGCTCCGGGGACTTTGCAGTAGCTCCAGGTACAGCTGATGGATTTTGCACTGTAGCTGAACACCGGGCAGAGTCTGTATCATGAGGCTCTTCTGCCTGCAATATGCGGATTGCTCTTTCTTTAAACTCCACAAAGTTCAAGTCTGGATTTTGTATTGCCATCATCCGCAGTCGTCCTCTATGAAGAGGGAATAATAGTCCATCTACAAACTGGTCAATTAGTAACTTATCTTCCCCTTGTGCCCAGGCGGGTTCTGCCTGTTTGAGTGCCCGGAGTGCCTCCTCCAGATTTAAAGGGAACCTGTCACCTGGATCTAAGCCCCTACACTATCACTAGCTGTCCCTGCACCTTCCTAGCTGCTCCCTATCTATCCCTCTCTGAGCTAAATCCGCCCTATAAAACAGCAGAAAAATAACTTAAACTTACAGAAGTCCCTGAGGCTAGGGACTGACAAGGCAGCCCAGGCTCCATTCTGCCCTCCTCGATGCAGCAGCACACGCCCCGCTGGGCGGCATTATTCTTCATCGCCACCTCCTCCATTTGGAATCTCTCACCCGCTTTACACTGTAAGGTAGCAGTTAGGATCGGCACGACAGAAGGCAGTGACTCAGGTATTTGCTCACACAGCACACAGTTTAATGGCACAGTTCAGGTATTCACAGACCTCCAGGTTCCGGGGCACAGATGAGTACAACCTCATACAATCCCAACAGCTGATAAAGAAGCTCTGTACCTTCCCCGGGGTAGGCTGTGTTAGGTCAGCACACAACCTTTCTCTCCTCACCGTCCGCTCATTAGCCTCATGAACGTCCACTCTGAGAGCTCCCAGGCTGTGTTAAATCTTCACACAGCTCTCTACACAGCAGCTCCTGCTTCTGTCCTGACACACTAAACCCCCTCCCCACAGCCCAGGGCAGCTCCTATCATCTCCTATTCACCCGCACACCTGGGCATCAGTGCTTTCAATCAGCACTCAGCTCCAGTAGACGCTAACCCTGTGTGTGCTGCTACCGAGCAGAAGATACAATCTCCCATATGCTGTGTCTCGGTCAGGGGACACATCAAGGTCGCATCACCACAACATGATAGGTGTGAAGCAGAGATTCCAAATGGAGGAGGCGGCGATGAAGAAAGAATAATGCCGCCCAGCGGGGCGTGTGCCGCTGCATTGAGGAGGGGCAGAATAGAGCCTGGGGCCGCATTTTCAGTCCCCAGCCTCAGGGACTTATGTAAGTTCTAAGTTATTTGTCTGCTGTTTTATAGGGTGGATTTAGCTCAGAGAGGGATAGATAGGGAGCAGCCAGGAAGGTGCAGGGACAGGTAGTGATAGTGTAGGGGCTTAGATCCAGGTGACAGGTTCCCTTTAAAGCAAAGTCTCTCACACTCTCTTGTGGCTTCTGTCGGCACTCAAAGAATCTCATCTTAGCCCGGGCATCCACACTGGTCTCAAAAGTGGCTTTCAATCTGGTCAGCACATGCTCTACATTATCTCTATTGTCATCTGACCAGGACTTCACTTCCCACTCTGCATGTCCAGTTAACTGTCCCAGAAGCATACTGACATGCTAGCCCTCCGTAAGGGAATATATGCGATAATAACTGTCCAGTTTGTCTTTAAAGTCAGTTAAGGTATTGGGCTCACCTGAGTGTTGCGGCAGCCATGTTGCGCCCGGGGTGTACGGCATCAGGAACAGCATGATGGGCAAACATCTTTTGCCCTCCAGCACCTCCGGGTGCTCCGTCCACTCGCTGTGCGGGCTGCGCTGGCTGCGACATCCTTCCGCCCCTTAGTTAACGCTGACCCTGCCGGTCATCTACTTTCATCAGGGTGTACAAGAATCGCTCCGGTGTGCAGCAAGGCTTTGCATCCCTGCTGGGTGTCGTCAGACCGCAGGCTAGGCCTCGCTTCGCGCTCTCTGGAGGGTACCGCCCATGATGACACGCTCCTTTTCTTCCCGTGCGCCACGCTGGAAGAAGGTCTGAGGACCGAAACGTCCACCACAGAGATGCCTGAAGGCCATTAAAGGCATATTACATCTTCATTGGAGTGCTGCAGTCGTTTATTGGTCTATATATATATATATATATATATATATATTATATAATATAATAATATACAGTGCCTTGTGAAAGTATTCGGCCCCTTGAACTTTTCAACCTTTTGCCACTTTTCAGGCTTCAAACATAAAGATATAAAATGGTGTAGGACACAATCGTGTTAATCCTCTGTAGCGCCCCCTTGTGCTGTGATCTAGCTGAAGTCTCTTGGGGTTTGCCTCATTCTTCCTTGCAGAACAGCTGGAGCTCAGTGAGGTTGGATGAAGCGTTTGTGATCAGCAGTTTTCAGCTCTTCCACAGATTCTTCATTGGATTCAGGTCTGGATGTGACTTGGCCATTCTAACACCTGGAGACGGTGATTTTTGATCCTTTCCATTGTAGATTTTGCTTTATGTTTGGGATCATTGTCTTGTTGGAAGATAAATCTCCGTCCCAGTCTCAGGTCTTTTGCAGACTCCAGCAGGTTTTCCTCCAGCATGCTCCTGTATTTGGCTCCGTCCATCTTCCCATCAATTGTAACCATCTTCCCTGTCCCTGCTGAAGAAAAGCCCAAACCATGATGCTGCCACCACCATGTGTGACAGTGAGGATGGTGTTTTGAGGCCTCCACCATGTGTGACAGTGGGGATGGTGTTTTCAGGCCTC
Source organism: Allobates femoralis (assembly GCA_033576535.1). Taxonomy (NCBI): domain Eukaryota; kingdom Metazoa; phylum Chordata; class Amphibia; order Anura; family Aromobatidae; genus Allobates; species Allobates femoralis. The sequence continues at coordinate 869,440,295 of JARQOC010000003.1, read as the reverse complement.
CACCATGTGTGACAGTGGGGATGGTGTTTTCAGGCCTCCACCATGTGTGACAGTGGGGATGGTGTTTTCAGGCCTCCACCATGTGTGACAGTGGGGATGGTGTTTTCAGGGTGATGAGCTGTGCTGCTTTTACACCAAACATATCGTTTTGCATTGTGGTCAAAAAGTTTGATTTTGGTTTCCTCTGACCAGAGCCCCTTATTCCACATGTTTGGTGTCTCCCCGGTGGCTTGTGGCGAACTTCACACCAGACTTTTTATGGATATCTTTGAGAAATGGCTTCTTCTTGCGGCTCTTCCATAAAGACCAGATTTGTCCTTGTACGACTGATTGTTGTCCTATGGACAGACTCTCCCACCTCAGCTGTAGATCTCTGCAGATCATCCAGAGGGATCATGGGCCTTTTGGCCTCATCTCTGATCAGTCTTCTCCTTGTTCCAGATGAAAGTTTAGAGGGACGGCCGGGTCTTGGTAGATTTGCAGTGGTGTGATACTCCTTCCATTTCAATATGATTGCTTGCACAGCGCTCCTTCAGATGTTTAACATAGTTCTGCATAGTAAATAAACAATTGAACTGTCTCTCTTGCACATGGTAAATGGCCCTTCAAATTAAAAAGGATCCCTGGGACTTATATTTGACCAGTGTCCTCCAGAACCTGTGCTTACCAAGGGTAAACAGCGCTATAATGCACATGTGGCCATGCCTGGTACTGCAGTTCTCCATTGGACTATGTACACTATGGACTGTTGGGTTCCGGATCCTTAGGACCAGTGTTAACCGAGCAAACAGTGCCATAATGTACATGTGGCCATGCCTGGTACTGCTAGACTAAATATACTATGGACTGCTAGGCTACAGACCCCAGGACCAGTGTTGTTTGAGGGTAAACAGCGCCATATATGCAGGTGTGGCCAGGTCTGGTACTGCAGTTCACCATTGGACTATGTACACTATGGTCTGTTGGGTTCCGGACCCTGAGGACCAGTGTTCACTGAGGGCAAACAGTGCTATAATGCACATGTGGCCATGCTTGGTACTGCCAGACTATGTATATTATGGACTGTTGGACTACAGACCCCAGGACCAGTGTTGTTTGAGGGTAAGCAGCGCCATATATGCAGGTGTGGCCAGGTCTGGTACTGCAGTTCACCATTGGACTATGTACACTATGGTCTGTTGGGTTCCGGACCCTGAGGACCAGTGTTCACTGAGGGCCAACAGTGCCATAATGCACATGTGGCCATGCCTGGTACTGCCAGACTATGTATACTATGGAATGTTGGACTACAGACCCCAGGACCAGTGTTGTTTGAGGGTAAACAGCGCCATATATGCAGGTGTGGCCATGTCTGGTATTGCAGTTCTCCATACACATGGGGGGGTCTTTTGTTCTCCAGACCCCACTCCTGGTACGGATACCATTAATATGATGTAAGCTCCATATTTCCTATAAATTGTTAGACGTGTTCGGACCCCCTCCCCTTCCCCTTTTATAAATGATCCCCCCATGGAGGAGAAGTCACTTTCGGTGTCAGGACGCAGATTTTTCTCTCCGTCCGTCATTAGGATGGAAGGAGCCCAATCAGCTGATTACCTAATGCTTCCGTACTTTGTTCTGTGACAGTCCTAAATGGATGCGCTAAATCTTGGCTCCGCGCGCCGCCATAGACTTTCAATCACATCCCATTAAAACAAAAAAGAGCCTCATTTATTTAACACTTCGTCTGCTGGGAAAGAAATCATTGCCAGGAAAAGGGAATCGAAACGCAGAGGAACCAAAGATCCCACTTACAAGATTAACTGCAAGACAAGATACCGGAGACAACCTGCCCAAACCAGGATCGGGAAGGAGCTTGGTTATGTTCTAGGGTCTCAGGGATCCCCCGAGTGTGACCAGCGTTGGCCCTTTCTACACTGGATCAAGGTGCGCCGGTTTCTTTAAGAGGAGCGCGCCTCCTTAATAATTGGTGCTGTATTCATGCTGAAATCTATGATGAATCGAGCACACTTGGCCACACGACGTCTGTCGTCCTTCTGATGACTGCAAATCCCAAGCGCTCTAATGACCAGGCCCTTAGATAATTGTATGCTGGTACTTACACCATCAGGGGTAAACAGACAGCTTTGAACTCAGCCAATACAATGACTTGTAGTAAGACAGGAGAGACGCTGCAGTTTTCTTCCAGAATCTGGTATTAAGTTCAACTTAATAGGAATGATCTGTACAGGGGTTGCAGATGTGTGTTCAGCAAAGGCTTCTGCAAACTCACTGAGGAAGAAGGGAGGAGCATCCTATACAGAGCTCCTCTACAGGTGGGACATAGGATCACACTTCATACAGTCTAAATCTACCTAGCAACAACTGGGGAATTTCCTGATTGGAAGAAATGCACAATGCAGAGAAATATATAGACCAGGTTGTTCCTATTCGTATAACACAACAGAGATCTTCACACTTTTCAAAAAGTTGTTGGAGCCGACATTTTTGCAGAACTTTGCAACATTTCAAGCAATTTTATGCAGCATCGTCTTAATGAATTTGATCCCTGGGGTAAAAATGACCCCGATGCTCATGTGTCTCATTCCTGCAGATTCCTGCCCCGTCCACCGTCACCATATATCGTCTTCTTGGCAAAGGTCTTCATTAGCCCAAGTTTTAGGTGGAGAGGCGGAAGGGAGACTCTTTTCTGGAGACACCAGAGGAAGCACACTCTTTCTTCCAGGGGGCACACTCTTTCTTCCAGGGGGCACACTCTTTCTTCCAGGAGGCACACTCTTTCTTGCAGGAGGCACACTCTTTCTTCCAGGAGGCACACTCTTTCTTCCAGGAGAGGCACACTCTTTCTTCCAGGAGAGGCACACTCTTTCTTCCAGGAGAGGCACACTCTTTCTTTCAGGAGGCACACTCTTTCTTCCAGGAGGCACACTTTTTCTTCCAGGAAGCACTCTTTCTTCCAGGAGACACACTCTTTCTTCCAGGAGACACACTCTTTCTTCCAGGAGAGGCACACTCTTTCTTCCAGGAGAGGCACACTCTTTCTTCCAGGAGAGGCACACTCTTTCTTCCAGGAGAAGCACACTCTTTCTTCCAGGAGAGGCACACTCTTTCTTCCAGGAGAGGCACATTCTTTCTTCCAGGAGAGACACACTCTTTCTTCCAGGAGGCACACTTTTTCTTCCAGGAGGCACACTCTTTCTTCCAGGAGGCACACTCTTTCTTCCAGGAGGCACACTCTTTCTTCCAGGAGAGGCACACTCTTTCTTCCAGGAGAGGCACACTCTTTCTTCCAGGAGACACACTCTTTCTTCCAGGAGGCACACTCTTTCTTCCAGGAGGCACACTCTTTCTTCCAGGAGGCACACTCTTTCTTCCAGGAGAGGCACACTCTTTCTTCCAGGAGGCACACTCTTTCTTCCAGGAGAGGCACACTCTTTCTTCCAGGAGAGGCACACTCTTTCTTCCAGGAGACACACTCTTTCTTCCAGGAGAGGCACACTCTTTCTTCCAGGAGAGGCACACTCTTTCTTCCAGGAGAGGCACACTCTTTCTTCCAGGAGAGGCACACTCTTTCTTCCAGGAGAAGCACACTCTTTCTTCCAGGAGAGGCACACTCTTTCTTCCAGGAGAGGCACATTCTTTCTTCCAGGAGAGACACACTCTTTCTTCCAGGAGGCACACTTTTTCTTCCAGGAGGCACACTCTTTCTTACAGGAGACACACTCTTTCTTCCAGGAGGCACACTCTTTCTTCCAGGAGGCACACTCTTTCTTCCAGGAGGCACACTCTTTCTTCCAGGAGAGGCACACTCTTTCTTCCAGGAGGCACACTCTTTCTTCCAGGAGAGGCACACTCTTTCTTCCAGGAGAGGCACACTCTTTCTTCCAGGAGGCACACTCTTTCTTCCAGGAGAGGCACACTCTTTCTTTCAGGAGGCACACTTTTTCTTCCAGGAGGCACACTTTTTCTTCCAGGAGACACACTCTTTTTTCCAGGAGGCACACTCTTTCTTCCAGGAGGCACACTCTTTCTTCCAGGAGAGGCACACTCTTTCTTCCAGGAGAGGCACACTCTTTCTTCCAGGAGACACACTCTTTCTTCCAGGAGAGGCACACTCTTTCTTCCAGGAGAGGCACACTCTTTCTTCCAGGAGAGGCACACTCTTTCTTCCAGGAGAGGCACACTCTTTCTTCCAGGAGAAGCACACTCTTTCTTCCAGGAGAGGCACACTCTTTCTTCCAGGAGAGGCACATTCTTTCTTCCAGGAGAGACACACTCTTTCTTCCAGGAGGCACACTTTTTCTTCCAGGAGGCACACTCTTTCTTACAGGAGACACACTCTTTCTTCCAGGAGGCACACTCTTTCTTCCAGGAGGCACACTCTTTCTTCCAGGAGGCACACTCTTTCTTCCAGGAGAGGCACACTCTTTCTTCCAGGAGGCACACTCTTTCTTCCAGGAGAGGCACACTCTTTCTTCCAGGAGAGGCACACTCTTTCTTCCAGGAGGCACACTCTTTCTTCCAGGAGGCACACTCTTTCTTTCAGGAGGCACACTTTTTCTTCCAGGAGGCACACTTTTTCTTCCAGGAGACACACTCTTTTTTCCAGGAGGCACACTCTTTCTTCCAGGAGGCACACTCTTTCTTCCACTAAGCAGAAGTTCTGCTTTTACACTGGTTTTTGTTGAGTCTTTAAGAAGCCAGTATTCTTAAGGTCTGTGCTCTTGTTTAAGCTCTGGCTGCCTAGGTGGAAAAAACATATTTTTGTCCATCATGTGCCTGTCATGGGTGACCTAGGACCTGTAGGTTGTTAGGCTTGGTGAATTAGCTCCATACTTGTTTTTAAATGTAGTCAATATCTTTTGGTGCTGCAGGGGTTAAGGTTCCTTTTCTGTGTGGTTGCTCTTTGCAGATTAAACTCCTGCAAGTTTTGGTGACCACTCCCCTCCACTATAAAGAGTCACATGTCTGGTCAGCTGACACTGGTGATAGACAAAATGAGACTCAAAGTCCAAACCTGTCATGAGTCTCCCAAGAACAGGAGACCCTTGTGACACAATCTCAGCCATGTGCAATTTCAATGATCTCAGTGATCTGAAATCTCAGTGAATTGGGGCAATCTGAGTGATCAGCAGGTCATCATCAATCTTTTGGATGGGTCAGAACTTGCGATGATCCCCATGTGAGTAGAGCGGAGGTTGATCATGGACACATCCACTCCATTCATTCTTATTGTGACTGCTGGAAAGAACCGAGGGCATGAGTTGGCTGATCTTTGGCTCGCTCGTTATCAATGTTTGTAATGTAGGTTGTGAAAACACGGGGGTCAGTGGGCGCTCTCCTCTGTGGAGACACGGGGGTCAGTGGGTGCTCTCCTCTGTGGAGACACGGGGGTCAGTGGGTGCTTTTCACTGGGGAGACACGGGGGTCAGTGGGTGCTCTCCTCTGTGGAGAAACGGGGGTCAGTGGGTGCTCTCCTCTGTGGAGACACGGGGGTCAGTGGGTGCTCTCTGTGGAGACACGGGGGTCAGTGGGTGCTCTCCTCTGTGGAGACACGGGGGTCAGTGGGTGCTCTCCTCTGTGGAGACACGGGGGTCAGTGGGTGCTCTCTGTGGAGACACGGGGGTCAGAGGGTGCTCTCCTCTGTGGAGACACGGGGGTCAGTGGGTGCTCTCCTCTGTGGAGACACGGGGGTCAGTGGGTGGTCTTCTCTGTGGAGACACGGGGGTCAGTGGGTTCTCTCCTCTGTGGAGACACAGGAGTCAGTGGGTGCTCTCCTCTGTGGAGACACGGGGGTCAGTGGGTGCTCTCCTCTGTGGAGACACGGGGGTCAGTGGGTGCTCTCCTCTGTGGAGACACGGGGGTCAGTGGGTGCTTTTCACTGGGGAGACACGGGGGTCAGTGGGTGCTCTCCTCTGTGGAGAAACGGGGGTCAGTGGGTGCTCTCCTCTGTGGAGACACGGGGGTCAGTGGGTGCTCTCTGTGGAGACACGGGGATTAGTGGGTTCTCTCCTCTGTGGAGACACAGGAGTCAGTGGGTGCTCTCCTCTGTGGAGACACGGGGGTCAGTGGGTGCTCTCCTCTGTGGAGACACGGGGGTCAGTGGGTGCTCTCCTCTGTGGAGACACGGGGGTCAGTGGGTACTTTTCTCTGTGGAGGCACGGGGGTCAGTGGGTGCTCTCCTCTGTGGAGACACGGGGGTCAGTGGGTACTTTTCTCTGTGGAGACACGGGGGTCAGTGGGTGCTCTCCTCTGTGGAGACACAGGGGTCAGTGGGTGCTCTCCTCTGTGGAGACACGGGGGTCAGTGGGTGCTGTCCTCTGTGGAGACACGGGGGTCAGTGGGTGCTCTCCTCTGTGGAGACACGGGGGTCAGTGGGGGCTCTCCTCTGTGGAGACATGGGGGTCAGTGGGTGCTCTCCTCCGTGGAGACACGAGGTCAGTGGGTGCTCTCCTCTGTGGAGACACGGGGGTCAGTGGGTGCTCTCCTCTGTGGAGACACGGGGGTCAGTGGGTTCTCTCCTTTGTGGAGACACGGGGGTCAGTGGGTGCTCTCCTCTGTGGAGACACGGGGGTCAGTGGGTGCTCTCCTCTGTGGAGACACGGGGGTCAGTGGGTGCTCTCCTCTGTGGAGACACGGGGGTCAGTGGGTGCTCTCCTTTGTGGAGACACGGGGGTCAGTGGGTGCTCTCCTCTGTGGAGACACGGGGGTCAGTGGGTGCTCTCCTCTGTGGAGACACGGGGGTCAGTGGGTGCTCTCCTTTGTGGAGACACAGGGGTCAGTGGGTGCTCTCCTCTGTGGAGACACGGGGGTCAGTGGGTGCTCTCCTCTGTGGAGACACGGGGGTCAGTGGGTGCTCTCCTCTGTGGAGACACGGGGGTCAGTGGGTGCTTTTCACTGGGGAGACACGGGGGTCAGTGGGTGCTCTCCTCTGTGGAGACACGGGGGTCAGTGGGTGCTCTCCTCTGTGGAGACACGGGGGTCAGTGGGTGCTCTCCTCTGTGGAGACACGAGGGTCAGTGGGTGCTCTCCTCTGTGGAGACACGGGGGTCAGTGGGTGCTCTCTGTGGAGACACGGGGATCAGTGGGTTCTCTCCTCTGTGGAGACACAGGAGTCAGTGGGTGCTCTCCTCTGTGGAGACACGGGGGTCAGTGGGTGCTCTCTGTGGAGACACAGGGGTCAGTGGGTGCTCTCCTCTGTGGATACACGGGGGTCAGTGGGTGCTCTCTGTGGAGACACAGGGGTCAGTGGGTGCTCTCCTCTGTGGATACACGGGGGTCAGTGGGTGCTCTCCTCTGTGGAGACACGGGGGTCAGTGGGTGCTCTCCTCTGTGGAGACACAGGGGTCAGCGGGTGCTCTCCTTTATGGAGACATAGGGGTTAGTGGGTGCTCTCCTCTGTGGAGACACGGGGGTCAGTGGGGGCTCTCCTCTGTGGAGACACAGGGTTCAGTGGGTGCTCTCCTCTGTGGAGACACGGGGGTCAGTGGGTGCTCTCCTCTGTGGAGACACGGGGGTCAGTGGGTGCTCTCCTCTGTGGAGACACGGGGGTCAGTGGTGCTCTCCTCTGTGGAGACACGGGGGTCAGTGGGTGCTCTCCTTTATGGAGACACAGGGGTTAGTGGGTGCTCTCCTATGTGGAGACACAGGGGTTAGTGGGTGCGCTCCTATGTGCAGACACGGTCTTATCCGCTATCCCGGCTGCCTTTAGAAAGACCGCATGGACTAGGGCTCATCCCAACTGAACGCCCAAACTCCTTAACCATTAGCAGAACACTACTCAGACAACACAGGGTGAGGGAACCACACAATGGTAAGACTTTATTGGATCCCCAACAGTCAAAGGCATATAACACATAACCAAGCAAAACACACAACACAGGCAACAGAGTCTCACCCTTCTGCTGGCTCACCAGGGATTAGAATGTTCATGCCTTTGGGGATTCCAGAGCCAACTACCCCAGTCCAGCAGCACCCCACTTTTGGCAGGCATCCACTGGCAAGCTTGGAAAGTTGACTGACCACAGCAATGTCTATAGCCAGGTGACCAAATTGTCCCAAACTTAGTATCTTCCCTAAGTAATCTCTGATCTTCCAGCCAAATCTCAGAATTCTAGGCTGAACTCCTGCAGAATATAATCCTGTTCTTGTGACTCACCGTAACCGGGGTCTCAGGTCTCAGGCGCTGCTTCACTGTCACGGTTCCGTGCCTGAGGCTGTGGGGCCCGGTGGTCAAATGGACGGGTGGGGGATGTGGAATAAAGTTTTATCTGCCTCGTGACGCCACCTGTGGGTGTCCGTTGATGGCCCCGGCGCTGCTTAGGCCTCCGGGGGATGTGCGGCAGCTAAAAGGGATGCTCCCCACAGGATGAGCAATAGTCCCCGGAGTCAGTTACTGGAGTATGAGGGAATATGGTAGCGCGGTCGATGTCGTGCGACCGGAATGAGGGACACATACACACAAAGTCTTTTCTGTACCTTTTACTGGTGTTGACAGGTACGCTCAACCGGGGGTGAGGTAGACACTTCAGGAGTTCCACAGCAAGCAGCGGTATAGGCTTCCTAATGTACGTAGCTTCAGGTAGAGTCTGGCAGGCATAAAACCCAACCAAACCGGAGTTGCACTTTCTGGTGTGACTTGTTACACCCGGATTTGCTGCACTGAGGGCACTTTTAAAGGAATACTCGATTTTTTGACTCCGGGCTCTCATCTGAGGGTGCTTCGGACGTCCAGGGAGCTAAACCCCCTTGTTGTGGTGCTGGTTTCTCTACAGGCTGCACTGTGGCTCTTGTAGCTCGGACCCAGTGACCGGATGGTTAGGGTGAGTCAAGATGACTCTTCTGCCCCTATTCCATACTTGTCTCCTGTTCCTATGACCCCTATTTCAAGGGTCTCCCACTTTCCAGGTGTGGCTGGCATGGGTCTAGTGTGGCTCCAGTACCAGGTCAGCTCTCCTAGCTGGTTACAGTTCTCTAGTGACTGCACACTCTGTTGTTTCTCCCTCCAGGACCCGTATTTATAGGGGGAACTGGCTTAAGGCAACCAGTGAAGCTCCCCCTACAGGCCTGGGGTGAAAGGTGTTGTAAGTAAGTGAGGTCTGCTTGCTGTGTACTTCCCATCCATGTCCTAAGAGTTCCTTTGGTGACCTACCAGGGTGCCACACTTGTGTTCCTCTAGTCAGAATTGAAACTCCTAGACTGATGCCTTGTAGAGTATAAAGACACAATGTGATCCTTAGTTAGGATGAAAGTCCTTAGACTGAGACCACATAGCAAATCGACTACTGGTGACTGAAGCAGTCGTTTTTATACCCGAGCCCTCGCCTCAGGGTATGTTGTATTGTATATACAGGATTGGTAGGATAAGGCTGCTCTCTTATTGGTTGACATTTCAATCTGACTGCATAATTCTCCTCTGAGTGATGTAGAAAGAGGGGGTGAGGTAATTTACATTCCATTAGGAATACACAAACTGAGACAATGGGGGCTCCGAGCAGCCTGATAAGAATCAATGAGTCAACAAATAAATAAAAAATACATCTGGCCAAATTAAGAATATTAACCCACGACAGGTATTAATAAAAGGCTGTGTGTTCAAATAGGTGACCATGATTGACCACTCAATGGGGGTCGATGGTGGTCCCAGTGGTCAGACATCCCCCCCAGTGATCAGGAACTTATCCCTTACAGAGAGAGGACAATAGATGAGAATAGAAATGAGAAAACCTGGCAATAACATGGAGATCAGAGATGAGAGAGGTGTATCTGAGGATGATGGAGAACAGGAGATCCGAGGATAGTAAGTTTGTACCTGGAAGGATTTTATAGGGGAAAATACAGAATATTGAAGATACCGAGAACTTTATTAGAATGGATCATTATTGAAGGTATGGTTTTACATAGGACTGCATGTACGGTAAGCAGCAAGTTTTTGATGGTCAATTTAGCTGTGTACATCTGGATATCAGACATTCCGGGTCTCCGTCTTCCCTTGTGATGGAAACACCTTTGGATCCTCTCCTCTTTAGCATCTTGTTACTATTACTCCCTGTCCTGTCCCCGAAATGCGTCGGCATTGACATTTTGAGCTTTTCTTGTGTTTTGTGCCTGTGGAGCAGACGGGGGGCGGCGCACACCCGGCCAGGGGTTAACGAGGCTTCCGTTATTGCCTTCTATTGGGGACCGGCACCATCTGTTCTTCAGGAGACCACCTCCAGAATCATCCACATAAAACTGCTGGCCGGGACCCCAGAAGCACCTGGAACCAGTTTCTAATGTTCACGTTCACTGTTCCAGGCCAGATCCCCAAATTCTGCAGCCATGAAAGAAAAATATTTAACAACCGTTCGGCAATTTGCAGACAAAATAAAAACCAGAAACATCACTTCCCCAATATAACCTGATGAAAGGGCTGGGGAATTAGTGGCGGAGAGGGGGGAAAGCCCCGGAAATCAGAGTATTTCTATATCGTGTGTCTATAAAGTTGTAACATTGTATCAGAGTGAGTCTCTGAGTAATTAAATATACTTCTAAAGGTGCTAATGACATGAATTTTTCACCAGATGTCCGTAACAACCCATCCAATCTACCCAAGGAAAGATATCACAATAGGTGTCCATAAATTATGTGTAATAATTAGAAATGACACAGGGTAAAAGCAATGAACACTTGAAGAAAGAGAGGAGCAAATAGCCATGAAATGTAATGACACAAATCTATCAGTCACACAAGAAACATCTCATGATAGGTAAAACTAGTGAGCTGTCACAAGACCTTCACAATCTGATTGATACAAAAAAAATTGATGGCATTGGTTGCAGAAGTATTTCTAACCACTGAACTCAGTTAGCGCCATAAATCAGAAGTGGAAAATAATCATTTCATAGTCCGGTCAGATGAGACCAAAATTGAATTATTTGGAGGCCATAATACATACCATGTTTGTAGGCCAAAAGGCAAATCACCCCAAAAACACCAACAACAGTGAAGTGTGGAGGCAGTGAAGGGAGGATGAATGGACAAAAGTACTGGGACATTCCAAGAGCCTTCAGGTTCTCCTCAGCTTCCAGCAGGTTGAAGGGACCCCAAAGGGCTCAAAGTTCTTTCCAACTTCCTGCAGATTGAGGGCACCCTGATGATCTTGAGGTTCTCCACATCTTCCTGCAGATTGAGGGCACTCCAAGGGACCCAAGGTTCTTCCCATCTTCTTGCATATTGAGGATACCCTGAGAGGCTTGAGATTCACCTATCTTTCTGTAGATTGAGGGCTCCCTAAAGGGCTCAAGGTTCTTCCCTTCTTGCAGATTAAGGGCGCCTCAAGGGGCTCGAGGTTCTCCCCATCTTCCTGCAGATTGTGAGGCTCAAGGTTCTCTCCATCTTTGTGCAGATTGAGGACAGCTGGGAGGACTTGAGGAAATCAAGGTTCTCCCCATCCTCATGCATATTTGGGAACCTCAAGGAACTCGAGGTTCTCTCGATCATCATGCATAGTGAGAGTGCCCTGAGTGGTTCAAGTCTTCCCGATCATCCTGCAGCTTGAGCATGCCTCAAGGGCCTTGACGTTCTCCACATCTTTCTGAAGATTGAGGTTTACCCCGAAGGGTTCCCAATCTTCCTACAGATTGAGGGTGCCCCAAGGAACTTCAGGTTCTCACCAGCTACCAGCAGGTCGAGGGTGCCCCAAAGGGGCTAGAAGTTCTTCCTGCATATTGAGGTGCCCTGAAGGGCTTAAAGTTCTTCCCATCTTCCTGCAGATTGAGGGTGCCTTGAGGAGCTTGAGGTTCTCCCGGTCTTCCTGCAGATTGAGGGTGCCCTGAGGAGCTTGAGGTTCTCCACATGTTTCTGCAGATTGATGGTGCCCTGAGAGGCTTGAGGTTCTCCACATATTCCTGCAGATTGAGGTTACCCTGAGAGGCTTGAGGTTCTCCCCATCTTCCTGCATATTGAGGGTGCCCTGAGAGGCTTGAGGTTCTCCCCATCTTCCTGCAGATTGAGGGTGCCCTGAGAGGCTTGAGGTTCTCCACATATTCCTGCAGATTGAGGGTGCCCTGACGAGCTTGAGGTTCTCCTCATATTCCTGCAGATTGAGGGTGCCCTGAGGAGCTTGAGGTTCTCCCCATGTTCCTGCATATTGAGGGTGCCCTGAGGAGCTTGAGGTTCTCCACATATTCCTGCAAGAAACCTAATGTTCTTCCCATTTTCCTGCATATTAACGGAGCCCCCGAAGGACTCAAGGTTCTCCCCATCTTCCTGCAGATTGAGGGTGCCCTGAGAGGCTTGAGGTTCTCCCCATATTCCTGCAGATTGAGGGTGCCCTGAGAGGCTTGAGGTTCTCCCCATCTTCCTGCAGATTGAGGGCACCCTGAGAGGCTTGAGGTTCTCCCCATCTTCCTGCAGATTGAGGGTGCCCTGAGAGGCTTGAGTTTCTCCCCATCTTCCTGCAGATTGAGGGTGCCCTGAGAGGCTTGAGGTTCTCCCCATTTTCCTGCAGATTGAGGGTGCCCTGAGAGGCTTGAGGTTCTCTCCATCTTCCTGCAGATTGAGGGCACCCTGAGGAGCTTGAGGCTCTCCCCATCTTCCTGCAGATTGAGGGTGCCCTGAGGAGCTTGAGTTTCTCCCCATCTTCCTGCAGATTGAGGGTGCCCTGAGAGGCTTGAGGCTCACCCCATCTTCCTGCAGATTGAGGGTGCCCTGAGAGGCTTGAGTTTCTCCCCATCTTCCTGCAGATTGAGGGTGCCCTGAGGAGCTTGAGGTTCTCCACATATTCCTGCAGATTGAGGGTGCCCTGAGGAGCTTGAGGTTCTCCCCATGTTCCTGCAGATTGATGGTGCCCTGAGGAGCTTGAGGTTCTCCCCATCTTCCTGCAGATTGAGGGTGCCCTGAGAGGCTTGAGGTTCTCCACATATTCCTGCAGATTGAGGGTGCCCTGAGAAGCTTGAGGTTCTCCACATATTCCTGCATATTGAGGGTGACCTGAGGAGCTTTAGGTTCTCCCCATATTCCTGCAGATTGAGGGTGCCCTGAGAAGCTTGAGGTTCTCCACATATTCCTGCAGATTGAGGGTGCCCTGAGGAGCTTTAGGTTCTCCCCATGTTCCTGCAGATTGAGGGTGCCCTGAGGAGCTTTAGGTTCTCCCCATATTCCTGCAGATTGAGGGTGCCCTCAGAGGCTTGAGGTTCTCCCCATCTTCCTGCAGATTGAGGGTGCCCTGAGAGGCTTGAGGTTCTCCACATATTCCTGAAGATTGAGGGTGCCCTGAGAGGCTTGAGGTTCTCCACACATTCCTGCAGATTGAGGGTGCCCTTAGAGGTTTGAGGTTCTCCCCATCTTCCTGCAGATTGAGGGTGCCCTGAGAGGCTTAAGGTCCTCCACATATTCCTGCAGATTAAGGGTGCCCTTAGAGGTTTGAGGTTCTCCCCATCTTCCTGCAGATTGATGGTGCCCTGAGGAGCTTGAGGTTCTCCACATATTCCTGCAGATTGAGGGTGCCCTGAGGAGCTTGAGGTTCTCCCCATCTTCCTGCAGATTGAGGGCACCCTGAGGAGCTTTAGGTTCTCCCCATGTTCCTGCAGATTGAGGGTGCCATGAGGAGCTTTAGGTTCTCCCCATGTTCCTGCAGATTGAGGGTGCCCTGAGAGGCTTGAGGTTCTCCCCATCTTCCTGCAGATTGATGGTGCCCTGAGAGGCTTGAGGTTCTCCACATATTCCTGCAGATTGAGGGTGCCATGAGAGGCTTGAGGTTCTCCCCATCTTCCTGCAGATTGAGGGTGCCCTGAGAGGCTTAAGGTTCTCCACATATTCCTGCATATTGAGGGTGCCCTTAGAGGCTTGAGGTTCTCCCCATCTTCCTGCAGATTGAGGGTGCCCTGAGAGGCTTGAGGTTCTCCCCATGTTCCTGCAGATTGAGGGTGCCCTGAAAGGCTTGAAGTTCTCCCCATCTTCCTGCAGATTGAGGGTGCCCTGAGGAGCTTGAGGTTCTCCCCATCTTCCTGCAGATTGAGGGTGCCCTGAGAGGCTTAAGATTCTCCACATATTCCTGCAGATTGAGGGTGCCCTGAGAGGCTTGAGGTTCTCCACATCTTCCTGCAGATTGAGGGTGCCCTGAGAGGCTTAAGGTTCTCCACATATTCCTGCAGATTGAGGGTGCCCTTAGAGGTTTGAGGTTCTCCCCATCTTCCTGCAGATTGAGGGTGCCCTGAGGAGCTTGAGGTTCTCCCCATCTTCCTGCAGATTGAGGGCACCCTGAGAGGCTTAAGATTCTCCACATCTTCCTGCAGATTGAGGGTGCCCTGAGAGGCTTGAGGTTCTCCACATATTCCTGCAGATTGAGGGTGCCCTGAGAGGCTTGAGGTTCTCCCATCTTCCTGCAGATTGAGGGTGCCCTGAGAGGCTTGAGGTTCTCCACATATTCCTGCAGATTGAGGGTGCCCTGAGAGGCTTGAGGTTCTCCCCATCTTCCTGCAGATTGAGGGTGCCATGAGAGGCTTGAGGTTCTCCCCATCTTCCTGCAGATTGAGGGTGCCCTGAGAGGCTTAAGGTTCTCCCCATCTTCCTGCAGATTGAGGGTGCCCTGAGAGGCTTGAGGTTCTCCCCATCTTCCTGCAGATTGAGGATACCCTGAGGAGCTTGATGTTCTCCCCATCTTCCTGCAGATTGAGGGTGCCATGAGAGGCTTGAGGTTCTCCCCATCTTCCTGCAGATTGAGGGTGCCCTGAGAGGCTTAAGGTTCTCCACATATTCCTGCAGATTGAGGGTGCCCTTAGAGGCTTGAGGTTCTCCCCATCTTCCTGCAGATTGAGGGTGCCCTGAGGAGCTTGAGGTTCTCCCCATCTTCCTGCAGATTGAGGGTGCCCTGAGAGGCTTAAGATTCTCCACATCTTCCTGCAGATTGAGGGTGCCCTGAGAGGCTTGAGGTTCTCCCCATCTTCCTGCAGATTGAGGGTGCCCTGAGAGGCTTGAGGTTCTCCACATATTCCTGCAGATTGAGGGTGCCCTGAGAGGCTTGAGGTTCTCCCCATCTTCCTGCAGATTGAGGGTGCCCTGAGAGGCTTGAGGTTCTCCCCATCTTCCTGCAGATTGAGGGTGCCATGAGAGGCTTGAGGTTCTCCACATCTTCCTGCAGATTGAGGGGCCCTGAGAGGCTTGAGGTTCTCCCCATGTTCCTGCAGATTGAGGGCGCCCTGAGAGGCTTGAGTTTCTCCCCATCTTCCTGCAGATTGAGGGTGCCCTGAGAGGCTTGAGGTTCTCCCCATATTCCTGCAGATTGAGGGTGCCCTGAGGAGCTTGAGGTTCTCCCCATCTTCCTGCAGATTGAGGGCACCCTGAGGAGCTTTAGGTTCTCCCCATGTTCCTGCAGATTGAGGGTGCCATGAGGAGCTTTAGGTTCTCCCCATCTTCCTGCAGATGAGGGTGCCCTGAGAGGCTTGAGGTTCTCCACATATTCCTGCAGATTGAGGGTGCCATGAGAGGCTTGAGTTCTCCCCATCTTCCTGCAGATTGAGGGTGCCCTGAGAGGCTTAAGGTTCTCCACATATTCCTGCATATTGAGGGTGCCCTTAGAGGCTTGAGGTTCTCCCCATCTTCCTGCAGATTGAGGGTGCCCTGAGAGGCTTGAGGTTCTCCCATGTTCCTGCAGATTGAGGGTGCCCTGAAAGGCTTGAAGTTCTCCCCATCTTCCTGCAGATTGAGGGTGCCCTGAGGAGCTTGAGGTTCTCCCCATCTTCCTGCAGATTGAGGGTGCCCTGAGGAGCTTGAGGTTCTCCCCATCTTCCTGCAGATTGAGGGTGCCCTGAGAGGCTGAAGATTCTCCACATATTCCTGCAGATTGAGGGTGCCCTGAGAGGCTTGAGGTTCTCCACATCTTCCTGCAGATTGAGGGTGCCCTGAGAGGCTTAAGGTTCTCCACATATTCCTGCAGATTGAGGTGCCCTTAGAGGTTTGAGGTTCTCCCCATCTTCCTGCAGATTGAGGGTGCCCTGAGGAGCTTGAGGTTCTCCCCATCTTCCTGCAGATTGAGGGCACCCTGAGGAGCTTTAGGTTCTCCCCATGTTCCTGCAGATTGAGGGTGCCATGAGGAGCTTTAGGTTCTCTCCCATGTTCCTGCAGATTCAGGGTGCCCTGAGAGGCTTGAGGTTCTCCCCATCTTCCTGCAGATTGATGGTGCCCTGAGAGGCTTGAGGTTCTCCACATATTCCTGCAGATTGAGGGTGCCATGAGAGGCTTGAGGTTCTCCCCATCTTCCTGCAGATTGAGGGTGCCCTGAGAGGCTTAAGGTTCTCCACATATTCCTGCAGATTGAGGGTGCCCTTAGAGGCTTGAGGTTCTCCCCATCTTCCTGCAGATTGAGGGTGCCCTGAGAGGCTTGAGGTTCTCCCCATCTTCCTGCAGATTGATGGTGCCCTGAGAGGCTTGAGGTTCTCCCCATCTTCCTGCAGATTGAGGGTGCCCTGAGAGGCTTGAGGTTCTCCCCATCTTCCTGCAGATTGAGGGTGCCCTGAGAGGCTTGAGGTTCTCCCCATCTTCCTGCAGATTGATGGTGCCCTGAGAGGCTTGAGGTTCTCCCCATCTTCCTGCAGATTGAGGGTGCCTGAGAGGCTTGAGGTTCTCCCCATCTTCCTGCAGATTGAGGGTGCCCTGAGAGGCTTGAGGTTCTCCCCATCTTCCTGCAGATTGAGGGTGCCCTGAGAGGCTTGAGGTTCTCCCCATCTTCCTGCAGATTGAGGGTGCCCTGAGAGGCTTGAGGTTCTCCCCATCTTCCTGCAGATTGAGGGTGCCCTGAGAGGCTTGAGGTTCTCCCCATCTTCCTGCAGATTCAGGGTGCCCTGAGGAGCTTGAGGTTCTCCCCATCTTCCTGCAGATTGATGGTGCCCTGAGAGGCTTGAGGTTCTCCCCATGTTCCTGCAGATTGTGGTGCCCTGAGAGGCTTGATGTTCTCCCCATGTTCCTGCAGATTGAGGATACCCTGAGGAGCTTGATGTTCTCCCCATGTTCCTGCAGATTGAGGGTGCCCTGAGAGGCTTGATGTTCTCCCCATGTTCCTGCAGATTGAGGATACCCTGAGGAGCTTGATGTTCTCCCCATCTTCCTGCAGATTGAGGGTGCCCTGAGGAGCTTGAGGTTCTCCCCATCTTCCTGCAGATTGAGGGTGCCCTGAGAGGCTTAAGATTCTCCACATCTTCCTGCAGATTGAGGGTGCCCTGAGAGGCTTGAGGTTCTCCACATATTCCTGCAGATTGAGGGGTGCCCTGAGAGGCTTGAGGTTCTCCCCATCTTCCTGCAGATTGAGGGTGCCCTGAGAGGCTTGAGGTTCTCCCCATATTCCTGCAGATTGAGGGTGCCCTGAGAGGCTTGAGGTTCTCCCCATCTTCCTGCAGATTGAGGGTGCCCTGAGAGGCTTGAGGTTCTCCCCATCTTCCTGCAGATTGATGGTGCCCTGAGAGGCTTGAGGTTCTCCCCATCTTCCTGCAGATTGAGGGTGCCCTGAGAGGCTTGAGGTTCTCCCCATCTTCCTGCAGATTGAGGGTGCCCTGAGAGGCTTGAGGTTCTCCCCATCTTCCTGCAGATTGATGGTGCCCTGAGAGGCTTGAGGTTCTCCCCATCTTCCTGCAGATTGAGGGTGCCCTGAGAGGCTTGAGGTTCTCCCCATCTTCCTGCAGATTGAGGGTGCCCTGAGAGGCTTGAGGTTCTCCCCATCTTCCTGCAGATTCAGGGTGCCCTGAGAGGCTTGAGGTTCTCCACATCTTCCTGCAGATTGAGGGTGCCCTGAGGAGCTTGAGGTTCTCCCCATCTTCCTGCAGATTGATGGTGCCCTGAGAGGCTTGAGGTTCTCCCCATCTTCCTGCAGATTCAGGGTGCCCTGAGAGGCTTGAGGTTCTCTACATATTCCTGCAGATTGAGGGTGCCCTGAGAGGCTTGAGGTTCTCCCCATCTTCCTGCAGATTGAGGGTGCCCTGAGAGGCTTGAGGTTCTCCCCATCTTCCTGCAGATTGAGGGTGCCCTGAGAGGCTTGAGGTTCTCCCCATCTTCCTGCAGATTGAGGGTGCCCTGAGAGGCTTGAGGTTCTCCCCATCTTCCTGCAGATTGATGGTGCCCTGAGAGGCTTGAGGTTCTCCCCATCTTCCTGCAGATTGAGGGTGCCCTGAGAGGCTTGAGGTTCTCCCCATCTTCCTGCAGATTGAGGGTGCCCTGAGAGGCTTGAGGTTCTCCCCATCTTCCTGCAGATTCAGGGTGCCCTGAGAGGCTTGAGGTTCTCCACATCTTCCTGCAGATTGAGGGTGCCCTGAGGAGCTTGAGGTTCTCCCCATCTTCCTGCAGATTGATGGTGCCCTGAGAGGCTTGAGGTTCTCCCCATCTTCCTGCAGATTCAGGGTGCCCTGAGGAGCTTGAGGTTCTCCCCATCTTCCTGCAGATTGATGGTGCCCTGAGAGGCTTGAGGTTCTCCCCATGTTCCTGCAGATTGTGGTGCCCTGAGAGGCTTGATGTTCTCCCATGTTCCTGCAGATTGAGGATACCCTGAGGAGCTTGAGGTTCTCCCCATGTTCCTGCAGATTGAGGGGCCCTGAGAGGCTTGAGGTTCTTTCTTTCTGCAGATTGAGGGGCCCTGAAGGTCTCTCTATTCTGGTAAGTGAACAATATCCTGCCTAGTAGCAATGGTAACCGTGGCCTCCTCCATCCATCAGTCCCTTGTGTGATTGTCCTGACAAATTGGAGGCAGCGATCAGACGTCGTCTTCCTGATCTCTTTGACATTCACAAATGATGAATTAGGCTGAAATATCTGGAAAAAGGAGTCAGCACCCAGAATGTTGAATAGAATAAAAACAAATAGCCAAAACCAAGTAAAGATAACTTAGAAAAGGTACAAAATAAGTAATTAATAAGGTACAAAAAATCTGACTATTAAAAAGTGCAAAAACAAAATATGACGTCATAGAAATGAAATAAAAACAACAAAAAATAACTAAAAAAATCTGCATGAGAATAACATAAACAACTACATAAGGGTATGTGCACACTGAGCCTCGTCACTGAGTCTATGGAGCAGAAACATCAAGGGTTTGAGGAGTTTTGCATTTTTATAGAGAATTTGGAGAGCTTTCACACAGTTTATCCACCAAAACCTCCTAAAAAACTCTGATTGTACAGTACAAACCTTCAGACCTCCAAAGACCAACAAAAGAACAGCATAAAAAGAAACTGCATAAAGAACTGTGACGGGTGGCTATAACGGACTAAGGGGTTAGGGAGCAGGATGGCAGTGATGGGCTAAGGGAAACTGGGAAGCTAGTCTGACCCTGTAGATTGGGATTCCCTGGCTGACCCTGTTTTAAAGGTGAGGATGTCTAGGCTGCCACCCTTGCCCTGACCAGACCTAGGCTATAATCCCTTCACCTCCACCCAGGGATTGGGTTAAGCAGAGCAACTCCAGTCATCTGGCAGTCTCCACAAAGTTACATATCAAGTCTTCAGCAGCACAGCATACGGCGTCTATACAGCTCACAGTCTTTGCAGAGAATGAACTCTTTCACCAACACCAACCGATGGGTAATGTGAATATTTAAAGGCTGGGGGAGTGGACAACCAAGTCTTCTTACAGACACAGCTGCAGCAACTCACCTGGACCTGCAGAGCCACAGAAGTTAATCCTTAATAGGCTAAAAGATCATTTCAGTAATTCAATACATAAAGTGAAACACATATATTATATAGAGTCATTACACACAGAGGGATCTATTTCAAGTGTTTATTTCTGTTAATGTTGATGATTACGGCTTACAGCCAATGAAAACCCAAAGGTAATTATCTCAGAACATTAGAATAATTATCACAAAACACCTTCAAAGGCTTACGAAGCGTTTAACATGGTCCCTTAGTCTGGTTCAGTAAGCTACACAATCATGGGGAAGACTGCTGACTTGACAAATGTCCAGAAGGCAGTCATTGACACACTCCACAAGGAGGGTAAGCCACAAATCATCAACATTAACAGAAATAAACACATGAAATAGATCCCTCTGTGTGTAATGACTCTATATAATATATGTTTTACTTTTTGTAGTGAATTACTGAAATAAATGATCTTTTTGATGATATTCTGATTCCTGTGTCATCCATTCTCACACATTGTAGGACAGTAAGTACTGGACTGACCCCCCCCCGGCTGTGCAGATGACAATCATAGGTTGCAAACAAGAAGACAGCTGCATTCTGACATACTAAGACATGCAATTTTGATTTTAAAGGACTATAGAATTGCATTATCACTACAGAGATATGAAAAAAATGAGACACTTAGCTTATACAGTAAATATGACCATATCTATAACCGCCCAGTAGCCATGTCGAGGCGTGTGTCTTTTATTGGGAACCTACACTTTAGGTCACTGCCTCTCTTTGGATTTAAAAACTTCCTATTGAATGGGCGAATAGGAACCTGCTAACAGAGGACAGTAACTCCTAAGGCTAGTGGGCGAAGGATGCACCACAAATGTCATTGGTTGCTGTGCATTTGTTTGTCCAGCGTCCTACTCCGAAACTTGATACTCCCTGATCCGGCCTGTCTCCATAGACTATGGGGCCACAGGCACATCAGGTGGCATAAGGTTTCTGCTGGTTTCTTACAAATGTTTCCTTTTGACCTCCTCCTCGGACGCACATTGTTACGATTTTGCAGCTCGTTAAAAAGCCTGATGTCTCTGCAGCAAAAAATAGAATGGACGTCAGTGGGGCCGGTATGGCCAGGCTGGATCCGGCCTTCACGCTGAGCATGCCCAGTGCCCCTCCCAACACCCGTCTATTAGGTGTGTCATATGTAAAGTTTTAACTTTCTGACAGATCAGGCATAATACCGCTATGGCTGCATAGAGTTACACAAACAAACCCAGATACGATCGGACATGTTGTCAGCCTGATCACACCGGAAGGCAAGTGTGAAACCAGCTGTATTGTATTTTTGGCCTTTTCTCTTCCTTCTCTGTCCATCTCCATAGCCGGTTCCTCTCTTACTCTATGTTTGGCCTTTTCTCTCCCGTGGCCTTCGCTCTTCCTTCTCTGTCCATCTCCATAGCCGGTTCCTCTCTTACTCTATGTTTGGCCTTTTCTCCCCGTGGTCTTCGCTCTTCCTTCTCTGTCCATCTCCATAGCTGGTTCCTCTCTTACTCTATTTTTGGCCTTTTCTCTCCCGTGGTTTTCGCTCTTCCTTCTCTGTCCATCTCCATAGTCGGTTCCTCTGTTACTCTATGTTTGGCCTTTTCTCCTTCTTCCTCGTTCCGTCATCTCTTCCATTCTCTTTTCCTTTTCTCTCGTGTCTCTTCATCTGTCCATCCATAGTCGGTTCCTCTGTTACTCTATGTTTGGCCTTTTCTCTCCCGTGGTCTTCACTCTTCCTTCTCTGTCCATCTCCATAGTCGGTTCCTCTGTTACTCTATGTTTGGCCTTTTCTCTCCCGTGGTTCTTCACTCTTCCTTCTCTGTCCATCTCCATAGCCGGTTCCTCTCTTACTCTATGTTTGGCCTTTTCTCTCCCGTGGCTTTCCTCTTCCTTCTCTGTCCATCTCCATAGCCGGTTCCTCTCTTACTCTATGTTTGGCCTTTTCTCTCCCGTGGTCTTCGCTCTTCCTTCTCTGTCCATCTCCATAGCCGGTTCCTCTGTTACTCTATGTTTGGCCTTTTCTCTCCCGTGGTTTCGCTCTTCCTTCTCTGTCCATCTCCATAGCGGTTCCTCTGTTACTCTATGTTTGGCCTTTTCTCCCCTGGTTTTCCTGTTCCTTCTCTGTCCATCTCCACAAGTCGGTTCCTCTGTTACTCTATGTTTGGCCTTTTCTCGCCCCTGGTTTTCACTGTTCCTTCTCTTTCCATCTCCACTAGTCGGTTCCTCTGTTACTCTATGTTTGGCCTTTTCTCTGCCCCTGGTTTTCACTGTTCCTTCTCTTTCCATCTCCATAGCCGGTTCCTCTGTTACTCTATGTTTGGCCTTTTCTCTCCCTGGTCTTTCACTTTCCTTCTCTGTCCATCTCCATAGCCGGTTCCTCTGTTACTCTATGTTTGGCCTTTTCTCTCCCGTGGTCTTCGCTCTTCCTTCTCTGTCCATCTCCATAGCGGTTCCTCTGTTACTCTATGTTTGGCCTTTTCTCTTCCGTGGTCTTCGCTCTTCCTTCTCTGTCCATCTCCATAGTCGGTTCCTCTGTTACTCTATGTTTGGCCTTTTCTCTTCCGTGGTCTTCACTGCTTCCTTCTCTGTCCATCTCCATAGCCGGTTCCTCTGTTACTCTATGTTTGGCCTTTTCTCTCCCGTGATCTTCACTGTCTTCCTTCTCTGTCCATCTCCATAGCCGGTTCCTCTGTTACTCTATGTTTGGCCTTTTCTCTCCCGTAGACTTCGCTCTTCCTTCTCTGTCCATCTCCATAGCCGGTTCCTCTGTTACTCTATGTTTGGCCTTTTCTCTTCCGTTGCACTTCGCTCTTCCTTCTCTGTCCATCTCCATAGCCGGTTCCTCTTTACTCTATGTTTGGCCTTTTCTCTCCGTGACTTCGCTCTTCCTTCTCTGTCCATCTCCATAGCCGGTTCCTCTCTTACTCTATGTTTGGCCTTTTCTCTCCCGTGGTCTTCACTCTTCCTTCTCTGTCCATCTCCATAGCCGGTTCCTCTCTTACTCTATGTTTGGCCTTTTCTCTCCCGTGGTTTCAGCTCTTCCTTCTCTGTCCATCTCCATAGCCGGTTCCTCTGTTACTCTATGTTTGGCCTTTTCTCTCTCATGGTTCTTCACTCTTCCTTCTCTGTCCATCTCCATAGCCGGTTCCTCTGTTACTCTATTTTTGGCCTTTTCTCTCCATGTATTTCACTCTTCCTTCTCTGTCCAATCTCCATAGCCGGTTCCTCTGTTACTCTATTTTTGGCCTTTTCTCTCCCGTGGTTTTGCTCTTCCTTCTCTGTCCACTCCATAGCCGGTTCCTCTGTTACTCTATGTTTGGACTTTTCTCTCCCGTGGTTTTGCTCTTCCTTCTCTGTCCATCTCCATAGCCGGTTCCTCTGTTACTCTATGTTTGGCCTTTTCTCTCCCGTGGTCTTTCGCTCTTCCTTCTCTGTCCATCTCCATAGCCGGTTCCTCTGTTACTCTATGTTTGGCCTTTTCTCTCCCGTGGTCTTCGCTCTTCCTTCTCTGTCCATCTCCTTAGTCGGTTCCTCTCTTACTCTATGTTTGGCCTTTTCTCTCCCGTGGTCTTCACTCTTCCTTCTCTGTCCATCTCATAGTCCGGTTCCTCTTTACTCTATTTTTGGCCTTTTCTCTTCCTGTGGTTTTCACTCTTCCTTCTCTGTCATCTCCATAGCCGGTTCCTCTGTTACTCTATTTTGGCCTTTTCTCTTCCTTGGTTTTCGCTCTTCCTTCTCTGTCCATCTCCATAGCCGGTTCCTCTGTTACTCTATTTTGGCCTTTTCTCTCCGTGGCCTTCACTCTTCCTTCTCTGTCCATCTCCATAGCCGGTTCCTCTGTTACTCTATTTTTGGCCTTTTCTCTCCCGTGGATTTCACTCTTCCTTCTCTGTCCATCTCCATAGCCGGTTCCTCTGTTACTATGTTTGGCCTTTTCTCTCCCGTGGTTTTCACTCTTCCTTCTCTGTCCATCTCCATAGCGGTTCCTCTGTTACTCTATGTTTGGCCTTTTCTCTCCCTGGTCTTCCTCTTCCTTCTCTGTCCATCTCCATTAGTCGGTTCCTCTTTACTCTATGTTTGGCCTTTTCTCTCCCTGGTCTTCACTCTTCCTTCTCTGTCCATCTCCTTAGTCGGTTCCTCTTTACTCTATGTTTGGCCTTTTCTCTCCCGTGGTTTTCCTCTTCCTTCTCTGTCCATCTCCATAGCCGGTTCCTCTCTTACTCTATGTTTGGCCTTTTCTCTCCCATGGTTTTCGCTCTTCCTTCTCTGTCCATCTCCATAGCCGGTTCCTCTGTTACTCTATGTTTGGCCTTTTCTCTCCTCTGATCTTCACTCTTCCTTCTCTGTCCTATCTCCATAGCCGGTTCCTCTGTTACTCTATGTTTGGCCTTTTCTCTCCCTGGTTCTTCACTCTTCCTTCTCTGTCCATCTCCATAGCCGGTTCCTCTCTTACTCTATGTTTGGCCTTTTCTCTCCCCTGGTTTTCGCTCTTCCTTCTCTGTCCATCTCCATAGCCGGTTCCTCTCTTACTCTATGTTTGGCCTTTTCTCTCCCGTGGTCTTCGCTCTCCTTCTCTGTCCATCTCCATAGCCGGTTCCTCTCTTACTCTATTTTTGGCCTTTTCTCTCCCGGTGTTCTTTACTCTTCCTTCTCTGTCCATCTCCATAGCCGGTTCCTCTATTACTCTATGTTTGGCCTTTTCTCTCCCGTGGTCTTCGCTCTTCCTTCTCTGTCCATCTCCATAGCCGGTTCCTCTGTTACTCTATTTTTGGCCTTTTCTCTTCTGTAGTTTTCACTCTTCCTTCTCTGTCCATCTCCATAGCCGGTTCCTCTGTTACTCTATGTTTGGCCATTTCTCTCCCCTGGTTTTCGCTCTTCCTTCTCTGTCCATCTCCATAGCCGGTTCCTCTGTTACTCTATGTTTGGCCTTTTCTCTCCCGTGGTTTTCGCTCTTTCCTTCTCTGTCCATCCCATAGCCGGTTCCTCTGTTACTCTATGTTTGGCCTTTTCTCTCCCGTGGTCTTCACTCTTTCTTCTCTGTCCATCTCCATAGCCGGTTCCTCTCTTACTCTATTTTTGGCCTTTTCTCTCTCCCTGATCTTCACTCTTCCTTCTCTGTCCATCTCCATAGCCGGTTCCTCTGTTACTCTATGTTTGGCCTTTTCTCTCCCGTGGTCTTCGCTCTTCCTTCTCTGTCCATCTCCATAGCCGGTTACCTCTCTTACTCTATTTTTGGCCTTTTCTCTCCCTGTTGTCTTCACTCTTCCTTTCTGGCCATCTCCATAGACGGTTCATCTCTTACTCTATTTTTTGGCCTGGTTTCTCCTTTTGGTCTTTGCTGTTTCTTAACTGTCCATCCCCTTAGATAGTTCATCATCTCCTTAGTCGAATTCCTCTGTTACTCTATTTTGGCCTTTTCTCTACCGTGGTCTTCACTCTTCCTTCTCTGTCCATCTCCATAGCCGGTTCCTCTGTTACTCTATGTTTGGCCTTTTCTCTCCCGTGGTTTTCACTCTTCCTTCTCTGTCCATCTCCATAGCCGGTTCCTCTGTTACTCTATGTTTGGCCTTTTCTCTCCCGTGGTTTTCACTCTTCCTTCTCTGTCCATCTCCATAGCCGGTTCCTCTGTTACTCTATGTTTGGCCTTTTCTCTCCGTGGTCTTCACTCTTCCTTCTCTGTCCATCTCCATAGTCGGTTCCTCTGTTACTCTATGTTTGGCCTTTTCTCTCCCGTGGTCTTCACTCTTCCTTCTCTGTCCATCTCCATAGCCGGTTCCTCTGTTACTCTATGTTTGGCCTTTTCTCTCCCGTGGTTTTCACTCTTCCTTCTCTGTCCATCTCCATAGCCGGTTCCTCTGTTACTCTATGTTTGGCCTTTTCTCTCCCGTGGTTTTCGCTCTTCCTCCTCTGTCCATCTCCATAGCCGGTTCCTCTGTTACTCTATGTTTGGCCTTTTCTCTCCCGTGGTCTTCACTCTTCCTTCTCTGTCCATCTCCATAGCCGGTTCCTCTGTTACTCTATGTTTGGCCTTTTCTCTCCCGTGGTTTTCACTCTTCCTTCTCTGTCCATCTCCATAGCCGGTTCCTCTGTTACTCTATGTTTGGCCTTTTCTCTCCGTGGTCTTTCGCTCTTCCTCCTCTGTCCATCTCCATAGCCGGTTCCTCTGTTACTCTATGTTTTGGCCTTTTCTCTCCCGCTGTCTTCGCTCTTCCTTCTCTGTCCATCTCCATAGCCGGTTCCTCTGTTACTCTATGTTTTGGCCTTTTCTCTCCTGTGGTTTTCACTCTTCCTTCTCTGTCCATCTCCATAGTCGGTTCCTCTGTTACTATATTTTTGGCCTTTTCTCTCCCGTGGCCTTCACTCTTCCTTCTCTGTCCATCTCCATAGCCGGTTCCTCTGTTACTCTATTTTTGGCCTTTTCTCTCCCGTGGTTTTCGCTCTTCCTTCTCTGTCCAACTCCATAGCCGGTTCCTCTGTTACTCTATTTTTGGACTTTTCTCTCCCGTGGTTTTTGCTCTTCCTTCTCTGTCCATCTCCATAGCCGGTTCCTCTGTTACTCTATGTTTGGCCTTTTCTCTCCCGTGGCCTTCACTCTTCCTTCTCTGTCCATCTCCATAGCCGGTTCCTCTCTTACTCTATGTTTGGCCTTTTCTCTCCCGTGGCCTTCACTCTTCCTTCTCTGTCCATCTCCATAGCCGGTTCCTCTCTTACTCTATGTTTGGCCTTTTCTCTCCCGTGGTTTTCGCTCTTCCTTCTCTGTCCATCTCCATAGCCGGTTCCTCTGTTACTCTATGTTTGGCCTTTTCTCTCCCGTGGTCTTCGCTCTTCCTTCTCTGTCCATCTCCATAGCCGGTTCCTCTCTTACTCTATGTTTGGCCTTTTCTCTCCCGTGGCCTTCACTCTTCCTTCTCTGTCCATCTCCATAGCCGGTTCCTCTCTTACTCTATGTTTGGCCTTTTCTCTCCCGTGGCCTTCACTCTTCCTTCTCTGTCCATCTCCATAGCCGGTTCCTCTCTTACTCTATGTTTGGCCTTTTCTCTCCTGTGGTTTTCGCTCTTCCTTCTCTGTCCATCTCCATAACCGGTTCCTTTGTTACTCTATGTTTGGCCTTTTCTCTCCCGTGGTCTTCGCTCTTCCTTCTCTGTCCATCTCCATAGCCGGTTCCTCTATTACTCTATGTTTGGCCTTTTCTCTCCCGAGGTCTTCGCTCTTCCTTCTCTGTCCATCTCCATAGCCGGTTCCTCTGTTACTCTATGTTTGGCCTTTTCTCTCCCGTGGTCTTCGCTCTTCCTTCTCTGTCCATCTCCATAGCCGGTTCCTCTCTTACTCTATGTTTGGCCTTTTCTCTCCTGTGGTTTTCACTCTTCCTTCTCTGTCCATCTCCATAGTCGGTTCCTCTGTTACTATATTTTTGGCCTTTTCTCTCCCGTGGCCTTCACTCTTCCTTCTCTGTCCATCTCCATAGCCGGTTCCTCTGTTACTCTATGTTTGGCCTTTTCTCTCCCGTGGTCTTCGCTCTTCCTTCTCTGTCCATCTCCATAGCCGGTTCCTCTGTTACTCTATTTTTGGCCTTTTCTCTCCCGTGGTCTTCGCTCTTCCTTCTCTGTCCATCTCCATAGCCGGTTCCTCTGTTACTCTATGTTTGGCCTTTTCTCTCCCGTGGTCTTCGCTCTTCCTTCTCTGTCCATCTCCATAGCCGGTTCCTCTGTTACTCTATTTTTGGCCTTTTCTCTCTCCCTGGTTTTCGCTCTTCCTTCTCTGTCCATCTCCATAGTTGGTTCCTCTGTTACTCTATGTTTGGCCTTTTCTCTCCCGTGGTCTTCACTCTTCCTTCTCTGTCCATCTCCATAGCCGGTTCCTCTGTTACTCTATTTTTGGCCTTTTCTCTCCCGTGGTCTTCACTCTTCCTTCTCTGTCCATCTCCATAGCCGGTTCCTCTCTTACTCTATGTTTGGCCTTTTCTCTCCCGTGGCCTTCACTCTTCCTTCTCTGTCCATCTCCATAGCCGGTTCCTCTCTTACTCTATGTTTGGCCTTTTCTCTCCCGTGGCCTTCACTCTTCCTTCTCTGTCCATCTCCATAGCCGGTTCCTCTGTTACTCTATGTTTGGCCTTTTCTCTCCCGTGGTTTTCGCTCTTCCTTCCTTGTCCATCTCCATAGCCGGTTCCTCTGTTACTCTATGTTTGGCCTTTTCTCTCCCGTGGTCTTCGCTCTTCCTTCTCTGTCCATCTCCATAGCCGGTTCCTCTCTTACTCTATGTTTGGCCTTTTCTCTCCCGTGGCCTTCACTCTTCCTTCTCTGTCCATCTCCATAGCCGGTTCCTCTCTTACTCTATGTTTGGCCTTTTCTCTCCCGTGGCCTTCACTCTTCCTTCTCTGTCCATCTCCATAGCCGGTTCCTCTCTTACTCTATGTTTGGCCTTTTCTCTCCTGTGGTTTTCGCTCTTCCTTCTCTGTCCATCTCCATAACCGGTTCCTTTGTTACTCTATGTTTGGCCTTTTCTCTCCCGTGGTCTTCGCTCTTCCTTCTCTGTCCATCTCCATAGCCGGTTCCTCTATTACTCTATGTTTGGCCTTTTCTCTCCCGTGGCCTTCACTCTTCCTTCTCTGTCCATCTCCATAGCCGGTTCCTCTCTTACTCTATGTTTGGCCTTTTCTCTCCCGTGGCCTTCACTCTTCCTTCTCTGTCCATCTCCATAGCCGGTTCCTCTCTTACTCTATGTTTGGCCTTTTCTCTCCCGTGGCCTTCACTCTTCCTTCTCTGTCCATCTCCATAGCCGGTTCCTCTGTTACTCTATGTTTGGCCTTTTCTCTCCCGTGGTTTTCGCTCTTCCTTCCTTGTCCATCTCCATAGCCGGTTCCTCTGTTACTCTATGTTTGGCCTTTTCTCTCCCGTGGTCTTCGCTCTTCCTTCTCTGTCCATCTCCATAGCCGGTTCCTCTGTTACTCTATTTTTGGCCTTTTCTCTCCCGTGGTTTTCGCTCTTCCTTCTCTGTCCATCTCCATAGTTGGTTCCTCTGTTACTCTATGTTTGGCCTTTTCTCTCCCGTGGTTTTCGCTCTTCCTTCTCTGTCCATCTCCATAGCCGGTTCCTCTCTTACTCTATGTTTGGCCTTTTCTCTCCCGTGGCCTTCACTCTTCCTTCTCTGTCCATCTCCATAGCCGGTTCCTCTCTTACTCTATGTTTGGCCTTTTCTCTCCCGTGGCCTTCACTCTTCCTTCTCTGTCCATCTCCATAGCCGGTTCCTCTGTTACTCTATGTTTGGCCTTTTCTCTCCCGTGGTTTTCGCTCTTCCTTCCTTGTCCATCTCCATAGCCGGTTCCTCTGTTACTCTATGTTTGGCCTTTTCTCTCCCGTGGTCTTCGCTCTTCCTTCTCTGTCCATCTCCATAGCCGGTTCCTCTCTTACTCTATGTTTGGCCTTTTCTCTCTCATGATCTTCGCTCTTTCTTCTCTGTCCATCTCCATAGCTGTTCCTCTGTTACTCTATGTTTGGCCTTTTCTCTCCCGTGGCCTTCACTTTCCTTCTCTGTCCATCTCCATAGCCGTTCCTCTCTTACTCTATGTTTGGCCTTTTCTCTCCTGTGGTTTTCGCTCTTCCTTCTCTGTCCATCTCCATAACCGGTTCCTTTGTTACTCTATGTTTGGCCTTTTCTCTCCTGTGGTCTTCACTCTTCCTTCTCTGTCCATCTCCATAGCCGGTTCCTCTATTACTCTATGTTTGGCCTTTTCTCTCCCGAGGTCTTCGCTCTTCCTTCTCTGTCCATCTCCATAGTCGGTTCCTCTGTTACTCTATGTTTGGCCTTTCCTCTCCCGTGGTCTTCACTCTTCCTTCTCTGTCCATCTCCATAGCCGGTTCCTCTGTTACTCTATGTTTGGCCTTTCCTCTCCCGTGGTCTTCGCTCTTCCTTCTCTGTCCATCTCCATAGCCGGTTCCTCTGTTACTCTATGTTTGGCCTTTTCTCTCCCGTGGTCTTCGCTCTTCCTTCTCTGTCCATCTCCATAGCCGGTTCTGCGTCTTTTCTTTGATGGTCTCTCTCTCTCGTTCCATTTCTTACATGATTTCCATTTTATCACATTTCTATAAACGCTTTCTGCTCATTTCCATTATCTTTTACGTTTCTCCTCCAATTTCATTTCCTTACATGATTTCTCTCTTTCTCCATTTACATTATTTCTTTCTTTCCATCTTATCCTTGTTCCTTGACGGCTCCTCCACTGTTATATTTCCTGGGTGGATTTGTCTTCACTTCCATTTTTACATTCCCTTCTTTTTCTTATTTTTTGTTAGTTCATATTCTTACTATTTCCATCCATAATCCCCCTCTTCCTGTCTCCTATGATGGTATTGATCCTCTTCTGACTGTTAATCACATGTCCTGGCTGTAGGACGGCTGTTTGTCTGAACCTCTTATGTCTCTTTCCCAGGTGGTTGAGGGCAGCTGAGTGCCACCTGAGTATTCAGGGAGTAAGGTTTCTCTGCTAGCTTGTGCTTACTCTCTGCTTAGTCTCAAAACAAACCCAGCTCAGCTATCACTTCACTCAGCGACAGTGTAGTCTAACTCTCCTTCTCCAGCCCACACTCTCAGATCTACTATCTCACAGTGCCTGAGTTCCTATTCAGTTTGCCTGTTTGAGATGTTGTCCTCAGATTTGGCTATGCTGCATGAAGGTGCCTGGTACCTAACCAGGTCTACTACTTCAAGGTGCTAGTCCACATGCTCAGTTTTGTTACATCCCATTACCACTCCACTCCTCCATGTTACCATCCAGCAAGCCCAGTTCCACTCCTTCATGCTTCCATTCAGCAGATTCCCTTCTCCACTGCCCATGTTACCATCCAACATAGCCAGCTCCACTGATCCATGCTACCATCCACCATACCATGCTCCACTGCTCCATGCTACCATCCAGTATACCCAGCTCCACTGCTCCATGTTACCATCCAGTATACCAGCTCCACTGCTCCATGCTGCCATCCAGCATACCCAGCTCCACTGCTTCATGTTACCATTCAGCACACTCAGCTTCACTGCTCCATGCTGCCATCCACCATACCCAGCTCCACTGCTCCATGTTACCATCCAGCATACCCATCTCCACTGTTCCATGTTACCATCCAGGATACTCAGCTTCACTGATTCATATTACCATCCAACATAGCCAGCTCCACTGCTCCATGCTGCCATCCAACATAGCCAGCTCCACTGTTCCATGTTACCATTCAGCATACTCAGCTCCACTGCTCCATTCTACCATCCACCATACCCAGCTCCTCTGCTCCATGTTACCATCCAGGATACTCAGCTTCACTGTTCCATGTTACCATCCAGTATACCCATCTCCACTGTTCCATGTTACCATCCACCATACCCAGCTCCTCTGCTCCATGTTACCATCCAGTTATACCCATCTCCACTGTTCCATGTTACCATCCAGTTATACCCATCTCTACTGTTCCATGTTACCATCCAGCATACCCATCTCCACTCCTCCATGTTACCATCCAGCATACCCATCTCCACTGTTCATGTTACCATCCAGTATACCCATCTCCACTCCTCCATGTTACCATCAGCTTACCAGCTCCATGTTCCTGTTACCATCCAGCATACCCATCTCCACTCCTCCATGTTGCCATCCAGATATACCCATCTCCACTTCCATGTTACCATCCAGCATTACCCATCTCACTGTCCATGTTACCATCCAGCATACCCATCTCACTGTTCCATTGTTACCATCCAGCATACCCATCTCACTGTTCCATGTTACCATCCAGCATACCCATCTCTACTGTTCCATGTTACCATCCAGCATACCCATCTCCACTCCTCCATGTTACCATCCAGCATACCCATCTCCACTGTTCCATGTTACCATCCAGATTACCCATCTCACTGCTCCATGTTACCATCCAGCATACCCATCTCCACTGTTCCATGTTACCATCCAGCTATACCCATCTCCACTCTCCATGTTACCATCCAGTATACCCATCTCCACTTCCATGTTACCATCCAGTATACCCATCTCCACTGTTCCATGTTACCATCCAGCATACCCATTCATCCATGTCTCCATTTTACATCCAGATACCCATCTCCACTGCTTCCATGTTACCATCCAGTATACCCATCTCCACTTCCTGTACCATCCATACCATCTCACCTCCATGTTACCATCAGCTACCATGCCTGTTCCATGTTACATCCATACCCAGTCTCCACTGCTCCATGTTACCATCCAGCATACCCATCTCCACTGTTCCATGTTACCATCCAGGATACCCACTTCCACTGTTCCATATGTTACACCAGTATCCAACATATGCCATGCTCACATAGCTCCATGCTCCATCCTAACATAGCCAGCTCCACTGTTCCATGTTACCATTCAGCATACTCAGCTCCACTGCTCCATTTATCATCCTCACCATACCCAGCTCCTCTGCTCCATGTTACCATCCAGGATACTCAGCTTCACTGTTCCATGTTACCATCCAGTATACCCATCTCCACTGTTCCATGTTACCATCCAGCCATACCCATCTCTCCTGCTTCCATGTTACCATCCAGATACTCAGCTCTCACTGATTCATATTTCCAACCAGCATACCCATGCTCCACTGTTCCATGTTACCATCCAGCATTCACCAGCTCCACATGCTTCCATGCTACCATCCATCCATACCCAGTCTCTCCACTGCTCCATGTTACCATCCAGGATACTCACTTCACTGATTCATGATTACCAACCAGCTATACCCAGCTCCACTCTTCCATGTTTACATCCAGCCATTAATCAATCCAGCTCCACTGCTCCATGTTACACCATCCACCCATTCATCCAGCACTCACCATGTCTCCATGTATACCATATCCATGCATGTACCCAGCTCTCCACTGTTCCATGTCATACCATCCACATACATCAGCTCCACATGCCATGCTGCATCCACAGCCATCACTGTTCATGTTACCATTCACACAGTCATGTATTCTCCAGCTTCACTGCATCTAGTACTTACCACCAGCAACTCAGCTTCACTTCCAGTTCCATCAGTATACCATTCCACTGTTCATGTTACCATCCCATACCCAGCTCCACTGCTCCATGTTACCATTCAGCATACTCAGCTTCCACTGATTCTCCAATGCTACCATCCACGTCCATGTACCCAGTCCTAGCATTCCCAGCTCCACTGCTCCATGCTACCATCCACCATACCCAGCTCCACTGCTCCATGTTACCATCCAGGATACTCAGCTTCACTGATTCCTCTGCTCCATGTTACCATTCAGCACACTCAGCTTCATGATTCATATTACCAACCAGCATACTCAGCTCCACACCTCCATGTTACCATCCAGCATACCCAGTTCCACTGTTCCATGTTACCATCCAGCATACCCAGCTCCACTGCTCCATGTTACCATTCAGCATACTCAGCTCCACTGATTCATATTACCAACCAGCATACTCAGCTCCACGCCTCCATGTTACCATCCAGCATACCCAGTTCCACTGCTCCATGTTACCATTCAGCACACTCAGCCTCACTGCTCCATGCTACCATCCAAGATACTCAGCTCCACTTCTCCATGTTACCATCCAGCACTCCCATCTCCACTGCTCTATGTTACCATCCAGCATACCCAGCAGCTCCACTGCTCCATGTTACCATCCAGCATACCCAGCTCCACTGCTCCATGTTACCATCCAGCATACCCAGCTCCACTGCTCCATGTTACCATCCAGCATACCCATCTCCACTGCTCCATGTTTACCATCCAGCATACCCATCTCCACTGTTCCATGTTACCATCCAGCATACCCAGCTCCACTGTTCCATGTTACCATCCAGCATACCCATCTCCACTCCTCCATGTTACCATCCAGCATACCATCTCTCACTGTTCCATGTTACCATCCAGCATACCCATCTCCACTCCTCCATGTTACCATCCAGCATACCCAGCTCCACTGTTCCATGTTACCATCCAGCATACCCATCTCCACTCCTCCATGTTACCATCCAGCATACCCATCTCCACTGCTCCATTCTACCATCCAGCATACCCATCTCCACTGTTCCATGTTACCATCCAGCATACCCAGCTCCACTGCTCCATTCTACCATCCAGCATACCCAGCTTCACTGCTTCATGGTGCCATTCAGCATACCCATCTCCACTGTTCCATGTTACCATCCAGCATACCCATCTCCACTCCTCCATGTTACCATCCAGCATACCCATCTCCACTGTTCCATGTTACCATCCAGTATACCACTCTCTACTGTTCCATGTTACCATCCAGCATACCCATCTCCACTCCTCCATGTTACCATCCAGCATACCCAGCTCCACTGTTCCATGTTACCATCCAGCACTCCCATCTCCACTGCTCTATGTTACCATCCAGCATACCCAGCTCCACTGCTCCATGTTACCATTCAGCACACTCAGCCTCACTGTTCCATGTTACCATTCAAGATACTCAGCTCCACTGTTCCATGTTACCATCCAGCACTCCCATCTCCACTGCTCTATGTTACCATCCAGCATACCCAGCTCCACTGCTCCATGTTACCATCCAGCATACCCAGCTCCACTGCTCCATGTTACCATCCAGCAAACCCAGCTCCACTGCTCCATGTTACCATCCAGCATACCCATCTCCACTGCTCCATGTTACCATCCAGCATACCCATCTCCACTGTTCCAAGTTACCATCCAGCATACCCAGCTCCACTGTTCCATGTTACCATCCAGCATACCCATCTCCACTCCTCCATGTTACCATCCAGCATACCCATCTCCACTCCTCCATGTTACCATCCAGCATACCCATCTCCACTGTTCCATGTTACCATCCAGCATACCCAGCTCCACTGTTCCATGTTACCATCCAGCATACCCATCTCCACTCCTCCATGTTACCATCCAGCATACCCAGCTCCACTGTTCCATGTTACCATCCAGTATACCCATCTCCACTGCTCCATGTTACCATCCAGCATACCCATCTCCACTGTTCCATGTTACCATCCAGTATACCCATCTCCACTGTTCCATGTTACCATCCAGTATACCCATCTCCACTCCTCCATGTTACCATCCAGCATACCCATCTCCACTGTTCCATGTTACCATCCAGCATACCCATCTCCACTGCTCCAGCATACCCAGTTCTACCGCTCAATGACGCCCTCTATGTCGACTTCCTAACCCAAGCATTCCATGAGATGTCCGATTATCCTGCTCCCCTGCACCAGCTCCTCCGGTCCGTGCTGTTCATCCTCACCTATGACGTATGGTCTCCCCCACACCAGATGACCCTTAGCACCTTGGATCCTTTGTTCCCTATTACCTATTTTGGATGATTTTCTCCCTCTCGCTGGCTCTTATCCTTCATTGTTCCGGTTCTTTTCCATTTCCTTTGATGGTTCCTTTCCCATCTCCTATAATTTCCCTCTTTATTCTGTATAAGTAGACGGTTTATTTCATATTCATGTTGTAGAAGGTTCCGCTCTTATTTCTCACATTCTTCTATTCGCTCCCTTTGATGGATTCTGAAGCCCGGGCCGCTCTCTCTTTATTTTCCCCTGTGGTTTTTGATACTTTTTAGGCTTTTGGTCACTTTTTGTTCAGTTCTGAATAACTTAGACTCCTGCTTCATATATATATATTATATGTACCACGCGGTATATACTGATACATCGTGACACTTCGGGGCTAGGTCACTCGTTCTTGTCATTGAATTTTCATTTCCTGCCTGATTATAATCTCCAGCCCTACAGGGTCTAAATGAGAAGGAGTAGGGGGGTGTAATAGGAGCAGGGTAGATATAACTACCCACAATCCTCCGCTGGTGCCGAAATGATATGTATAAATCTATGAGTGGTCGCTGTGTGGCAATGATTAATGGGAGCACATAAACCCCGCACAGCGGGCGCCTGGTGTAGACGGAGATCACACACAGGAGAACTGCCGAGAGTTAATTGGCGATAATCCTTCAAACAGGAGCTAAAATTAGCTGAAAGTAACAGAAGAAACAAAGCAGAAAAAAGACTATTGAATTAAGAGATATTTGTATAACAGAAATTCCACTTACATGTAATGGTTCTATCACATAACAGCACACCATGTGGTCAGGAGAGGTATTACATGTAACACTTATCAATGGTTCTATCACATAACAGCACACCATGTGGTCAGGAGAGGTATTACATGTAACACTTATCAATGGTTCTATCACATAACAGCACACCATGTGGTCAGGAGAGGTATTACATGTAACACTTATCAATGGTTCTATCACATAACAGCACACCATGTGGTCAGGAGAGGTATTACATGTAACACTTATCAATGGTTCTATCATATAACAGCACACCATGTGGTCAGGAGAGGTATTACATGTAACACTTATCAATGGTTCTATCACATAAAAGCCCACCATGTGGTCAGGAGAGGTATTACATGTAACAGTTATCAATGGTTCTATCACATAACAGAGCACCATGTGGTCAGGAGAGGTATTACATCTAACACTTATCAATGGTTCTATCACATAACAGCGCACCATGTGGTCAGGAGAGGTATTACATGTAACACTTATCAATGGCTCTATCACATAACAGCACACCATGTGGTCGGGAGAGGTATTACATGTAACACTTATCAATGGTTTTATCACATAACAGCGCACCATGTGGTCAGGAGAGGTATTACATGTAACACTTATCAATGGCTCTATCACATAACAGCACACCATGTGGTCAGGAGAGGTATTACATGTAACACTTATCAATGGCTCTATCACATAACAGCACACCATGTGGTCAGGAGAGGTATTACATGTAACACTTATCAATGGCTCTATCACATAACAGCACACCATGTGGTCAGGAGAGGTATTACATGTAACACTTATCAATGGCTCTATCACATAACAGCACACCATGTGGTCAGGAGAGGTATTACATGTAACACTTATCAATGGTTCTATCACATAACAGCACACCATGTGGTCAGGAGAGGTATTACATGTAACACTTATCAATGGTTTTATCACATAACAGCACACCATGTGGTCGGGAGCGGTATTACATGTAACACTTATCAATGGTTGTATCACATAACAGCATACCATGTGCTCAGGAGAGGTATTACATGTAACACTTATCAATGGTTCTATCACATAACAGCACACCATGTGGTCAGGAGCTGTATTACATGTAAAACTTATCAATGGTTCTATCACATAGCAGCACACCATGTGGTCAGGAGAGGTATTACATGTAACAGTTATCAATAGTTCTATCACATAACAGCACACCATGTGGTCAGGAGAGGTATTACATGTAACACTTATCAATGGTTGTATCACATAACAGCACACCATGTGCTCAGGAGAGGTATTACATGTAACACTTATCAATGGTTCTATCACATAACAGCGCACCATGTGGTCAGGAGCAGTATTACATGTAACACTTATCAATGGTTCTATCACATAACAGCACACCATGTGGTCAGGAGAGGTATTACATGTAACAGTTATCAATAGTTCTATCACATAACAGCACACCATGTGGTCAGGAGAGGTATTACATGTAACACTTATCAATGGTTCTACCACATAACAGCACACCATGTGGTCAGGAGAGGTATTGCATGTAACACTTACCAATGGCTCTATCACATAACAGCACAACATGTGGTCAGGAGAGGTATTACATGTGACACTTATCAATGGTTCTGCCACATAACAGCGCACCATGTGGTCAGGAGAGGTATTACATGTAACACTTATCAATGGTTCTACCACATAACAGCACACCATGTGGTCAGGAGAGGTATTGCATGTAACACTTATCAATAGTTCTATCACATAACAGCACACCGTATGGTCAGGAGAGGTATTACATGTAACACTTATCAATGGTTCTATCACATAACAGCACACCATGTGCCCAGGAGCAGTATTACATGTAACACTTATCAATGGTTCTATCCCATAACAGCGCACCATGTGGTCAGGAGCAGTATTACATGTAACACTTATCAATGATTCTATCACATAACAGCGCACCATGTGGTCAGGAGAGGTATTACATATAACACTTATCAATGGTTCTATCACATAACAGCGCACCATGTGGTCAGGAGCAGTATTACATGTAACACTTATCAATGGCTCTATCACATAACAGCACACCATGTGGTCAGGAGCAGTATTACATGTAACACTTATCAATGGTTCTATCACATAACAGGAGAGGTATTACATTTAATATTATAATAATCCATTATTCATGTGAAATGTTATTTCTTTGTGAACTATCGCACAGTATGAGGAATACTTAGTGAATATTATGTATTATTTCCAAATTATACCTTTAGAAACATTTAAAAATATGTCTATGATGTTAATCGTAGGCTCTGCACACATACAATGCATAAAGTCATTGGAAGAGAATGATGGTGACTTTATTCTTCTCTATTTATGTGTAGATGTATTTTCTTTCGGATAAAGTATATGCTGAATTATAAGGTAGAAGTGTCTCAGATAGAAGCCTGGCAGTTATGCGGTATCACGGTAATCACAGTACCCCCTCCTGCATCTCAGCAGGTATCCTCCACAATGCTGCACTCCTCAGAAATGATAATTGATTGCTGGGGCTCCTGATGTCTCCTCTGCTAAATGGAAGCCTCTGGTCCGGGAGCGTCGTGCACCGTCCCCTGCCGCTCCTCCGCCCGCTGCTGCATATAAAGTGCAGATAAATATTCTCCCAGTCTTTGTACCGAGGTCCCTGCGGATCGTCATCTACATGACCGGAGCGTGACGCCCATCACAATCACCCCACACGCATCACTATTCATGCAAACTTTCTGCTTTTTCCTGAGTATAAACTTTTGGTTGGTAAAGTTCTGGATCCAAACCAGAGAGGCCCAATGAATGGGAGGAAGCACTATCGACCCCTGTATGACCATACATGACCCCCGTATGACCATACATAGTGTCTGCAGCCGACGGTTACATTGTATTCTATGGGGCAAATATTGATACAAATACAATGTAGAAAATCTCTGACAATCACATGTATAGGGGGCCACGGCCGGCTCCAGGTTTTTGTGGGCCCCGGGCGAAGCAGTCTCAGTGGGCCCCTTTAACACATACTATGGTTTAGGAATATAATATAGAAGCTGCAGGCTGTGTATATATAATATAGAGGATCCTGGGTGGGCTGTACATATAATATAGAGGCTGTTCAGGGTTGTATATATAATATGGAGACTACTGGGCTGTATATATATTATAGAGGCTGAGGGCTGTATATATTATTTGGAGGCTGTGCTGGGCTATATATATAATATGTAAGCTGTGCTGGACTATATATTATTTGGAGGCTGTGCTGGGCTGTATATATTATTTGGAAGCTGTGGGAGCTTAGCAGCAGCCTCCAAATAATATATCCAGCCCAGCACAGCCTCCAAATAATATATATAGTCCAGCACAGCTTCCATATTATATATACAGCCCAGCACAGCTTCAAATAGTATATATAGCCCAGCACAGCCTCCAAATAGTATATATAGCCCAGCACAGCTTCCATATTATATATAGAGCACAACAGCAGTTTCCATATACCTCAGCAGCACAGCCTCCATATACCGCCAGCACAGCCTCTGTATACCGCCAGCACAGCCTCTATATACAGTCAGCACAGCCTCTATATACAGTCAGCACAGCCTCTATATAGCCCAGCACAGCCTCTGTATACAGTCAGCACAGCCTCTATATACCGCCAGCACGTCCTCTATATACCGTCAGCACAGCCTCTATATACAATCAGCACAGCCTCTATATACAGTCAGCACAGCTTCTATATACCCAGCACAGCCTCTATATACCGTCAGCCAGCCTCTATATACAGTCTGCATAGCCTCTATATACAGTCAGCCAACCTCTATATACAGTCTGCATAGCCTCTATATACAGTCTGCACAGCCTCTATATACAGTCTGCACAGCCTCTATATACAGTCAGCACAGCCTCTATGGTACATATAATCCCCCATCCTACTGATCATACTCCCCTTCCACCCGCTCCCCCTGGGCTGTGTCCTCAGATTCTTCCCCACCACATCCTTATAGCCGCAGCTCCCAGGACTGTGGAGCTTCCTCCTTCCTGCACCATGTGATGAGGTTCAGAGTGATGACTCATCACTCTGCTACAGTATGCAAAGGAGGAAGCTCCACTGCTCCTGGAGCCAGCACATCTGCATCGCATGCAAGTTAGCCATGTGCACTGGGAGCTCAGCGGAGCACTCAGCGCCTTGCTGCATCTGCATGATGTGCCCCTTGTTCACTGGGCTGTCTGTCCCTAATGGGACCCTGGCTGTCAGGGCTGCCTGTCCCTGATGGCCAGTGGGCCCCCCAGCTGTTCAGGGCCCCGACACTTGCCCAGGTATGCGGGGGCTGAGTGACCCTGCTCAGTGACACCAATGACGTTGGCCCCAGTGATGTTCCCCCATTATACCCCTTATAACCCCTTTTTTGTAACATCATCTCACACACTCCCCCTCTGTGCCCTGATATAATACAGTTAGTACCAATCCCCAACATATAGTGTCCCCACAGTGTTCATGCCACTATTCTTCTCCATTAATATTTGAGCTAACAATAAGCAATTTACAAGCTCATCAGTGTCCCTCCTCCCTGCTGAATCTCTGCCCACCTACCCTGACTGACAGCTCCTCAGTGTCCCTCCTCCCTGCTGAATCTCTGCCCACCTACCCTGACTGACAGCTCCTCAGTGTCCCTCCTCCCTGCTGAATCTCTGCCCACCTACCCTGACTGACAGCTCCTCAGTGTCCCTCCTCCCTGCTGAATCTCTGCCCACCTACCATGACTGACAGCTCCTTAGTGTCCCTCCTCCCTGCTGAATCTCTGCCCACCTACCTTGACTGACAGCTCCTTAGTGTCCCCCCTCCATGCTGCTGATTCTTCTGTTCTAACCTGCTGCAATTTATGGTTGCATATCTATGATTACCATATGCCCTAATAAAGCAGTGGACAAGAATATTCCATAATCGCTTGTTGAGACTGTTATAATATGTTACAATATGTTATAATATGGGACTATAAGAGAAAACATCACCTCCCTTCAGAATCACTGCAGCGTCCCCCCTCCCCTGAAAATCAGTGCAGTGTGCAGTGTCCCCGCTCCCCTCAGAATAAGTGCAGCATCCCCCCTCCTCCCCTCAGGATCAGTGCAGTGTCCCCCCTCTTCTCAGAATCAGTGCAGTCCCCCCCCTCCTCAGAATCAGTGCAGCATCCCCCCTCTCCCCTCAGAATCAATGCAGTGTCCCCCCCCTTCCCTCAGAAACAAAACAGTGTCCCCCCTCTCCTCAGGATCAGTGCAATGTCCTCCCTCCCCTCAGAATCAGTGCAGTCCCCTCTCCCCTCAGAATCAGTGCAGCGCCCCCCCTTCAGAATCAGTGCAGTGTCCCCCCTCCCCTCAGAATCAGTGCAGTGCCCCCCCCTCCCCTCAGAATCAGTGCAGTGTCCCCCCTCCCCTCAGAATCAGTGCAGTGTCCCCTTTCCCCCCAGGATCAGTGCAGTGTCTCCCCTCCCCTTAGAATCAGTGCAGTGCCCCCCTCCCTTCAGAATCAGTGCAGTGTCCCCCCTCCCCTCAGAATCAGTGCAGTGTCCCCCCTCCCCTCAGAATCAGTGCAGTGTCCCCCCTCCCATCAGAATCAGTGTAGTGTCCCCCCTCTCCCTTCAGAATCAGTGCAGTGTCCCCCCTCCCATCAGAATCAGTGTAGTGTCCCCCCTCCCCTCAGAATCAGTGCAGTGTCCCCCCCTCCCTTCAGAATCAGTGCAGTGTCCCCCCTCCCCTCAGAATCAGTGCAGTGTCCCCCCTCCCATCAGAATCAGTGTAGTGTCCCCCCTCTCCCTTCAGAATCAGTGCAGTGTCCCCCCTCCCATCAGAATCAGTGTAGTGTCCCCTCTCCCTTCAGAATCAGTGCAGTGCCCCCCTCCCCTCAGAATCAGTGCAGTGTCCCCCCCTCCCTTCACAATCAGTGCAGTGTCCCCCCCTCCCTTCACAATCAGTGCAGTGTCCCCCCCCTCCCTCAGAATCAGTGCAGTGTCCCCCCCTCCCCTCAGAATCAGTGCAGTGTCCCCCCTCTCCCGTAGTCAGAGCCACCATTGCCTTCCATCATCTTTCTTGTGACCTGTATACGAGAACTAATTATACCATCACATTCTATGGGAGAAAATACATTTATTGTGTTGATTGAAGAATGGAATAAAGATCGCGGCTCTGGAGGAATGGAGGAAAGTTCTCTGAGATCAGGGAAGTTCTAAAGTAATCACATAATTCAAGGACAAGTCACAAAACACAAATAAATCTGAGGTGAAAGCTCCTTGTTACAATGTATCTGTGTGATGGCTTCATTGTGACAAATCCTGGTCTGAGGCCAAATGAGAGATGATAAAATGAAGGTAGAGCGAAACGTCACCATAATGCAGTCACCGCCGCAGACGATGGAATAAATGGAAAAATGCTTTCATATAATGACAAAAACAAAGGGATGAAGAAGAACCAAATGTTACTGAGGAGGGGGATGAACAGACGGGGAATGAGGTGATGCTCCGATCTACTGACATCAATACAAATAGATGACATAAGGTGTCCCATCCCAAATCAGCATCAAATGACACAGTAAGGTGTCCCATCACTAATCAGCATCAAATGACATAATAAAGTGTCCCATCACTAATCAGCATCAGATGACATAATAAAGTGTCCTATCACTAATCAGCATCAGATGACATAATAAGGTGACCCATCACTAATCACCATCAGATGACATAATAAGGTGTCCCATCACTAATCAGCATCAGATGACATAATAAGGTGACCCATCACTAATCACCATCAGATGACATAATAAAGTGTCCCATTATTAATCAGCATCAGATGACATAATAAAGTGTCCATTACTAATCAGCATCAGATGACATAATAAGGTGTCCCGTCACTAATCACCATCAGATGACATAATCAGGAGACACATCACTAATCATCATCAGATGACATAATAAAGTGTCCCATTACTAATCAGCATCAGATGACATAATAAGGTGTCCCGTCACTAATCACCATCAGATGACATAATCAGGAGACACATCACTAACCATCATCAGATGACATAATAAAGTGTCCGATCACTAATCAGCATCAGATGACATAATAAGGTGTCCCATCACTAATCACCATCAGATGACATAATAAAGTGTCCCATCACTAATCACCATCAGATGAGATAATAAAGTGACCCGTCACTTATCAGCATCAGATGACATAATAATGTGTCCCATCACTAATCACCATCAGATGACATAATAAGGTGTCCCATCACTAATCACCATCAGATGACATAATAAGGTGACCCATCACTAATCACCATCAGATGACATAATAAGGTGTCCCATCACTAATCACCATCAGATGACATAATAAGGTGTCCCATCACTAATCACCATCAGATGACATAATAAGGTGTCCCATCACTAATCACCATCAGATGACATAATAAGGTGTCCCATTACTAATCAGCATCAGATGACATAATAAGGTGTCCCATCACTAATCAACATCAGATGACATAATAAGGTGACCCATCACTAATCACCATCAGATGACATAATAAGGTGTCCCATCACTAATCACCATCAGATGACATAATAAGGTGTCCCATCACTAATCACCATCAGATGACATAATAAGGTGTCCCATCACTAATCACCATCAGATGACATAATAAGGTGTCCCATTACTAATCAGCATCAGATGACATAATAAGGTGACCCATCACTAATCACCATCAGATGACATAATAAGGTGTCCCATCACTAATCAGCATCAAATGACATAATAAAGTGACCCATCACTAATCATCATCAGATGACATAATAAGGTGTCCCATCACTAATCAGCACTAGATGACACAATAAGGTGACCCATCACTAATCACCATCAGATGACATAATAAGGTGTCCCATTACTAATCAGCATCAGATGACATAATAAGGTGTCCCATCACTAATCAGCATCAGATGACATAATAAGGTGTCGCATCACTAATCACCATCAGATGACATAATGAAGTGTCCCATCACTAATC
Source organism: Allobates femoralis (assembly GCA_033576535.1). NCBI lineage: Eukaryota > Metazoa > Chordata > Amphibia > Anura > Aromobatidae > Allobates > Allobates femoralis. Next base: position 869,396,443 of record JARQOC010000003.1, on the reverse strand, counting down.
ACCATCAGATGACATAATAAGGTGTCCCATCACTAATCACCATCAGATGACATAATAAGGTGTCCCATCACTAATCATCAGATGATATAATAAGGTGTCCCATCACTAATCACCATCAGATGACATAATAAGGTGTCCCATCACTAATCACCATCAGATAACATAATAAGGTGTCCCATTACTAATCAGCATCAGATGACATAATAAGGTGTCCCATCACTAATCACCATCAGATGACATAATAAGGTGACCCATCACTAATCACCATCAGATGACATAATAAGGTGTCCCATCACTAATCACCATCAGATGACATAATAAGGTGACCCATCACTAATCACCATCAGATGACATAATAAGGTGTCCCATCACTAATCACCATCAGATGACATAATAAGGTGTCCCATCACTAATCACCATCAGATGACATAATAAGGTGTCCCATCACTAATCACCATCAGATGACATAATAAGGTGTCCCATTACTAATCAGCATCAGATGACATAATAAGGTGACCCATCACTAATCACCATCAGATGACATAATAAAGTGTCCCATCACTAATCAGCATCAGATGACATAATAAGGTGACCCATCACTAATCAGCATCAGATGACATAATAAGGTGACCCATCACTTATCACCATCAGATGACATAATAAGGTGTCCCATCAAACCTAGCTTTCCTCATCACTGGGCTATGCTTTCTGACATACCAAGATCTGTTCTGCCCCACAGGACTCTGCTGCATGGAGCTTGCGCCTTCTGACATTCCCAGCTCTATTGTGTGACTTGCCACCTACTTAACTTTGCCACATTGCTCCAATAGGTCTCCTGACATAATTAACTCTGATACCTTTCTGGTTTGTGATATATTGCTTCAGTGATCCTCCTGATCTATTTTGATCTGCCACATTTTTTACTGTAAGAGCAGTGACACTATGGATTCTTTACTGTAAGAGCAGTGAGCCTATGGATTCTTTACTCTAAGAGCAGTGAGGCTATGGATTCTTTACTGTAAGAGCAGTAACACTATGGATTATTTACTGTAAGAGCAGTGAGACTATGGATTATTTACTATAAGAGCAGTGACACTATGGATTCTTTACTGTAAGAGCAGTGACACTATGGATTCTTTACTGTAAGAGCAGTGACACTATGGATTCTTTACTGTAAGAGCAGTGAGACTATGGATTATTTACTGTAAGAGCAATGAGACTAAGGATTCTTTACTGTAAGAGCAGTGACACTATGGATTCTTTACTTTAAGCGTAGAGAGACTATGGATTCTTTACAGAAAGGTCAGTGATACTATGGATTTTTTACTGTAAGAGCAGTGACACTATGGATTCTTTACTGTAAGAGCAGTGAGACTATGGATTGTTTGCAGTAAGAGCAGTGAATCTATGTATTCTTTACTGTAAGAGCAGTGAGACTATGGATTCTTTACTGTATGACCAGTGAGACTATGGATTCTTTACTGTAAGAGCAGTGAGACTATGGATTCTTTACAGGAATGTCAGAGATACTATGGATTCTTTACTGTGAGAGCAGTTAGACTATGGATTCTTTACAGTAAGAGCAGTGAGACTATTGGTTCTTTACTGTAAGAGCAGTGACACTATGGATTCTTTACTGTAAGAGCAGTGACACTATGGATTCTTTACTGTAAGAGCAGTGACACTATGGATTCTTTACTGTAAGAGCAGTGAGACCATGAATTCTTTACTGTAAGAGCAGTAAGACTATTGGTTATTTATTTTACAGTATGAGCAGTAAGACAATGGATTCTTTACTGTACGAGCAGTGCCACTATGTATTCTTTACTGTAAGAGCAGTGAGACTATGCATTCTTTACTCTAAGAGCAGTGACACTATGAATTCTTTACTGTAGAGCAGTGACACTATGAATTCTTTACTGTAAGAGCAGTGACACTATGAATTCTTTACTGTAAGAGCAGTGACACTATGGATTCATTACTGTATGAGCAGTGACACTATGGATTCTTTACTGTAAGAGCAGTGACACTATGGATTCTTTACTGTACGAGCAGTGACACTATGGATTCTTTACTGTAAGAGCAGTGACACTATGGATTCTTTACTGTAAGAGCAGTGAGACTATGGATTCTTTACTGTAAGAGCAGTGACACTATGGATTCTTTACTGTAAGAACAGTGACACTATGGATTCTTTACTGTACAAGCAGTGACTATGGATGCTTTACTGTAAGAGCAGTGACACTATGGATTCTTTACTGTAAGAGTAGTGAGACTAAGGATTCTTTACTGTAAGAGCAGTGACTATGGATTCTTTACAGTAATATCAGGGAGACTATTGGTTCTTTACTGTAAGAGCACTGACACTATGGATTCTTTACTGTAAGAGCAGTGACACTATGGATTCTTTACTGTAAGAACAGTGAGACTATGGATTCTTTACTGTAAGAGCAGTGACACTATGGATTCTTTACTGTAAGAGCAGTGAGACTATGGATTATTTACTGTAAGAGCAGTGACACTATGGATTATTTACTGTAAGAGAATGACACTATGGATTCTTTACTGTATGAGCAGTGACACTATGGATTCTTTACTGTAAGAGCAGTGAGACTAAGGATTCTTTACTGTAAGAGCAGTGACACTATGGATTCTTTACTGTATGAGCAGTGAGACTATGGATTCTTTACTGTAAGAGCAGTGAGACTATGGATTCTTTACTGTAAGAGCAGTGAGACTAAGGATTCTTTACTGTAAGAGCAGTGACACTATGGATTCTTTACTGTAAGAGCAGTGACACTATGGATTCTTTACTGTAAGAGCAGTGACACTATGGATTCTTTACTGTAAGAGCAGTGAGATTATGGATTCTTTACTGTAAGAGCAGTGAGACTATGGATTCTTTACTGTAAGAGCAGTGAGACTATGGATTCTTTACTGTAAGAGCAGTGACACTATGGATTCTTTACTGTAAGAGCAGTGAGACTATGGATTCTTTACTGTAAGAGCAGTGAGACTATGGATTCTTTACTGTAAGAGCAGTGACACTATGGATTCTTTACTGTAAGAGCAGTGAGACTATGGATTCTTTACTGTAAGAGCAGTGAGTCTATGTGTTATTTATTGTAATAGCAGTGAGACTATGGATTTTGAGGGATCTTACACTTTTCTCAGTAAATCTCCTTTATTATTCTGTCTCATTTTATGGGCTCGTCACTTCGCCGCAGAGCGGGTGGATGAACAGATACTTTACAAAGTTTTTTTTCCCAGCCATTTTTATAGTCAGAATTACCAAACTTCTAGAAGATTCTTAATTAAATGTGTTTTTAATTAACTCCGATTAAAGCGGTGACATAAATGTTCACAACCATCATGGAGTAACGAGCTCAGCTCTAACATGGCACGTCCTCAGCCGGCTCTGGACCTAATGAGATCTGCTAGAGAGAGACTTCAGGGTCCTGCATATATAACTTATCATCAATACTGAGCAAAGGGGCTGAATACTTATCATCAATACTGAGCAAAGGGGCTGAATACTTATCATCAATACTGAGCAAAGGGGCTGAATACTTATCACCAATACTGAGCAAAGGGGCTGAATACTTATCATCAATACTGAGCAAAGGGGCTGAATATTTATCATCAATACTGGGCAAAGGGGCTGAATACTTATCATCAATACTGAGCAAAGGGGCTGAATACTTATCATCAATACCGAGCAAAGGGGCTGAATACTTATCATCAATACCGAGCAAAGGGGCTGAATACTTATCATCAATACTGAGCAAAGGGGCTGAATACTTATCATCAATACTGAGGAAAGGGGCTGAATACTTATCATCAATACTAAGCAAAGGGGCTAAATACTTATCATCAATACTGAGCAAAGGGGCTGAATACTTATCATCAATACTGAGCAAAGGGCAGAATACTTATCATCAATATGAGCAAAGGGGCTGAATACTTATATCAATATAGCAAGGGCTGAATACTTATCACAATACTGAGCAAAGGGGCTGAATACTTATCATCAATACTGAGGAAAGGGGCTGAATATATTATCACCAATACTATGAGCAAAGGGGCTGAATACTTATCATCAATACTGAGCAAAGGGGCTGAATACTTATCATCAATACTGAGCAAAGGGGCTGAATACTTATCATCAATACTGAGCAAAGGGGCTGAATACTTATCATCAATACTGAGCAAAGGGGCTGATATATCTCATACATAAAGGCTGAATACTTATCACAATACTGAGCAAAGGGGCTGAATACTTATCATCAATACTGAGCAAAGGGGCTGAATACTTATCATCAATACTAAGCAAAGGGGCTGAATACTTATCATCAATACTGAGCAAAGGGGCTGAATACTTATCATCAATACTGAGCAAAGGGGCTGAATACTTATCATCAATACTGAGCAAAGGGGCTGAATACTTAATCATCAATACTGAGCAAAGGGGCTGAATTACTTATCATCAATACTAAGCAAAGGGGCTGAATACTTATCATCAATACTGAGCAAAGGGGCTGAATACTTATCATCAATACTGAGCAAAGGGGCTGAATACTTATCATCAATACTGAGCAAAGGGGCTGAATACTTATCATCAATACTGAGCAAAGGGGCTGAATACTTATCATCAATACTGAGCAAAGGGCTGAATACTTATCATCAATACTGAGCAAAGGGGCTGAATACTTATCATCAATACTGAGCAAAGGGGCTGAATACTTATCATCAATACTGAGCAAAGGGGCTGAATACTTATCATCAATACTGAGCAAAGGGGCTGAATACTTATCATCAATACTGAGCAAAGGGGCTGAATACTTATCATCAATACTGAGCAAAGGGGCTGAATACTTATCATCAATACTAAGCAAAGGGGCTGAATACTTATCATCAATACTGAGCAAAGGGGCTGAACACTTATCATCAATACTGAGCAAAGGGGCTGAATACTTATCATCAATACTGAGCAAAGGGGCTGAATACTTATCATCAATACTGAGCAAAGGGGCTGAAACTTATCATCAATACTGAGCAAAGGGGCTGGAACACTTATCATCAATACTGAGCAAAGGGGCTGAATACTTATCATCAATACTGAGCAAAGGGGCTGAATACTTATCATCAATACTGAGCAAAGGGGCTGAAACACTTATCATCAATACTGAGCAAAGGGGCTGAATACTTATCATCAATACTGAGCAAAGGGGCTGAATACTTATCATCAATACTGAGCAAAGGGGCTGAATACTTATCATCAATACTGAGCAAAGGGGCTGAATACTTATCATCAATACTGGCAAAGGGGCTGAATACTTATCATCAATACTGAGCAAAGGGGCTGAATACTTATCATCAATACTGAGCAAAGGGGCTGAATACTTATCATCAATACTGAGCAAAGGGGCTGAATACTTATCATCAATACTGAGGAAAGGGGCTGAATACTTATCATCAAACTGAGCAAAGGGGCTGAATACTTATCATCAATACTGAGCAAAGGGGCTGAATACTTATCATCAATACTGAGCAAAGGGGCTGAATACTTATCATCAATACTGAGCAAAGGGGCTGAATACTTATCATCAATACTGAGCAAAGGGGCTGAATACTTATCATCAATACTGAGCAAAGGGGCTGAATACTTACCATCAATACTGAGCAAAGGGGCTGAATACTTATCATCAATACTGAGCAAAGGGGCTGAATACTTATCATCAATACTGAGGAAAGGGGCTGAATACTTATCATCAATACTGAGCAAAGGGGCTGAATACTTATCATCAATACTGAGCAAAGGGGCTGAATACTTATCATCAATACTGAGGAAAGGAGCTGAATACTTATCATCAATACTGAGCAAAGGAGCTGAATACTTATCATCAATACTGAGCAAAGGGGCTGAACACTTATCATCAATACTGAGCAAAGGGGCTGAATACTTATCATCAATACTGAGCAAGGGGCTGAATACTTATCATCAATACTGAGCAAAGGGGCTGAATACTTATCATCAATACTGAGCAAAGGGGCTGAATACTTATCATCAATACTGAGGAAAGGGGCTGAATACTTATCATCAACACTGAGCAAAGGGGCTGAATACTTATCATCAATACTGAGCAAAGGGGCTGAATACTTATAATCAATACTGGGCATAGGGGCTGACTATACAGCTAGGAGCTATGGGTTGGGTGCAGTAGTTTGGGGATAGACCCTCTTCTTCTATTTGGATAACATTGTGCCATCACTGCAGGAATAAAAGACATGACCCTAATCCCACCACATGGGCAGGTGCAGGGGGAAGCTGTTGATGGCACCAGGGTACCTGCCCTAACACCAGGGTCATGGTTTAAGCTTGTCCCTGTTCCTGAGACCATCGCTATACCATCCTCGTGTGTGGGTGCGGGTCTGGGGTCAGAGGTCATGCACTAATTATAAGGGGTACACCATGCGTATGATACATTGTAGCAGTTCTTCAACTGTATAATAGTCATCTAATAGTCAATAGTCATCAGAGGCCCTCCTCTGTAGGTTCAGCTGGGCTGATGTCTATAGGAGCCATGATATAACGCTGGACCTCTATCTCTCTGTCTCTGTGGCCCAATCTTCCCGCTTCCCATTGAGGCCTCCAATGACTCCAGATCTCTGCCTTATCCTGGCAGGACTCTGCGTCACCTCTTCCCTCATTCTCCTATAACTCTGCTCTCCGGGGCTTTGGTTGTTACTGATCATTCAGACAGCATACACCGACCACTGGACGCAGTATTGAGGCACAGAGCTTGGTGGTTGTCTCCAGTATTGAGGCACAGAGCTTGGTGGTTGTACACAGTATTGAGGCACAGAGCTTGGTGGTTGTACACAGTATTGAGGCACAGGTCTTGGGAGTTGTACACAGTATTGAGGCACAGAGCTTGGTGGTTGTACACAGTATTGAGGCACAGAGCTTGGTGGTTGTATGTAGTATTGAGGCACAGGGCTTGGTGGTTGTATGTAGTATTGAGGCACAGAGCTTGGTGGTTGTACACAGTATTGAGGCACAGAGCTTGGTGGTTGTACACAGTATTGAGGCACAGAGCTTGGTGGTTGTACACAGTATTGAGGCACAGAGCTTGGTGGTTGTAGACAGTATTGAGGCACAGAGCTTGGTGGTTGTATGCAGTATTGAGGCACAGAGCTTGGTGGTTGTACATAGTATTGAGGCACAGAGCTTGGTGGTTGTACACAGTATTGAGGCACAGTTCTTGGGAGTTGTACACAGTATTGAGGCACAGAGCTTGGTGGTTGTACACAGTATTGAGGCACAGATCTTGGTGGTTGTACACAGTATTGAGGCACAGAGCTTGGTGGTTGTACACAGTATTGAGGCACAGAGCTTGGTGGTTGTACACAGTATTGAGGCACAGGTCTTGGTGGTTGTACACAGTATTGAGGCACAGATCTTGGTGGTTGTTCCCAGTATTGAGGCACAGATCTTGGTGGTTGTATCCAGTATTGAGGCACAGATCTTGGTGGTTGAATGCAGTATTGAGGCACAGATTTTGGTGGTTGTACACAGTATTGAGGCACAGATCTTGGGAGTTGTACACAGTATTGAGGCACAGAGCTTGGTGGTTGTCTCCGGTATTGAGACACAGAGCTTGGTGGTTGTACATAGTATTGAGGCACAGAGCTTGGTGGTTGTACACAGTATTGAGGCACAGATCTTGGGAGTTGTACACAGTATTGAGGCACAGATCTTGGGAGTTGTACACAGTATTGAGGCACAGAGCTTGGTGGTTGTCTCCGGTATTGAGGCACAGAGCTTGGTGGTTGTACATAGTATTGAGGCACAGAGCTTGGTGGTTGTATGCAGTATTGAGGCACAGGTCTTGGTCATTGTATGTAGTATTGAGGCACAGATCTTGGTCCTTGTACACAGTACTGAGGCACAGAGCTTGGTGGTTGTACACAGTATTGAGGCACAGAGCTTGGTGGTTGTATGCAGTATTGAGGCACAGAGCTTGGTGGTTGTACACAGTATTGAGGAACAGGTCTTGGTGGTTGTACACAGTATTGAGGCACAGATCTTGGTGGTTGTCCCCAGTATTGAGGCACAGATCTTGGTGGTTGTACACAGTATTGAGGCACAGGTCTTGGTGGTTGTACACAGTATTGAGGCACAGATCTTGGTGGTTGTACACAGTATTGAGGCACAGAGCTTGGTGGTTGTACACAGTATTGAGGCACAGGTCTTGGTGGTTGTACACAGTATTGAGGCACAGATCTTGGTGGTTGTCCCCAGTATTGAGGCACAGATCTTGGTGGTTGTATCCAGTATTGAGGCACAGATCTTGGTGGTTGAATGCAGTATTGAGGCACAGATCTTGGTGGTTGTACACAGTATTGAGGCACAGATCTTGGGAGTTGTACACAGTATTGAGGCACAGAGCTTGGTGGTTGTCTCCGGTATTGAGACACAGAGCTTGGTGGTTGTACATAGTATTGAGGCACAGAGCTTGGTGGTTGTACACAGTATTGAGGCACAGATCTTGGGAGTTGTACACAGTATTGAGGCACAGATCTTGGGAGTTGTACACAGTATTGAGGCACAGAGCTTGGTGGTTGTCTCCGGTATTGAGGCACAGAGCTTGGTGGTTGTACATAGTATTGAGGCACAGAGCTTGGTGGTTGTATGCAGTATTGAGGCACAGGTCTTGGTCATTGTATGTAGTATTGAGGCACAGATCTTGGTGGTTGTACACAGTACTGAGGCACAGAGCTTGGTGGTTGTACACAGTATTGAGGCACAGAGCTTGGTGGTTGTATGCAGTATTGAGGCACAGGTCTTGGTCATTGTATGTAGTATTGAGGCACAGATCTTGGTGGTCGTACACAGTACTGAGGCACAGAGCTTGGTGGTTGTTCTTCAGCACTAGGCTGCTTTTCCTCCTGAGCTCTGGTTTCTATAGACCCGGTGTAGGATGTGGTCAGTATCCACTATTGTGCTCCTTAGTGACCCAGGTGCCCTGTTGCATCTGTATTTAACTCTTTAAATGCAAAGCCCCATAGAGTTTGATGTACAATTTGTGCCTGTGAATGTCAATTCGGATTTGGAAATGTCGGCTGCAGATCAGGGACAGGTGGGAGCTGTGAAGGCTCATGACACCAATACAGCCAAGGCCAGCTCATGACACCAATACAGCCAAGGCCAGCTCATGACACCAATACAGCCAAGGCCAGCTCATGACACCAATACAGCCAAGGCCAGCTCATGACACCAATACAGCCAAGGCCAGCTCATGACACTAATACAGCCAAGGCCAGCTCATGACACCAATACAGCCAAGGCCAGCTCATGACACCAATACAGCCAAGGCCAGCTCATGACACCAATACAGCCAAGGCCAGCTCATGACACCAATACAGCCAAGGCCAGCTCATGACACCAATACAGCCAAGGCCAGCTCATGACACCAGTACAGCCATCATTCATAGGCTCATCAGGAGGCTCAGCGGCTGTAGAAAGAGTCCGGCGGCGGCAAACAAGAGCTATGGAACAACCTAGAACACAACGTTCATTCTGGCCACGTGGTGCTACAATGTATTCTGTGAGGGTCCGTGATGTCGCACTTAGCTGCTCCTCACCCTTGTAAGGAGGACCATGGAGTCAGTAAGTCAAACATCCGACTCTTCAATTTCCCTGAAACCGACTCAAACGTCACCAAAATTGACACCGACACTAACTCCACAACCAGAGCTGTGAAGGCAACAAGCCAAACATCCGACCCCACCCAAAATGGGCACCGACTCCACAAACATCTGACTCCTCAATATCCCTGAATCCGTATCAACCAAAGTGGACACCAACTCTGACTCCATGACTCCGACTCTAGAACTATGGATGTGAAGTAAGTAAGCCAAACATCCAATTCTGACTCCACCAAAATGAACACCGACTGACTCCACAATTCCAACTCCACAACCATGGGAGTCAGTAAGCCAAACATCCGACTGTGACTCCTCAAATTCTCTGAATTCCACTTCGACTCCATCTCCACCAAAATGGACACCGACTCCGACTCCACAGCTCTGACTCCACAGCTCTGACTCCACAGCTCTGACTCCACAGCTCTGACTCCGACTCCACAGCTCTGACTCCACAGCTCTGACTCCGACTCCACAGCTCTGACTCTACAGCTCTGACTCCGACTCCACAGCTCTGACTCTACAGCTCTGACTCCTACTCCACAGCTCTGACTCCGACTCCACAGCTCTGACTCCGACTTCACTGCTCTTACTCCAATTCCACAGCTCTGACTCTGACTCCACAGCTCTGACTCCGACTCCACAGCTCTGACTCTGACTCCACAGGTCTGACTCCGACTCCACAGCTCTGACTCCACAGCTCTGACTCTGACTCCACAGCTCTGACTCTGACTCCACAGCCCTGCTTGTAAGACTACACACAAGAAGGCCACTTTTGGATGCAATGTTGGAGAGTTCAGTGACGACCTCTCGGGTCAGGTTGGACGGCTCCAGGTCTCTTTGTTGAATCTCGTTCTTGCACCATTGATTTTGTGTCTCGGCTTTTTGTTCTTCATTTCTCAGATGCAGACGCCTCATCTGTGATTTCTGAGACAGTAGTAGAAGTGTGGGTGAAGCACGAGGTCCCGCGCGGAGCTATTACTGCCTCATTTCGGGAGGTCACAGTCCTATAAAGAGGAGAGTCGGAGAACGAGATGCCGGTGATTGAATCAGATGGAGCAGCTAAATGCCTGCAGTAAATGAACGCTGCGGCTCCCCGCAGATCCCGAGCAGGGAATGAATGTAAATATAATTCTGATTAAGGACGCAGATACGGCTCCTGCCGCCGCGGGCCAGACCCATAAGTATAATGACATATGGATTGTTAGGCGGCAGAGGGAATCGGCATTTATCAGGTGATGGCTTTTATCGCAGATGTCTGAAGGAGATTGTGAAATGACAGAATCTGGAGGAGCTCCTGCATATTGAGCAGAGAAGTCTCCGCACATCGTATCTCCTCCAGGAGGAGCAGCCGGAGGGACCAGGATCCGCAGTCGGAGAGACCAGGACCCGCAGCCGGAGAGACCAGGACCCGGGTTTGTCATGTATCTGCTGCGGGTTTGTCATGTATCTGCTGCGGGTTTGTCATGTATCTGCTGCGGGTTTGTCGTGTATGTGCTGCGGGTTTATCACGTTACTGCTGCAGGTTTATCATTGTTGTGTGGCGCCCCTGAGGTTTGGTTGCCACAAATGATATTGTAATGCCATGTCTGAGAAGAATTGGAGCTCCCTCTGCTGGAAGTCTGAAGCATCCAACACAGCCTGAACTTCAACCAGGAGGCTGAGCACTGAGACCTTATTTGGCTGGGTCCGAGTTGCTGGCTGTAGGGAGGGGTTAGTAAGGATACTAAGGCTGGGTTAGGAAAGTGGAGAGGTTCAGTCAGGAGCGAGCCTGGAGGCTGCTCTGAGGGGCCAGCTGCACAGCAGAGCACCAGGGCCTAGGTTAATTAGGCTTCCAAGGTCTAGTAACAGAAAGTGGAGGCTAGTGAGTTCCATGCCCACTAGCCATTCAAGTGGAGCTGTCCAGGGCATCAGTAATACAACGCTGCAGATCAAAGGCCGACTCTGAAGATCAGCATGGATTCTCACATTACCCACCTGGCTGGGGGTAACCCACATCAACCAAGAGTCCAGGACAAGTCAGTGGGAAGGCCACTATACTCACACAGCAGAGCAGACTACGGTTCTTCTCAGACTGGCCAGGCCATGTACCCGATGGTGCCTGCATACCTTGAACCTGCTTGAACACCTGCAAAAAAGGTAAAAGCACAAGACTGACTCTTGTGTGCCTCCTTTCTCCACTCCACCCATCACTACTAACCTCAACATCATCATCTCCGGGGAGCCAGCCCTGGTTGGGAAGGGTTTAACAACTTCACTGCCATTCCATCTATCTCCCAGGGATCTCTTGCAGTGCCAGCCATATCTGGCTGATTATCTCACCTGAACTTGTTCTGTTACTTATCATTTATATCTTTTGATGTAAGCCAGGGTCACAGCTCTGGGCACCCCAGCCCTTAGCCATTTAGCCTAAAATGACTGTTCAAACCAAGTGTAAATGGCCAAATAGTTCAGTGCACCTTTCCACCTCTATGTCCTCCCCTATGTCCCTTGATTAACAGCTCCGGCTTTACAGGAGGGTAGAGGTCGATGGAAAAACAACCTCCTCGTGCTTGGTTTGAACAGTCATTGTTTTGCTGACTTTCTTAGCTCGGGTTCCTGTAAGTCTGAAAGCTTTTTCTAACAAGGAATGTAGAATTCTGCGATATAAGAACTTGGCAGTAATTGTGCAGCGGTAACCCGAGGCAATTAATGCCGCCAGTTTGGGATTATCGGCGTTCGGGGGGTGGAGGTCGGATGGTGGTGGAAACATGTGAAGATTTTCGTGGCGGCCCGGACCTTTCCTGTGGAGCTGCTGCTCTCTGAGATCAGGCGCTCAGACTTGTGGACTCCTTAATGAGCAGCGAGGATGGAGAGACCCCAATTACACACAGTGTGGAGCGCGGCTCCGAGCGGGTGGGTGAGATGATAGACCGCGCTCCCGGATTCACTCCGCCGCAGAGGAAACGTTACTCACCGCCATTGTGCTTTACACACAGACCCGCTATGAGGTTCTGCAGCCACAGATCAAAGGCCGACACTGCAGATCAAAGGCCGACGCTGCAGATCAAAGGCCGACGCTGCAGATCAAAGGCTGACACTGCAAATCGAAGGTTAACACTGCAAATCAAAGGGTAACGCTGCAGATCAAGGATCGACGCTGCAGATCAAAGGCCGACGCTGCAAATCAAGGATCGACACTGCAAATCAAGAATCGACGCTGCAAATCAAAGGCCGACGCTGCAAATCAAGGATCGACGCTGCAAATCAAAGGCCGACGCTGCAAATCAAGGATCGACGCTGCAAATCAAAGGCCGACGCTGCAAATCAAGAATCGACGCTGCAAATCAAAGGCCGACGCTGCAAATCAAGGATCGACGCTGCAAATCAAAGGCCGACGCTGCAAATCAAAGGCCAACGCTGCAGATCAAAGGCCGACGCTGCAAATCAAAGGCCGACGCTGCAAATCAAAGGCCAACGCTGCAGATCAAAGGCCGACTCTGCAGATCAAAGGCCAACGCTGCAGATCAAAGGCCAACGCTGCAGATCAAAGGCCGACGCTGCAGATAAAAGGCCGACTCTGCAGATCAAAGGCCAACGCTGCAGATCAAAGGCCGACGCTGCAGAACAAAGGCCGATGCTGCAAATCGAAGGTTGACACTGCAAATCAAAGGGGAACGCTGCAAATCAAGGATCGACGCTGCAAATCAAGGATCGACGCTGCAAATCAAGGATCGACGCTGCAAATCAAGGATCGACGCTGCAGATCAAAGGCCGACGCTGCAGATCAAAGGCCGACGCTGCAGATCAAAGGCCGACGCTGCAAATCGAAGGTTGACACTGCAAATCAAAGGGTAACGCTGCAAATCAAGGATTGACGCTGCAAATCAAAGGCCGACACTGCAGATCAAAGGCCAACGCTGCAGATAAAAAGGTCGGTGCTGCAGATCAAGGATCCACGCTACAAATGAAAGGTCGACACTGAAGATCAAAGGCCGACTCTGCGGATCAAAAGCTGATGCTGCAGATCAAAGGCCGACGCTGAAGAACAGAGGCCAACACTGCAGATCAAAGGTCAATGCTGCAGATCAAAGGCTGACGATGTAAATCAAAGGGTAACGCTGCAAATCAAGGATCGACGCTGCAAATCAAAGGCCAACGCTGCAGATCAAAGGTTGACACTGCAAATTAAAGGCTAACACTGCAAATCAAGGATCGACACTGCAAATCAAGGATCAACGCTGCAAATCAAAGGCTGCAGAATAAAGGCCGATGCTTCAGAACAGGGATTCACGCTACAAATCAAAGGTCAACACTGTAGATCAAAGGCCGACACTGAAGATCAAAGGCCAACTCTGCTGATCAAAAGCTGATGCTGCAGATCAAAGGCCGACGCTGCAGAATAGAGGCCAACGCTGCAGATCAAAGGCCAACACTGCAAATCAAAGGCCAACACTGCAGAACAAAGGCCGACGCTTCAGATCAAAGGTTGACACTGCAAATCAAAGGCCAAAGCTGCAGATCAAAGGCTGACTCTTCAGATCAAAGATCAACGCTGCAAATTTAAGGTCGACGATGCAGATCAAAGGCCGACTCTGCGGATCAAAACTGACACTGCAGATCAAAGGCCGACACTGCGGAACAGAGGCCAACACTGCAGATTAAAGGCTGACGCTTCAGATCAAAGATCAAAGCTGCAAATCAAAGGTCAATGCTGCATATCAAAGTTTGACACTGCAAATCAAAGGTAACGCTGCAAATCAAGGATCGACACTGCAAATCAAAGGAAAACGCTGCAGATCAAAGGCCGACGCTTCAGATCAAAGATCAACGCTGCAAATCAAAGGCCGACGCTGCAGATCAAAAGCTGACACTGCAGATCAAAGGCTGACGCTGCGGAACAGAGGCCAATGCTGCAGATCAAAGGTCAACGCTGCAGATCAAAGGCCGACTCTGCAGATCAAAGGCCGACGCTTCAGATCAATGCTGCAAATCAAAGGTTGACGCTGCAGATCAAAGGCCGACTCTGTGGATCAAAGTCCGACTCTGTGGATCAAAGACCAACGCTGCAGATCAAAGGCCGACGCTTCAGATCAAAGGTCAATGCTGCAGATCAAAGGCCAACGCTGCAAATCAAAGGCTGACGCTGCAGATCAAAGACCGATGCTGCAGATCAAGAGTCTTATCCAAGCTTAGTCCACCAGAGTCTTCCCCAAGTCTAGATAGGTCCTTTTGGGTCTTCTCCAAGTTTATACAAATCCACCAGGATCTTCTCCAAGTTTGGTCCACCAGGGTCTTTCCAAAACTAGATTGGTCATCCAGGGTCTTCTTTAAGACTAAGTATGTCCAGAAGAGTCTTCTCCAAGCCTATGTAGGTCCACCATGGTCTTCTAAAAGCCTAAATAGGTCCACCATTAGTGATGGGCGAATCCTAAATTACTCGGAATCGCTTGACTCTAGCGAGTCCGAGCCCAGGACTCGCTACTCGTTGCGAGTCTAGCGAGTCCAATGTTAATGAATGGGGAAGCGAGTAATAGCGAGTAGTGTGAGATTTACAAATCGCAGATGTGTCTCGGAAGCTTCAGCCTGAAGCAATCCTAGTTTTGTCATTTATTTGCATTGCTAGTTTACTTTGTAAGTAATCGCTGCGAAACTCGCACAGATAAGATCCTGTCTTCTCTGTGTTCTGGCTGCCAGCTCCAGGGTCCTAGAGCCCGCCTGCTGCCTGATGTAGCAGTGCTGAGATTGTTCTCAGTCTGCTCATTCCCTGTGTACAGACATGAATGTCTGTGCACAGAGATGATGTAGCAGTGCTGAGATTGTTCTCAGTCTGCTCATTCCCTGTGTACAGACATGAATGTCTGTGCACAGAGATGATGTAGCAGTGCTGAGATTGTTCTCAGTCTGCTCATTCCCTGTGTACAGACATGAATGTCTGTGCACAGAGATGATGTAGCAGAGCTGAGATTGTTCTCAGTCTGCTCATTCCCTGTGTACAGACATGAATGTCTGTGCACAGAGATGATGCAGCAGAGCTGAGATTGTTCTCAGTCTGCTTATTCCCTGTGCATAGACATCTATATTTATGCACAGGGGATGTAGCAGAGAGGACATCGCGTTTTGGACTGCGTCGGACGGAAGAGGATTTTTTTAATTAAAGATGGAGTCCCTAATGGCTTTTTTTTTTATTTCTAATAAAAAATTTTCCTTGTGTTGTGTTTTTTTTAAAACAATTTAATAGAAATTCATGGCGGTCATGTCTAATATTGGCGTGACCGCCATAAATTTCGGGCTTAGGGCCAGCTGATAATACTAAGCTGGCCCTAACCTCTTTATTACCCAGCGTGCCATCGCTACCAGGGCCGCTGGAAGAGCGGGGTTCAGCGCCAGAGGATGGCGCTTCAATGAACGCGCCATCTTCTGGGGCGGCTGCGGGCTGCAATTTGCAGCGGGGGGTGCCCAGAAAGCTTGGGCATCCCTGCGCTGCGGATTCCAGCCCCCAGCTGCTTAGCTGTACCTGGCTAGACATAGAAATTGCGCGGAGCCCCACGCATTTTTTTTTAATTATTTCATGAAATTCTGAGATTCTGACTCTGAGACTCTGACTCTGAAATTCATGAAATAATAAAAAAAAAATGCGTGGGGCTCCGCGCAATTTCTATGTCTAGCCAGGTACAGCTAAGCTGCTGGGGGCTGGAATCCGCAGTGCAGGGATGCCCAAGCTTTCTGGGCACCCCCCGCTGCAAATTGCAGCCCGCAGCCGCCCCAGAAGATGGCGCGTCCATTGAAGCGCCATCCTCTGGCGCTGAACCCCGCTCTTCCAGCGGCCCTGGTAGCGGTGGCACGCTGGGTAATAAAGAGGTTAGGGCCAGCTTTGTATTATCAGCTGGCCCTAAGCCCGAAATTTATGGCGGTCACGCCAATATTAGACATGACCGCCATGAATTTCTATTAAATTGTTTTAAAAAAAACACAACACAAGGAAAATTTTTTATTAGAAATAAAAAAAAAAGCCATTAGGGACTCCATCTTTAATTAAAAAAATCCTCTTCCGTCCGACGCAGTCCAAAACGCGATGTCCTCTCTGCTACATCCCCTGTGCATAAATATAGATGTCTATGCACAGGGAATGAGCAGACTGAGAACAATCTCAGCTCTGCTACATCATCTCTGTGCACAGACATTCATGTCTGTACACAGGGAATGAGCAGACTGAGAACAATCTCAGCACTGCTACATCATGTCTGTGAGCAGGTGGGCTCTAGGACCCTGGAGCTGCACAGAGAAGACAGCTGGACTCGGCTCGCAAAGAAACAGCAGTTATCTGCGAGTTTCCCTGCTATCACTGGCACAGTAGCCAGTGATTACTCGCACGAGTCTAATGCAAACAATGGCAATCCTAGTGTTGTCAGCGTTTCTGACAAAACTAGGATTGATATTGATTTGCATTGGACTCGTGCGAGTAATCACTGGGAAACTCGCAGAGTACCGAGTCCTGCGAGTCCCTTACTACTCGCCGAGTAACGAGTCCTAGCGAGTAGATTCGCCCATCCCTATCCACCATTGTCTTATCCAAGCCAAGATAGGTCCACCAGGGCCTTCTCAAGCCTAGATAGGTTCACCAGGGCCTTCTCAAGCCTAGATAGGTTCACCAGGGCCTTCTCAAGCCTAGATAGGTTCAACAGTGTCTTTTCCAAGTCTAGATTGGTCACCCAGGGTCTTCCTTAAGTCTGGATTGGTCACCCAGGTACTTCTACAATTTTAGATAGGTCCCCCAGAGAGGTTTCCAAGCCTAGATAGGTCCACCAGGGTATTTTCCAAGCCTAGACATGTCCACCAGGGTCTTCTCCAAGCCCTGATAGGTCCACCCGAGTCTTCCCAAGCCTAGATAGGTCTATCAGGGTTTTGTCCAAGCTTAGATAGGTCTACCAGGGTCTTCTCCAAGTCTACACAGGTCCACCAGGGTCTTGTCCAAACCTAGATTGAAGCAACTGGGTTTTCTCTAAGCCTAGATAGGTCCACCAGGGTCTTCTCCAAGACTAGATAGGTCCACCAGGGTCTTCTCCATGCCTACATAGGCCCACCATGGTCTTATCCAAGTTTAGTCCAACAGAGCCTTCTCCGAGTCTAGATATGTCCACCAAGGTCTTCCCCAAGCTTATACAAGTCCACCAGAGTCTTCTCCAAGTTTGGTCCACCAGGGTCTTTCCAAGTCTAGATTGGTCATCAAAGGTCTTCTTTAAGCTTAGACAGGTCCAGCAGAGTCTTCTCCAAGCCTAGATAGGTCAATTATGGTCTTCAAAAAGCCTGAATAGGTCCACCAGGGTCTTATTCAAGTCTAGATACATCCACCAGTCTTTTCCAAGCCTAGATTGGTCATCCAGGGTCTTCTTTAAGTCTGGATTGATCGCCTAGGTTCTTCTCCAATCCTAGATAGGTCCCCCAGAGAGTTTTCCAAGCCTGGATAGGTCCACCAGGGTCTTCTCCAAGTCTACATAGGTCCACTAGGGCTTCGTCAAGCCTAGACAGGTCCACCAGAGTTTACTCCAAGCCCAGATAGGTCCACCTGGGTCTTCCCAAGCCTAGATAGGTCTATGAGGGATTTCTCTAGGCCTAGATAGGTCCACCAGGGTCTTCTCCAAACCTAAATGGGTTCCCTGGGGTCTTCTCCAAGCCTAAATAGTTCTACTAGGGTCTTCTCTACCGTTATCTTGATAGTATCCAGCCATCGGGTTGCTGGTCTTCCTCATCACCTTGTCCCTTCTATTCTTCCCACCATGATGTCTTCTCCAGTGATTGCTCTCTTCGTATGATGTGTAGACAAGTCGTAGGTTGGTGATCCTCTCTTCCAGTGACATGTCTGGTTGGTTCTTGTTCTTCTTGCCATCCAGGGTATTGATCTCATCCTTCTCCAGCTCCACATTATGAAGGTGTTGATTCTTCTTTTGTCTTGTTCCTTTATCTTCCAGGTGTCACTTCCATATGTTACTACAGAATAGACCAGACTATGTACGAGCCGTGTCTTCATCACCAGTGAGATGTTACTACAGAACAGACCAGACTATGTACGAGCCGTGTCTTCATCACCAGTGAAATGTTACTACAGAATAGACCAGACTATGTACGAGCCGTGTCTTCATCACCAGTGAGATGTTACTACAGAATAGACCAGACTATGTACGAGCCGTGTCTTCATCACCAGTGAAATGTTACTACAGAACAGACCAGACTATGTACGAGCCGTGTCTTCATCACCAGTGAGATGTTACTACAGAATAGACCAGACTATGTACGAGCCGTGTCTTCATCACCAGTGAGATGTTACTACAGAACAGACCAGACTATGTACGAGCCGTGTCTTCATCACCAGTGAAATGTTACTACAGAATAGACCAGACTATGTACGAGCTGTGTCTTCATCACCAGTGAGATGTTACTACAGAACAGACCAGACTATGTACGAGCCGTGTCTTCATCACCAGTGAAATGTTACTACAGAAAGACCAGACTATGTACGAGCCGTGTCTTCATCACCAGTGAGATGTTACTACAGAATAGACCAGACTATGTACGAGCCGTGTCTTCATCACCAGTGAGATGTTACTACAGAATAGACCAGACTATGTACGAGCCGTGTCTTCATCACCAGTGAGATGTTACTATAGAATAGACCAGACTATGTACGAGCCGTGTCTTCATCACCAGTGAGATGTTACTACAGAATAGACCAGACTATGTACGAGCCGTGTCTTCATCACCAGTGAGATGTTACTATAGAATAGACCAGACTATGTACGAGCCGTGTCTTCATCACCAGTGAGATGTTACTATAGAATAGACCAGTGTATGTACGAGCCGTGTCTTCATCACCAGTGAGATGTTACTACAGAATAGACCAGACTATGTACGAGCCGTGTCTTCATCACCAGTGAGATGTTACTATAGAATAGACCAGACTATGTACGAGCCGTGTCTTCATCACCAGTGAAATGTTACTATAGAATAGACCAGACTATGTACGAGCCGTGTCTTCATCACCAGTGAGATGTTACTATAGAATAGACCAGTGTATGTACGAGCCGTGTCTTCATCACCAGTGAGATGTTACTATAGAATAGACCAGACTATGTACGAGCCGTGTCTTCATCACCAGTGAGATGTTACTACAGAATAGACCAGACTATGTACGAGCCGTGTCTTCATCACCAGTTTTAGGGAATGGGATAAGTAAAAACAGATGTCAATTTAAAGGGGTTGTCTCAATGTGTGTCTGCTCGGCTACAGAGCATTACACAGCGGCGTACCATGACGCTCATGGGCCCTGATGTGAAAGCTCCAACGGGGCCCACAATTATCGGAAATCTTTAATAGCAGAGAGCAACAAAGGGTATTCTCATCACACACACACAACACCAACACCTCCAGGCCAGAAGGGGGAGACCAAGCCCGGATCCAGGGTGAGCTCCCCTATATATTCTGGTCTGGGAAGCAGCAAGTTAGTGCAGTTCCTGGGAGGACTGTCAAGAAGACCTGAGTGTAAAGGAGCTGTGCTAAGCTCATCTCAAGGTCTACCGACTAGTTCCAGGCCTAAGGCTAGGGTCTGAGGAAAGGAGGAGGAACACCTGGGAGGCTGAGCAACTCCATGCTCACCCCAGAGTAAAGTGCATAGAACGGACACCGGAGTCCAAGACTGTGCAGGGTCACACATCCCGGCAGTCAATACCGGACGGTGTGGGTTCCAGATTCCTCATCCACACTAACCAGAGACACAGCATTGGAGAGAGAGTTCAGAGACACTGACACCCGGGAACAGGGTATAACTAAAGGACTTGAGTAGCCTGTCATACCCATACCTCACAGGAGAAAACTACAAAACAGTGAGTCTGCCTATTCCTGCACCCCACACATAGACTATTTACACTGCCCGGGGGATTGGCTTCACCCATGGAGAGCCGTCCCATCTCAGCTGCTACCCATCATCCCCGGAGGTTCTGCAGCAGCGGTGGACCCCACTGACCACATACCACGGGTGGCGTCACGACAACCTCCCCTGTACATATACCCATTTTCAACTGACGCCCAGGCCACAGGACCGGGTCACGACCCCCGTGACTCCCCAGAGACAGTAGCAGCGATCCGGTTCCTGAGTACCCCACGGCCTGGGGGCGCCTCGTTTATCTCTTACATCTGTAGTTACCCCCTGGCATTATGTGGGGTCACACTGCAGATTGGAGATGTTGATGGGGACTTCCCATATGACCGGAGCGGGGTAAAACCATCACCCGCTTACAAGAGGTCCTGCCGGCTGACTGTCCCCCACCTCCCGCATATACATCATAATAAACATGGACTAATGGCTCCATTATGTCCTATATATAAGTCCGGCACACACAGTCCACCGCCAGCGCTGTCCATAATGATGACGGATCTCAGCCGGGCGGCCGCCATCCTGAATATCTGATACACCAGACTCCTGCCTGTAATTACAGCAAAGCAAATACCCGTCACAGTGGATCTGAGCGGATCTAATGCACTCACCGTATGGATGAAGATATATAGAGATTGCACAGCTCCATTTACTCCGCCGGTCACGGCTAAGGTCACTTCCACACCACACCGCCATATATCTCACCCGTACGATTAACTCCGCTCTGCGGATAGATCGCCCCTGATCAGCAATATTAGTCCTAATTAATAACCCCCTGTGTCATGTTTACAGCCTCCACATCTATTCCCCCGTTACCAGCGCTCAGCACTTCTGGAAAGTCGCAGATCCAGGACGCTCCAGCAATATGGAGCAGGATCCTCACTGACCGACACCGCACTGCGCTCCAACGATAGGGAGCAGGATCCTCACTGACCGACACCGTGTTGCGCTCCAGCAATATGGAGCAGGATCCTCACTGACCGACACCGTGCTGCGCTCCAGTAATATGGAGCAGGATCCAGGACGCTGCGCTCCAACGATAGGGAGCAGGATCCTCACTGACCGACACCGTGCTGCGCTCCAGCAATATGGAGCAGGATCCAGGACGCTGCGCTCCAGCAATATGGAGCAGGATCCTCACTGACCGACACCGTGCTGCACTCCAGCAATATGGAGCAGGATCCTCACTGACCGACACCGTGCTGCACTCCAGCAATATGGAGCAGGATCCAGGACGCTGCCCTCCAGCAATATGGAGCAGGATCCTCACTGACCGACACCGTGCTGCGCTCCAGCAATATGGAGCAGGATCCTCACTGACTGAAACTGTGCTGCGCTCCAGCAATACGGAGCAGGATCCTCACTGACCGACACTGTGCTGCACTCCAGCAATATGGAGCAGGATCCTCACTGACTGACACCGTGCTGCGCTCCAGCAATACGGAGCAGGATCCTCACTGACCGACACCGTGCTGCGCTCCAGCAATATGGAGCAGGATCCTCACTGACCAACACCGTGCTGCGCTCCAGCAATATGGAGCAGGATCTTCACTGACTGACACCGTGCTGCGCGCCAGCAATATGGAGCAGGATCCTCACTGACCGACACCGTGCTGCGCTCCAGCAATATGGAGCAGGATTCTCACTGACCGACACCGTGTTGCGCTCCAGCAATATGGAGCAGGATCCTCACTGACTGACACCGTGCTGCGCTCCAGCAATATGGAGCAGGATCCTCACTGACCGACACCGTGCTGCACTCCAGCAATATGGAGCAGGATCCAGGACGCTGCCCTCCAGCAATATGGAGCAGGATCCTCACTGACCGACACCGTGCTGCGCTCCAGCAATACGGAGCAGGATCCTCACTGACCGACACTGTGCTGCACTCCAGCAATATGGAGCAGGATCCTCACTGACTGACACCGTGCTGCGCTCCAGCAATACGGAGCAGGATCCTCACTGACCGACACCGTGCTGCGCTCCAGCAATATGGAGCAGGATCCTCACTGACCAACACCGTGCTGCGCTCCAGCAATATGGAGCAGGATCCTCACTGAACGACACCGTGCTGCGCTCCAGCAATACGGAGCAGGATCCTCACTGACCGACACCGCGCTGCGCTCCAGCAATATGGAGTAGGATCCTCACTGACCGACACCGTGCTGCGCTCCAGTGATATGGAGCAGGATCCTCACTGACCGACACCGTGCTGCGCTCCAGCAATATGGAGTAGGATCCTCACTGACCGACACCGTGCTGCGCTCCAGCAATATGGAGCAGGATCCTCACTGACCGACACCGTGCTGCGCTCCAGCAATATGGAGCAGGATCCTCAATGACTGACACCTTGCTGCACTTTTCTTTTACAGCTTATAAAAATAGTAAGATGATTTCTAGGGGTGCCAGTACCGTTCCCTTCACTGACCAGTGGACTGCCCAAGATAGCTAAATCCCATAGACAATGAAATGTAAGGTCATCACTGTGATGACACAGAATTTCGCCATTTGCATCATGGGTTAAATATTCTTGATTAGGCCAGAAATATTGTTCTTTTGTTTCTCAACTCATGAGGAGTAAGTCATTGGTTCTTATCAGTCTGTATTGAGCCTCCATTGCCATAGTTTGTGGATTGCTAACTGAATGTAAATTGCCTCACCCCCTCTGTCCACATCACTCAGAGAAAATGATACCATCGGACTGAACTGATGACTAATGAAAGAACAACCTTATCCCACCAATCCTGAAAAGAGACAATACCCTGCGGTGAAGGCTCACGGTATAAAAAGGACTTTCTCCAGTCATCATGTGGTTGATATAGGCTACATGACCTCAGTCTAGGAGCTTTGGTTCCGGTTGCAGAATCACATCGCATCTTCATTTTCTACATGACCACAGCCTACGACCTAAGGCTCCAGCCTAGGGATTACAAAACTGGATCATATTCTACAGATGTTCAGCCTAGGATCCTAGGATTCGACTGGAAGTTCAGAGGCTGCTTGAAGAACTCAGGTTGGTATGATTCGGTCACCTGGCTACAGAGTTTGCTCTGCTTTGCTGTACTTAGCTTCTTAAGCTTGTCGCTATTCCTCTCTCGGTGGGTGCCTGCCAAAAGCAGGGTGCTGCTGGCTGGGGTAGTTGACCCTGGAAGCCGTGAAGGCACAAATTTTCCAATCCCTGGTGAGCCAGTGGAATGGTAAGACTCTGTTGCCTGTTACATTGTGTGTTTTGCTTGGTTATGTGTTATATGCCTTTGACTATTGGGGATCCAATAAAGTCTTACCATTGTGTGGTTCCCTCACCCTGTGTTGTCTGAGTAGTGTTCTGCACACAGGTAAGGCTTTGGGCATTAGATGGGATGAGCCCTTGTCCATGTGGTCTTTATAAATGTCCCTGGGTCAGTGGATGAGACACCCACTGACCCACGTGTCCCCACAGAGGAGAGCACCCACTGACCCCCGTGTCTCCACAGAGGAGAGCACTCACTGACCCCCGTGTCTCCACAGAGGAGAGCACCCACTGACCCCCGTGTCTCCCTAGAGGAGAGCACCCACTGTCCCCCGTGTCTCCACAGAGGAGAGCACCCACTGACCCCCGTGCCTCCACAGAGGAGAGCACCCACTGACCCCCGTGTCTCCACAGAGGAGAGCACCCACTGACCCCCGTGTCTCCACAGAGGAGAGCACCCACTGACCCCCGTGCCTCCACAGAGGAGAGCACCCACTGACCCCCGTGTCTCCACAGAGGAGAGCACCCACTGAACCCCGTGTCTCCACAGAGGAGAGCACCCACTGACCCCCGTGTCTCCACAGAGGAGACCACCCACTGACCCCCGTGTCTCTACAGAGGAGAGCACCCACTGACCCGTGTGTCTCCACAGAGGAGAGCACCCACTGACCCCCGTGTCTCCACAGAGGAGAGCACCCACTGACCCCCGTGTCTCTACAGAGGAGAGCACCCACTGACCCCTGTGTCTCCACAGAGGAGAGCACCCACTGACCCCCATGTCTCCACAGAGGAGAGCACCCGCTGACCCCCGTGTCTCCATGGAGAGCACATACTGACCCCCATGTCTCTACAGAGAGCACCCACTGACCCCCGTGTCTCTACGAAGACTCCACTTAAATGGGGCCCTTCAGTGAATTTTTATGCTCTCATAGTAACTCATGCAGGAACCTAAGGCCCTATCTCACAATAAACACACCAGACCCAGCTGGTTCCTGTACAATCCGTAGTGACCCCTGCGCAAACTGGAATAATCCCAACTACAGGACTAGGAGATGGCAACTCAGACCCGGCTTCCTGATTGGCCATCAAGTGTTCCTTATGCCTCCTTAGAAACCGGGGAAGGGAAGGGGGGGGGAGGGTATGTGCACTAAAATCCTGGATTAGGAAGGCATATAGAGATATAAAGCATCCCTGAGTGACAAAACATAAAACCACAAAAAAGAAGTTAATGAAGTTAAAAACTGAAGTACAACTGCTAGAAAGAAATGCCCCTGCCTCCTAGCTAAAGAAAGCAGAAAGGAGTATGACAGATAGAAGAGACAGCAGAGATAAGTAACAGTGATGAGCGAGGAGTAAGATATCCAGGTTTGGAGAGCTCTAATTGAATACTTTAAACTGTTTCCATATTCACATCCGAGTGAGTTCCCCACAGACTTGCATTGGGTTCATTAATCGTTACTCATACAAAGTACAGTATTTGGTTAGAACTATCCCAACCCAAATATCTTACTACTCGCTCGCCCTAGATGATCTCTATCTGACTGGCAGAAATCCATCGCAAGTAAGACAGGAACCCCAAGTAGAATACTCAAGGAATATCACCAGCAGGAAAGATCAGCTAGGGGAAGGTTTAATAGCCAATTAGAGCTATCTGAAGCCAAGTATGTTACTACTCATTCATCACTAGGTGATCTCTATTTGACTGGTAGAAATCCAAAAGAATCCACAAGGAATATCACCAGCAGGAAAGATCAGCCAGGGCAGGGTTTAATAGATGGTTAAAGCTATCTGAACCCAGGTATCTTACTACTCATTCATCACTAGGTGATCTCTATTTGACTGGTAGAAATCCAAAGGATTCATGACTGTAACTCGAATAGAATCCACAAGTAATATCACCAGCAGGAAAGATCAGCTAGTGAAAGGTTTAGTAGTCAATTAGAGCTATCTGAAGCCAAGTATGTTACTACTCATTCATCACTAGGTGATCTCTATTTGACTGGCAGAAATCCAAAATCTGCATGACTGTAACTCCAATAGAATCCACAAGGAATATCACCAGCAGGAAAGATCAGCCAGGGGAGGTTTTAATAGATGGTTAAAGCTATCTGAAGCCAGGTATCTTACTACTCATTCATCACTAGGTGATCTCTATTTGACTGGTAGAAATTCAAAGGATTCATGACTGTAACTCCAATAGAATCCACAAGGAATATCACCAGCAGGAAAGATCAGCCAGGGGAGGTTTTAATAGATGGTTAAAGCTATCTGAAGCCAGGTATCTTACTACTCATTCATCACTAGGTGATCTCTATTTGACTGGTAGAAATTCAAAGGATTCATGACTGTAACTCCAATAGAATCCACAAGGAATATCACCCGCAGGAAAGATCAGCCAGGGCAGGGTTTAATAGATGGTTAAAGCTATCTGAACCCAGGTATCTTACTACTCATTCATCACTCAGTGATCTCTATTTGACTGGCAGAAATCCAAAGGCTGCATGAGTGTAACTCCAAGTAGAATCTACAAGGAATATCACCAGCAGGAAAGATCAGCTAGTGGAAGGTTTAATAGCCAATTAGAGCTATCTGAAGCCAAGTATGTTACTACTCATTCATCACTAGGTGATCTCTATTTGACTGGTAGAAATCCAAAGAATTCATGACTGTAACTCCAATAGAATCCACAAGGAATATCACCAGCAGGAAAGATCAGCCAGGGGAGGGTTTAATAGCTGCACCCAAAAGGTGATAGGGCAAACTAAGTTAACAAATTAAAACACCTGTTGTCCGAACAAGAATGAAACAAGGACAACAGACCATGGAAAGAAACAGAGAACACAGAAGCAATTTACACAACACAGGCTCACCGGATCGAATCCTGAGGCATGCCAGAATTATTCTCAGGATTAGTGGGACCTGGTGATATCTGCAAACTCTCACCAATACTTTTTGAAGACTTTGTACCTCTTTATATGTTGAATTCTAGAAATTCTTGTAGATATCAATCCCCCGGGGCAGGACGTTTCGCCTTCAGATGTGCCTTCAGGGGTGACGCTGGGTCTGTAATCCTATTCCAACACTGAATGATTACAAGAACCGACCTCAGAGGGTTAAGTCTGAGAAGAAAGTGACATCCCGCCGCTTCACACCGAGACATTTAGCACAAAGCCGCGGCGCTCCGGGAATTGTTACATTTCTTCCTCTTTGCCAAGAAGTTGTCAGAAGTTACAATGTAACAATTCTGGGATCTCGGCGGCTGCAGACGCGTTAATGAATTGTGTCGCCGTTCAACCGCACTCGTTATCTCCGGGGGCATGAAGACAAGTGTCAGGGACAGGATCACGAGGGGTTAACGAAGAATCCGGCAACTTAATTGAATAAAATGTAAATGACAAATTTAAGAGGATTTTCACCTCCGTCACCTCCGAGCCGCATTCACTGCAGAGACGGCGAAAACTGTGGGGACTCTGACCCACCTCAGACGCGGGAGGCCCCCGACGAGGACAAAGTGGGGCCCTCAAAAAAGGTAGAACGTGGGGCCCCAACTGCTAACATATTGCACCACCATGCACAAAGACGTAGATCACATTTACAGCTGATATCATCCAGTCTGACAAAGAACGATGGGGTGAGAATGATCACTAACAAAACAGTTGAGTATTGAGTTGGTCTCACGTTGATGCCCTCAATGAAGGTTTAAACATGTTAATGGTGTCAGTGTTTATTGCTCGCCATGAGTAATAATGATGGGTCAGTAATGCAGTTTATGCTTGTAGTGCTGGACGCCCCCAGGAAGGTGGGGGCCCCAGGCAGTTGCCCAGTCTCCCCTAATGCTGGCCCTGCCCCAGTTTAGCCCCCTTGTGTTCATCCGCCCCCACCGCACACCTTTATCTGCTACTTACCGACTCCTAACCGTGCCCCTGCCCCTCCACCGTCCGCCCCCACCACCATGTTAGCATGTCTTATTCTCCAGGTCTCTTGAGTTTAGAGCTTCATCTTTTTTTTCTTAATATTATTATTATTTTTTTGTTATTTTTGAGATTGAATTCATTGTGTATTAATCCCAGATTGCAATAGAAATGCTATCAAATTGCAAATTGTGAGCGGCGGTGCTGGTGGGTGGTGGATGGCGGCATTATTTATTGAACACAGTAGAGTATTAGGTGCAGCTGAGGACTGATGAGGAGAGGTAAATCCTTTACGTGGAGGGATTTGATGCTGTCGGGATCATCTTCATTTACTGAGGAGATAACAATAGTACAGAGAAGAAATCATTCTGAGGAGTGACAGCCGCGCGTGACTACGGACTCCAAGACGTGGCACCGCCATATCCTTGTACTTACATTGATCAGGGATGTCGCCTGCAGAGTCTGTGATGGTAGCAAGCTCGTGGATCGCTGTAGGACGCATTACACCTTGTCAGAGTATTTAGCACCAGGAATAGGATTTTCCGTATTAAACATGTTTCTGTCCTTTGGCAGTGTAGGAGTTTATGTCAGTTTCTGTTGCTGCAATGCTCCTTAGTTCTCTTCCCAGGTGTGGCTACTTTGTGATCACTCCCATCTCCTTTATATGGTCACATGATCTAGCGTACCATGCTGGTGATTGAATTTCATTCCTGGCCTGGCTACCTGAGGTGAAGGTGCTATTTTGGAGAGTTGACTATTGCCAAGCCGTCTGCTTCCAAGGAGCATGGCAGCAGGTGTGAAGTTGATTGTTGTTCCCCTGTCTGTCTTTCCTTCCCCTCTTGTTGATTTTAGTGCAGTGGTCGGGACTAGTGCTCCCGCCAACCATCTCCCTATTGAGGGTTAACATCAGGGCCAGCAAGGGACTGGGTATCCTGCTTGGGACCTGGGTTAAAGAACCCAAATAGGGATGGCAAGAAGATCAGGGGTCAGCCGCAGGTGAGTGCAGGAAGTCACATGTTCCTCATTTCTTACAAATAGGGCCCTCTGCTGTATTTGAAGGTGTCTCCCTGTCTGTTGTTTTGTGTTGTGCACCGGAAATCATTGATCTGTGCGCCACTGTCACGCACTGTTTCCAGATGCTCCCTACACCCAGCTTGACACTGGGGCAGGTTCCTGAGGGATGAGGAGAAACAGGGTGAAAGTAGGCGGTTGTAGTAGGAGTGCACATGCAGGAGGAAGGAAGGCACAGCAGTCTCTTTGCTTTTTACCTTTACTGTAGCTGTTGCACAGATCCACGGTTCACACATCACTAAGCTCGTGGTCCATCCAGTCTGGGAAGAACTGGAGTCCGCTCTGTAGGATGAGGTATAATGGCCTTCCTGCTGACTTTTGGTGGTAAAGTTTCTAGGTGCATGGAAGCTGTCCTGTACTCCTTCCTTGCAATCGGTAAACTCCAGCCAGTCAGGCAACATGGACCCTGTGGTAAACTTCACCCTCTTTGGTGCTAGTAGTCCCTGGCCCTCTATGACACTGCCTCAGAAAGTCCCCAGTTGCTGTAGCTACTGTGCATAATGTCCAGCAACCTCTAGATTCTGCTGCAAGGTCCTAATGACCTGGCAACCTAGGGCCTAGTGCCCAGCCTCAGCTTGTCATCCTCTTGGCCTCCCGGACCTGACACAGACTCAACATTCTCCTCTTGACTACCTCTGCCCTCTCCAACTAGAAGCTGGGGTCTGCCCTGTGTGGGTCTTTTTGTGCTCAACGTCCTGATTAGAGTTTGGAAAGTGTTGGATGCTTTGGGTTTCCATCAGAGATTTCATTAATTCTCCCCAGACAAGGTATTATCAAAAATGTTAAGACAAAATCATATATGGCAGCTAGACCGCAGGGGCGCCACAACACCATCACTGTTGTTCCTATGCAAACAGTCTCAGGTACAGATTCATTAATACTGGCATTGTGCACCACGGTGTAAACAAAGGTCCACTCAAGTAACCCAAATCATTAAGCCGTGCACATCACCACCATCTTACAACTGTCATGCAACTCTTTCAGAGAGATTACCCCAGTCAGGGGCGGCAGGACATTACCCACGTTACTTATTGTACATATAGGCAATCTCAATTGGGTGTTGTGTCTGTGACACTAGTGTCTACTTATAGGTAGTACCGACAGCCGGGTAGTCAGGTTATCCGTGGTCAGGTTCCAGGGGAGCTCGTAGTATATTCAAGGAGTAGACAGAGGCATTGTCAGGTTTCCAGGAGAGAATTCAGGGAGTTAACTGAGGCAAAGTCAGATCATGGTCCAGGGTCAAAAAAAAGGGAAATCACATCAATTTCAGGGAGCAGACAGAAGAGAAGAGTAATCAGGCAACAGTTCGGGGTCAGATAACAATGATCAGAACTTTTTGGTGAGTTTCCTGAAGTAGAAGGAAGGAAGACACTTTGAAACTCATAGAATAAAACAACCTGCATGGGAAGTTACTTGCTTCAAGTTCTTTCATCTATTTTATGACAGCATAGATTTATTCCACTCCTTGTATCCAATTATTAATAAATGATCAGAACTACACAGATACAAGAGTGCAGGCGAACAGCACCACTCACACAGAATGTACAACTGGCAGGATCTGGGAAAGGCTGCTCAGTAAAGTAGAAGAGCAATCACAGGAAAGATGAAACATCTGAGCAACCTCCCAGAACCAGAATAGAAGCCTGTGCTGTCAATCAACTACTGACAGCTCCACACACCGGATACCAAACACAGCAGCAACTCTTATTGTATCCAAGGCTCACTGTACAGAGGAATTGTAACAGTATCCCTACATACAGAATGAAGCCCCCAATATCCCCACAAAATGTGATGCCCCCACAATCCCCCACACTCAAAATGATGCCCCAATAGTATCTTCCATTATATAGTATGATGTTGCCACACACAACATAATGCCCTCACACTTGGTAAAATGCCCCACATTCCCCCACACAGTATAAATCCCTCATATTCCCGTCACACACAGTATAATGATCTCACACTCACCCCATACATAGTATGATGCCCCAGACCCCCCACACTGTATACCTCCCCCACATTGCCCTCCACACAGTATAATGTTCTTACACTAACCTCACATATAGTATGATGTCCTACACTCCCGACACAGTATAATACCCCGCATATCTCCCACAGACAGTATAGTGACCTCACACACAGTATGATGCCTCACATTCCCCCCACACAGTATAATTTCTCCATGTTGCCACTAAACACAGTCTAATGATCTCACACACACTATAATGACCTCACACTCACCCCACACATAGTATGATTCCCCCACACCCCTCATACAGAATAATTCCCCCCACACATTATAATTACCACACATTCCTCCCACACACATTATAATGACCTCACACCCCACACAGTATGATGCTCACACAGCCTACCACCTACATATGATGTCACCACATTCCTCCTCTCACAATATGGTGCCCCATAGACCCCTCCACACAGTATGGTGACCCATAGACTCCCTCCATACAGTATGGTGCCCCATACACCCCTCCATACAGTATGGTGCCCCATAGACTCCCTCCATACAATATGGTGCCCCATAGACTCCCCCATACAGTATGGTGACCCATAGACTCCCTCCATACAGTATGGTGCCCCATAGACCCCTCCTTACAGTATGGTGCCCCATAGACCCCCCATACAGTATGGTGCCCCATAGACCCTTCCATACAGTATAGTGTCCCATAGACCCCTCCATACAGTATGGTGCCCCATAGACCCCTCCATACAGTATGGTGCCCCATAGACCCCTCCATACAGTATGATGCCCCATAAACCCCTCCATACAGTATGGTGCCCATAGACCCCTCCATACAGTATGGTGTCTCATAGACCCCTCCATACAGTATGATGCTCCATAAACCCCTCCATACAGTATGGTGCCCCATAGACTCCTCCATACATTATGGTGCCCCATAGACCCTCCATGCAGTGTGGTGCCCCATAGACCCCTCTATACAGTATGGTTCCCCATAGTCCCCTCCATACAGTGTGGTGCCCCATAGACTCCCTCCATACAGTGTTGTGCCCCATAGACCCATCCATACAGTATGGGGCCCCAGAGACCCCTCCATACAGTATGGTGCCCAATAGACCCCTCCATACAATATGTTGCCCCTTAGACCCCTCCATACAGTATGGTGCCCCATAGACTCCCTCCATACAGTATGGTGCCCCATAGACCCCGCTATACAGTGTGGTGCCCCATAGACTCCCTCCATACAGTATGGTGCCCCATAGACCCCTCCTTATAGTACGGTGCCCCATAGACCCCTCCATACAGTGTGGTGCCCCATAGACCCTTCCATACAGTGTTGTGCCCCATAGACCCATCCATACAGTATGGTGCCCCATAGACCCCTCCATACAGTATGGTGCCCAATAGTCCCCTCCATACAGTATGTTGCCCCTTAGACCCCTCCATACAGTATGGTGTCCCATAGATTCCCTCCATACAGTATGGTGCCCCATAGACCCCTCCATACAGTATGGTGCTCTATAGACCCCTCCATACAGTATGGTGTACTATAGACCCCTCTATACAGTATGGTGCCTCATAGACCCCTCCATACAGAATGGTGCCCCAAAGACCCCTCCATACAGTATGGTGTCCCATAGACCCCTCCATACAGTATGGTGCCCCCATAGACTCCTCCATACAGTATGGTGCCCAATAGACCCCACCATACAGTATGGTGTCCCACAGACCCCTCCATACAGTATGGTGTCCCACAGACCCCTCCATACAGTATGGTGCCCCATAGACCCCTCTATACAGTATGGTGCCTCATAGACCCCTCCATACAGTATGATGCTTCTCAAACCCCTCCATACAGTATGGTGCCCTATAGACTCCTCCATACAGTATGGTGCCCCATAGACCCCTCCATGCAGTGTGGTGCCCCATAGACCCCTCTATACAGTATGGTGCCCCATAGTCCCCTCCATACAGTGTGATGCCCCATAGACTCCCTCCATACAGTATGGTGCCTCATAGACCCCTCATTATAGTACGGTGCCCATAGACCCCTCCATACAGTGTGGTGTCCCAACAGACTCCTCCATACAGTATGGTGCCCCATAGACCCCTCTATACAGTATGGTGCCTCATAGACCCCTCCATACAGTATGGTGTCCCATAGACCCCTCCATACAGTGTGATGCACAATAGACCCCTCTGTACAGTATGGTGTCCATAGACCCCTCCATACAGTATGGTGTCCCATAGACCCCTCCATACAGTGTGGTGCCCCATATACCCCTCCATACAGTATGGTGCCCATAGACCCCTCTATACAGTATGGTGCCTCATAGACCCCTCCATACAGTATGGTGCCCATAGACCCCTCCATACAGTATGGTGCCCAATAGACCCCTCCATACAGTATGGTGCCCCATAGACCCCTCCATACAGTATGGTGCCCCATAGACCCCTCCATACAGTATGGTGTCCCATAGACCCCTCCATACAGTATGGTGCCCCATAGACTCCTCCATACAGTATGGTGCCCAATAGACCCCTCCATACAGTATGGTGTCCCACAGACCCCTCCATGCAGTATGGTGCCCATAGACTCCTCCATAATTTATGGTGCCCATAGACCCCTCCATGCAGTGTGGTGCCCCATAGACCCCTCTATACAGTATGGTGCCCATAGTCCCCTCCATACAGTGTGGTGCCCATAGACTCCCTCCATACAGTGTTGTGCCCCATAGACCCATCCATACAGTATGGGGCCCCATAGACCCCTCCATACAGTATGGTGCCCAATAGACCCCTCCATTACAGTATGGTGCCCAATAGACCCCTCCATACAGTATGTTGCCCTTAGACCCCTCTCCATACAGTATGGTGCCCATAGACCTCGCTATACAGTTGGTGTGCCCCATAGTCCCCTCTATACAGTGTGGTGCCCCATAGACTCCCTCCATACAGTATGGTGCCCCATAGACCCCTCCTTATAGTATGGTGCCCCATAGACCCCTCCATACAGTGTGGTGCCCATAGACCCTTCCATACAGTGTTGTGCCCCATAGACCCATCCATACAGTATGGTGCCCATAGACCCCTCCATACAGTATGGTGCCCAATAGACCCTCCATACAGTATGTTGCCCTTAGACCCCTCCATACAGTATGGTGCCCCATAGACTCCCTCCATACAGTATGGTGCCCATAGACCCCTCCATACAGTATGGTGCTCTATAGACCCTCCATACAGTATGGTGTACTATAGACCCCTCTATACAGTATGGATGCCTCATAGACCCCTCCATACAGTATGGTGCCCCAAAGACCCCTCTATATAGTATGGTGTCCCATAGACCACTCCATACAGTATGGTGCCCATAGACCCCCCATACAGTATGGTGTCCCATAGACCCCTCCATTACAGTATGGTGCCTACATAGAATCCTCCATACAGTATGGTGCCCAATAGACCCCACCATACAGTATGGTGTCCCACAGACCCCTCCATACAGTATGGTGTCCCACAGACCCCTCCATACAGTATGCTGCCCCATAGACCCCTCTATACAGTATGGTGCCTCATAGACCCCTCCATACAGTATGATGCTTCATAAACCCCTCCATACAGTATGGTGCCCTATAGACTCCTCCATACAGTATGGTGCCCCATAGACCCCTCCATGCAGTGTGGTGCCCCATAGACCCCTCTATACAGTATGGTGCCCCATAGTCCCCTCCATACAGTGTGGTGCCCCATAGACTCCTCCATACAGTATGGTGCCCCATAGACCCCTCATTATAGTACGGTGGCCCATAGACCCTCCATACAGTGTGGTGCCCCATAGACCCTTCCATACAGTGTTGTGCCCCATAGACCCATCCATACAGTATGGTGCCCCATAGACCCCTCCATACAGTATGGTGCCCAATAGACCCCTCCATACAGTATGTTGCCCCTTAGACCCCTCCATACAGTATGGTGCCCCATAGACCCCTCCATACAGTATGGTGTACCATAGACCCCTCTATACAGTATGGTGCCTCATAGACCCTCCATACAGTATGGTGCCCCATAGACCCCTCCATACAGTATGGTGTCCCAAAGACCCCTCTATACAGTATGGTGCCCCATAGACCCCTCCATACAGTATGGTGCCCCATAGACCCCTCCATACAGTATGGTGTCCCATAGACCCCTCCATACAGTATGGTGCCCCATAGACTCCTCCATACAGTATGGTGCCCAATAGACCCCTCCATACAGTATGGTGTCCCACAGACCCCTCCATACAGTATGGTGCCTCATAGACCCCTCCATACAGTATGGTGCCCCATAGACCCCTCCATACAGTATGGTGCCCCAAAGACCCCTCTATACAGTATGGTGCTCCATAGACCCCTCCATACAGTATGGTGCCCCATAGACCCCTCCATACAGTATGGTGTCCCATAGACCCCTCCATACAGTATGGTGCCCCATAGACTCCTCCATACAGTATGGTGCCCAATAGACCCCTCCATACAGTATGGTGTCCCACAGACCCCTCCATACAGTATGGTGTCCCATAGACCCCTCCATACAGTATGGTGCCCCATAGACTCCTCCATACAGTATGGTGCCCAATAGACCCCTCCATACAGTATGGAGTCCCACAGACCCCTCCATACAGTATGGTGTCCCATAGACCCCTCCATACAGTATGGTGTCCCATAGACCCCTCCATACAGTATGATGCACAATAGACCCCTCCATACAGTATGGTGTCCCATAGACCCTCCATTCAGTATGGTGTCCCATAGACCCCTCCATACAGTATGGTGCCCCATAGACCCCTCCATACAGTATGGTGCCCCATAGACCCCTCCATACAGTATGGTGTCCCATAGACCCCTCCATACAGTATGGTGCCCCATAGACTCCTCCATACAGTATGGTGCTCAATAGACCCCTCCATACAGTATGGTGTCCCACAGACCCTCCATACAGTACGGTGTCCCACAGACCCCTCCATACAGTATGGTGCCCCATAGACCCCTCTATACAGTATTTTGCCTCATAGACCCCTCCATACAGTATGGTGTCCCATAGACCCCTCCATACAGTGTGATGCACAATAGACCCCTCCGTACAGTATGGTGTCCCATAGACCCCTCCATACAGTATGGTGTCCCATAGACCCCTCCATACAGTATGGTGTCCCAGAGACCCCTCCATACAGTATGATTCACAATAGACCCCTCCATACAGTATAGTGTCCCATAGACCCCTCATACAGTATGGTGTCCCATAGACCCCTCCATACAGTGTGGTGCCCCATAGACCCCTCCATACAGTATGGTGCCCCATAGACCCCTCCATTCACTATGGTGTCCCATAGACCCCTCCATACAGTATGGTGCCCCAAAGACCCCTCTATACAGTATGGTGCTCCATAGACCCCTCCATACAGTATGGTGCCCCATAGACCCCTCCATACAGTATGGTGTCCCATAGACCCCTCCATACAGTATGGTGCCCCATAGACTCCTCCATACAGTATGGTGCCCAATAGACCCCTCCATACAGTATGGTGTCCCACAGACCCCTCCATACAGTATGGTGTCCCATAGACCCCTCCATACAGTATGGTGCCCCATAGACTCCTCCATACAGTATGGTGCCCAATAGACCCCTCCATACAGTATGGTGTCCCACAGACCCCTCCATACAGTATGGTGTCCCATAGACCCCTCCATACAGTATGGTGTCCCATAGACCCCTCCATACAGTATGATGCACAATAGACCCCTCCATACAGTATGGTGTCCCATAGACCCCTCCATTCAGTATGGTGTCCCATAGACCCCTCCATACAGTATGGTGCCCCATAGACCCCTCCATACAGTATGGTGCCCCATAGACCCCTCCATACAGTATGGTGTCCCATAGACCCCTCCATACAGTATGGTGCCCCATAGACTCCTCCATACAGTATGGTGCCCAATAGACCCTCCATACAGTATGGTGTCCCACAGACCCCTCCATACAGTATGGTGTCCCACAGACCCCTCCATACAGTATGGTGCCCCATAGACCCCTCTATACAGTATTTTGCCTCATAGACCCCTCCATACAGTATGGTGTCCCATAGACCCCTCCATACAGTGTGATGCACAATAGACCCCTCCGTACAGTATGGTGTCCCATAGACCCCTCCATACAGTATGGTGTCCCATAGACCCCTCCATACAGTATGGTGTCCCAGAGACCCCTCCATACAGTATGATTCACAATAGACCCCTCCATACAGTATAGTGTCCCATAGACCCCTCCATACAGTATGGTGTCCCATAGACCCCTCCATACAGTGTGGTGCCCCATAGACCCCTCCATACAGTATGGTGCCCCATAGACCCCTCCATTCACTATGGTGTCCCATAGACCCCTCCATACAGTATGGTGCCCCATAGACCCCTCTATACAGTATGGTGCCTCATAGACCCCTTCATACAGTATGGTGCACCATAGACCCCTCCATACAGTATGGTGCCCCAAAGACCCCTCTATACAGTATGGTGCCCCATAGACCCCTCCATACAGTATGGTGCCCCATAGACCCCTCCATACAGTATGGTGTCCCATAGACCCCTCCATACAGTATGGTTCCCCATAGACTCCTCCATACAGTATGGTGCCCAATAGTCCCCTCCATACAGTATGGTGTCCCACAGACCCCTCCATACAGTATGGTGTCCCATAGACCCCTCCATACAGTATGGTGTCCCATAGACCCCTCCATACAGTATGGTGCCCCATAGACTCCTCCATACAGTATGGTGCCCAATAGACCCCTCCATACAGTATGGTGTCCCACAGACCCCTTCATACAGTATGGTGTCCCATAGACCCCTCCATACAGTATGGTGTCCCATAGACCCCTCCATACAGTATGATGCACAATAGACCCCTCCATACAGTATGGTGTACCATAGACTTCTCCATACAGTATGGTGCCCCATAGACCCCTCCATACAGTATGGTGTCCCATAGACCCCTCCATACAGTATGGTGCCCCATAGACTCCTCCATACAGTATGGTGCCCAATAGACCCCTCCATACAGTATGGTGTCCCACAGACCCCTTCATACAGTATGGTGTCCCATAGACCCCTCCATACAGTATGGTGTCCCATAGACCCCTCCATACAGTATGATGCACAATAGACCCCTCCATACAGTATGGTGTACCATAGACTTCTCCATACAGTATGGTGCCCCATAGACCCCTCCATACAGTATGGTGTCCCATAGACCCCTCCATTACAGTATGGTGCCTAGACACAAGCATTCCACTTGCCTGAATCCTGCTTATCTGCTAATTAGGCTGTTTGCTGCTCAGTCACATGACCTGAAGATCCTTACAAGACCTTCAGTCTCTGCCTACACTGAGCAGCAGAGCAAGGATCTGATGGTTCCCTGCTCCACCATTATAATTACATGTATCTCTCGTAACAGTCCCTCCGGATCCTGGTCATTTAGGAGTTAACTGGCTGAGTATGAGGGCAACATTGGGACAGAATTAAAATGTGTTCATGTCCCTGTAGAAAGGTTTCCTACCTGCAGAGATGAGACACAGGCAGATGGGGCAGGCGATCATAGTGTCTGCAGTATGGCTGGGTATTAGTGGGGGTGAGTAGCACTGGCTTTGCATTGTGACCTATAGAGGGGGCTCTTATAGGGTCCTGTGGGGTTAAATCCCAGTAAAGATGTATAAATATTTTAGTACCAGTCGCAGGATCACGTAAAACCTTAAGATAATAGAGTTTATGCATTTCATCAAGACCACAGTTCTACGCCCCCGTGCACCAGACGCAAGGAAATATCACTTTTAATGGGATACGTCAAATTTTATTGTCCAAAACTGAGAATTTTTTTATTTGCAATTTTTGTTGAAAAGGATAAAATAAAAAACAAAAAAAAACTTTTCCCATAAGAATCCAAGTAACAAAACGTTGCCATATGTTTCAGTTTTGGATGTTTGACTCCACGCCTCTTCCTCCACATCCAGACTCTTTTATGACAAGTTAGTTCGTTAAAGTTAACGGGCAGGAAAAAAGTTTCTAGGTCTCTTTTAAGTTTTCCTGCAGTTTCCACCTTTGTGGAAAGAGAAAAAAAAAAAACCTCGTCCATAAAAAGGAAAGGTCCCAAAACCTTTCTGTAAATGTCAGTGGCTCCCGGTGATGATAAACAGGAGCCGCCGCTCATTAGAATCCTCAACATCCCTCCCCATAGACTCACACACCGCTCAGCGAGCGGCCGACCGGGGGCCATTAAAGCCCAATTTAAATGCATTAGGAAGAGGACGGGATTTTGCATTTGATAATCTGTTTTTTTTTCGCCGGCGACCTCGCTTTTATATTCGCTTTTTATTGCTTTTCTCACATTCTCAGTAAAACTGAGCAACACTTTTATCTGCGTCTAGAAATAAACCGTATTGTAATAATCAGAGAGGCGGGAAAAAAATACGACGCCGCAGCCTGCGATACGAGAACGCGGAGGATTGCATTATGACTAATGCGTCCTATGTCTATTGTTATTGTAATTATTTGTACTGTTTGGATTTATGTTATGTTTTAATGGAAATTATAACCTCAGCTTTAAAGGTTATAATGAATCTATTGCTATATTCAGCACCAGACAAATGATAGGCGATGGTTTTCGATGTGCACGTTATACATTCAACCATTATGTATCTTGATTATAGGAACTCAGAACCAAGGGGGGTTTCCTTGAGAATACAGAGGGTATTTTAAATAAAAAAAGCCAAGAAGCCAGCGCTGCCTAAGGTTAGCACGCAGTACAAAAAGTGCATGTGCACATAATTTCTAACTGTACTTCAAACAATTGATCAATTCTTTGAGCTACCCCACCACGTCACGGCATTCTACATTTTTTAATTCGCTGTGCCATTACGGCCTCCTGAATGCATTAAAAGCAGAACCATATCAAATGTACACGTACCTGAAGCATTACCTTAGGCAGCGCTGGCTTCTTGGCTTTTTTATTTGTTAGAGGGTATTTTAAGTAGCCTCTCCTTCCACCAGGTGGTGCTGCTGATAGAGTTTCACTCTATGCCTGGAAGCCGTGCTGTGCAGTCTTGTGTGTTTGTGTGGCTGATGTCCTTTCCTTTGGAGTTGCTGTATCCCAGTTCTGTGGAGGGAGGTGAGGGGGGAATAGCGCAGGGCTGGTGGAAGAGTTTTAGGGAGAGGCTGGAGACCCGAACCTTCTCACCTTCAGAGATACCTTCGGGATCAGGGCCATTCAGGGTTCCTAGACTAGGGTCAGACTAGTCTTCCCTGGTCACCCTGCCCATAACTGCCATTCCATCATCCGCATTCTCACTACACCATGACAGATATTGGCTCAGTGGAACCTCTACTGGGCCCTGGTGAAACCAACTGACATGTCTTTATGAGACGTAGAAAACATGTTTTCTATGGAACGTTTTGGTGCGGTTCCGGTTTTAAAGACTTTTGCTATGTTTTTCTATTTTAAAGCCACTGTACTGTTCATGTATTCAGTCCTCTGTGTTTTCTTTCCTGGTTTAGTTTTTGAAAATACCAGGTGTCAGGACGAACAGCCATCTGGCGCCCCCCTATCCATCAGGCCAATCAGGGTATTGCATAATACGTTGCCACCTCCAATCGTTTATTAGGCAGATTGAACACTCATCACTGGTATTGTGAGACTACATGAGGTCGTAGTTTTTGGTCATGGAGCAAGAAGATCGAAGATATTAAACTTTAAACATCTAATTTGAAAGAATAGGCCGTGTTTACAAAAATATAAAAGATTTTACAAAGGCGACAAATTATAGTACAATACAGAAAGTTACATGAAAATAAAAGGAGGATTAAAACAAGAGACTTACTAAACTTGTGTCATGCGGTGACAGCCGCAAGCTTAGGGAGGGAAGGGGACCCCTTGGAAGAAATATGATTTACGATTACAATTTGGGTTCATGCTGTGTCCTTCCATCGTTTGTGTACCCCAAAATGGTGGTCTTCATTTTTACGATCGAATCATAAAATTACAAACTTCCCATCTGCTGACCTCATATATGGGCTGTCCCTGGGAGGTGCCCATATCTGTAAAAGCTATAGATTTCTAATTTTCCCTCATATCTTTAGCTCTGGAGCTCACAGGCAAAAGATATTAGCATAATTTTCCCCCTTATGAATTTACCTTTTGATAGTCAGGAAACACAACACAGCTGTAAGTATCTAACTGGCAGAAATACATTTGGTATGAATCCGTGCATTGGCAAGTAAAGCAAAACAGTGTTCGCCAAGTCGTATGGACTCCGAAAATATAATTTTCATAATTGTGATATTAAGGTGGTGTATGAAATCTACCTTAAAGTGTTTTCAAAAAAAGACCTTCAAAGGATTGGTAACCTGCCCTGCTCACCCCAATATCCTATGTGCCACATCGGTTGCCAAAATGAGTAAGTTGTACGGTAAGGATTTTGGAAAGTGTTTAGTAAATGTGTCTACCGGATAGATTTCTTCTTTTCTTTGCCCACTTACTTGGCGCTGAAACCATTGACACCAGAGTTTCTTAGATCTACGGCTGGAAACTACTGGTAAGGAGTCAATGAATCTATTGGCGGCATCTAAACACTGCATCGATAGGGTGTAAATAATGAATGATGAACATTCCCATGAAGTCTTATCCACAGGATTGATGCAGATGTGATTGGACAATTCGATTTTCATGGAAGGAAGTCTTTTTTTGAGTTGAAGTTGCGGCCATCGCTGAGGAGGTGGAAACCCTACATCAAGTCGCTGATATCAATCTTATAAGGATGACGGGGTTAATGCTCCCGTAAAGACCAAGCTCTTAATCTTTTTTTATGCATTTGTCTATCGAGTGCTTTTTAATTCTTTGATGCAGAGACCAGGAGTATCGCCGCACTGAAGACTAATAAAAAATGCATTAGCACAAATGTGGCAGAGAGCCCAGAGCCGGAGCTTCACATGGTAACCCCATACTGCACCGGAAACCAGAAACCAAGGGAACATAGAAGATCCACCAGGTGAAAGCAGCAGACCTCAGCGAGGAGACACGACTGTCCAGAAAGAATCCTCAACACCCATCCCTGACCACAGCACAGACTATAATCCAGAGAACTGACCACGGACCTGACCACTGTCCGACAACAGCCCTGACCTCTGTCCGACAACAGCCCTGACCATGGACATGACCACTGTCCTGACCAAAGCCCTGATCCCAGCTTAGACCACGGACCTGACTATTGTCCTGACAATAGCCCTGACCCCAGCTCAGACCAAACACCTGACCTCTGTCCAACAACAGCCCTGACCATGGACATGACCACTGTCCTGACCAAAGCCCTGTCCCAGCTCAGACATGGACCTGACCATGTTCTGACAATAGCCCTGACCCCAGCTCAGACCACGGGCCTGACAATTGTCCTGACCATGGACCTGACCACTGTCCTAACCAAAGCACTGTGCCCAGCTCAGACCACAGACCTCAGACCTGACCACTGTCCCAACAACAGACCTGGCCCCTGCTCAAACTGCGGAACTGACAACAGTCCTGACCCAGGTTAGACCATGGACCTGACCACTGTCTATACCTCAGCCCTAACCTCTGCTCAGACCACAGCCCTGACCACTGTCCTGACAATAGCCACGACTACAGCTCAGAACATGAACCTGACCACTGTCCTGAACCCAGCTCAGACCACGGCCCTGTCCACTGCCCTGACAACACCCCTGACCTAGGTCAGACCATGGACCTGACCACATCTAAGACCATAATCCTGACCCCAGTTCAGACCACAGAACTGAATACAGACTTGACTTAGGTCAGACCACAGCCCTGACCACTGTCCACTGTCCTGACAACAATCCTGCCCAGGTTGAACCAAAGCCATGATCGCTGTCATGACAAAAGCCCTGATCCCAGCTCAGAACAAGACCCTGACCACTGTCCTGAGAACAGCCCTGACCTCAGCTCAGACCACAGCCTTGACGACTATCCTAACAACACCCCTGACCCAGCTCAGACCACAGACCTAACCACTGTCCTGACAACAGCCTCGACCACAGCTCAGACCACAGATCTGACCAATGGCCTGACAACAATTCTAACCTCAACTCAGACCACAGTCCTGACCACGCTCCTGACAATAGCACTGACCAAGCTCAGACCACAGCCTTGACGCCTCTCCTGACAACACCCCTGACTCAGCTCAGACCACAGACCTAACCACATTTTAGACCACAGCCCTGACCCCAACTCAGACCACGGCCCTGAC
This sequence comes from Allobates femoralis, assembly GCA_033576535.1. Lineage (NCBI taxonomy): Eukaryota > Metazoa > Chordata > Amphibia > Anura > Aromobatidae > Allobates > Allobates femoralis. The sequence goes on along the minus strand of JARQOC010000003.1, from coordinate 869,353,315 downwards.
TACTATCCTGACAACAGCTCAGACCCAGGTCAGACCATTTCCCTGACCACAGTCCCGGCAACAGTCCTGACCTAAGTCAGTCCACAGACCTGACCACTGCCCTGACAACAGCCTTGACCACAGCTCAATCCACGGACCTGACCACTGCCCTGACAAAACTCCTGACCCAGGTCAGACCACAGCCTTAAAGCGAACCTGTCACCCCCCCCGGGCATCAAAAGCTCTAATAGCCACCTTCTGCAGCACTAAGGCTGCATTCTGAGAAGGTGCCTATAGGCTTTTGATGCCCTTTCTAGTATGAAATATTAAGTTAGGTAAATGCTCACTCTTCTGCAGATTAAAGACCGGGAGGCGGGGTTTCACGCTCCTCCGGCCCGCCCCGTCTTGTCAATCATTGTGCGCGCCTGCTGCTGTCTCCCCTCAGTGTTGAAAATGAACGCGCGTCTCCGTTCTCATGCACGGAGCCGCGCATGCGCTGTGCGCCCGGTGTCCAGGAAGTCGACACCGGGCGCACAGCGCATGCGCGGCTCCGTGCATGAGAACGGAGACGCGCGTTCATTTTCAACACTGAGGGGAGACAGCAGCAGGCGCGCACAATGATTGACAAGACGGGGCGGGCCGGAGGAGCGTGAAACCCCGCCTCCCGGTCTTTAATCTGCAGAAGAGTGAGCATTTACCTAACTTAATATTTCATACTAGAAAGGGCATCAAAAGCCTGTAGGCACCTTCTCAGAATGCAGCCTTAGTGCTGCAGAAGGTGGCTATTAGAGCTTTTGATGCCCGGGGGGGGTGACAGGTTCGCTTTAACCACTCTTCTGACAACAGCACTGAGCAAGCTCAGACCATGGACCTAATCACATTTCAGACCACAGCCCTGTCCCAGACTCAGACCATGGCCCTGACCACTGTCCTGACAATAGCTCTGACCCAGGTCAGACCATGGCCCTGACCAATGCCCTGACCACAGTCCTGACTTCAGCTCAGACCACATCCCTGACCAAATCTTGACCCAGGTCAGACCACAGACCTGACCACATTCCTTACAACAGCCCAGACCTAAGTGAGACCACGAATGTGGCCACTCTCCTGACCACAGCTCAGACCACGGACCTGACCACTATCCTGACAACAACTATGACCTAGTTTAGACCACAAACCTGACCACATCTCAGACCATTAACTTGACCCAGGTAAGACCACAGCCCTGATCACAGTCCTCATTACAATCGAGACCACATTCCTGCCCACAGCCCATACCACAGTCATGACCACAGCTGAGACCAAAAACCCAGACTACATCCCAGACCTCAGTCCTAACAAAAATCCTGACTACATCCTAGACCACTGCAAGTAAGCCAGTGCTGTCAATCACCATGGGCGAGGTGGGGCATGCAGAACTAGTGGGAAGCAAGGTGCGCTGACCACAACCAGGGAGGACCAAGCACACTAGATAGCATATCTGAATAACTTCGACTGTATCAGTAAAGGTGCAATATTTACAGTGTCTATATCCGCTATATAGCGGTGCTTAGTCTATACTGTCTGTTTGGGCTGACAGACTCCCTTTAACCCCGGTTCACCCATCATTGGCTTGTCTGCTCCAGAGTCCAGTGACGTCGTGCTTTACATGCTGCCTCCTGGCATTGAGCGCTGACGTGGTGTAATCCCCCCATCACACGGTGTGGTCTGTGCGCGGTTGCCGCCTCCCTCTCCGCGATCTGATTTACTCTCTTCTGTTTTAGCAGCTGTGGTAGAAGCGTCTTTATATATCCACGTCTTCCCACTGTGAAATTACTGCAGGACTTGGTGCACAGATTGACAGTTTAAGTTGGATTTAGGATAATTGGCGCCTTTCACGCCGGATTCAGCGCTCGGCTCAGAGACGGTGTCGGAGTGTTTAGCAGTCACAGCGGAGAATGGGAAGATTATTACAGGAGATAAGGAGCGGGCTGCACTATGATCGCTGCACCTGCTGCCACCTGGGATTACACTGCCGCTATTCCCTTCTCCATACAGTATAATGGACGGCGCTCTAATTATCATCCACCGCTGAATCTCACCGATAACACGTCTGAGCCTCACCAGAATGACACTGTCAGTATGATAGGAAGATAGAGACACGTGTGTATAAATATGTATAATATATGTGCCTGTATATACAGTGTGTAATGTGTGTCATGTGTACAGTATATACAGTATATATGTATATAATATGTCAATATTTATATACTAGATGAAGGCTCAATGCTATTGCATTGGGAGGGCGGTGATGTCACAATGAAGACGGGCTATGTGGCAGTGGGGACAACAGCTGTCTCTCTCCCCCCATGTGCTACCTCTCTCCCCCTGTCCACTCTCTCCTCCGTGTGCTATCTCTCTCCCCCTGTGTGCTGTCTCTCTCCCCCTGTACACTCTTTCTCAATGTGCACTCTCTCCCCATGCTCTCTCCCCTTGTGTGTGCTCTCTATCTCACCCTGTGCACTCACTTCCCCTGTACGCTCTCTCTCCCCCTGTGTTCTCCTTTGACCTTTCTCCCCCTGTATGCTCTCTCTCTACCACTCTGTGCTGTCTCCCAACTGTGCACTGTCTCTCTCTCCCTTTGCACTGTCTCTCTCCCCCCTGTGTGCTGTCTCTCTCCCACTCTCCGCTGTCTCTCTCCCCCACGCACTGTCTCTCTCCCCCTCTCCTCTCTATCTCCCCCAGTGCACTGTCTCTCTCTCCCTTTGCAGTCTCTCTTCCCCCTGTGTGCTGTCTGTCTCCCCCTGTGCACTGCCTCTCTCCCCCTGTGCGCCATTTCTCTCCCTACTGTACTCTCTCCTTTGACCTGTCTCCCCCCCTGTGTGCAGTCTCTCTCCCCCTGTGCACTGCCTCTCCACCCCTGTGCGCCGTTTCTCTCCCTCCTGTACTCTCTCCTTTGACCTGTCTCACCCCTGTGTGCAGTCTCTCTCCCCCTGTGCACTGTCTCTCTCCCCCTGTGCGCCGTTTCTCTCCCTACTGTACTCTCTCCTTTGACCTGTCTCCCCCCTGTGTGCAGTCTCTCTCCCCCTGTGCACTGCCTCTCCACCCCTGTGCGCCGTTTCTCTCCCTCCTGTACTCTCTTCTTTGACCTGTCTCCCCCCCCTGTGTGCAGTCTCTCTCCCCCTGTGCACTGCCTCTCCACCCCTGTGCGCCGTTTCTTTCCCTCCTGTACTCTCTCCTTTGACCTTTTCTCCTCCTGTGTGCTGTCTCTCTCCTGTACTCTCTCCTTTGACCTGTCTCACCCCTGTGTGCAGTCTCTCTCCCCCTGTGCACTGCCTTTCCACCCTGTGCGCCGTTTCTTTCCCTCCTGTACTCTCTCCTTTGACCTGTTCTCCCCTGTGTGCTGTCTCTCTCCTGTACTCTCCTTTGACCTGTCTTCCCCCCTGTGTGCTGTCTCTCTCCCCTGTGCACTGCCTCTCTCCCCTGTGCACCGTTTCTCTCCCTCCTGTACTCTCTCCTTTGATCTGCCTCCCTCCTATATTTGTTTTTTTTTTTCAATGAAATGACATTTACATGTTAAGTTCTGGAGAACTTTAAACTTTCACATTTTGCAGAACTACCAGCTCTGGATGTAGATGTGAAGATCCCTGGTTCTGGATTGGGGTGGCCCCTGATGTGGCATCAGTAGCCAAATCCAAGTTTCATTCCTAGGGGTTCCTCTCTTTCGGACGTGCCCCCCCAGGAAAGGCTCATTTGACTGCCTTCATTGACTAGAATGGATGTATCTTCCTTGGAGGAAGACAGAGTTTTCTTACAGAACATTTTGACGTTGCCTTGGTCTGTCGATGGCGGAGATGATGGATCTGTCCCCGGAGCGGAGCCATCTTTACATAATCTATCTCTGTGAGATCTACAGCAGAAGTGGTGATCACCGGAGCGCGGCGTCTCTCTGTGGCGGTGATCATTGCCTGAACCTGCCACTCGGTTACATTTTATCTATCACTTGGTGGCGGGTTATCAAGGATAGCGGAGAAGCGTCGGTGGATGACTCGGGACATGACATTGAGTTATCGGAGCCCTCCTGTCTGATGATTTGGAGAGATACATTATTGGATGTGACACCATGTTCTCGCCTCTTCTTCTCCGGCTCTTCACTTATGGCGTCGGTAGAAACATTTCACGAAGGTCGTTGTTCCTCGCCGCGCTGATTAAAAACCCGAGAGCGAAGGACAAGATCGTCAGACTGACAGCTGTCACCGAGGTCGTGTCCTGCTCCCATCAAACCCAGAGACCTATCAGCCTGCAGATAATAAACCATGATCAGGGGGGGAACAAGGTGAATCTAGGGGGCAAACATCACCTGTCCGGTGCTCCGCCGTCATCACTCTTTGCGCTATCCATCGACTTTGCCAATCAGATAGTCTCATTGCTCAAATTGAGGTTGCGTTCACGCAACGCCATGTGCTGTATTATCACATTTTGCCATGATCTTAAAAGAAACGCAGTATTCTTTCAATTATTTTCTGAAAATCGAGTCAAAACAAGGCTTTTTTTTACAGCAGAACTCAGTCTGAAAACTCTTCCCGATCATAATGAATACAGGACAGACTAGTCATTACAGTAACAAGGTGTGACGCACAATGTACAGAGTCACAGACTAAGACGACACAATCACTACTAAAGGTGCGGTATTCTGCCCAAAACCAGACACATCATACTTGCAGCAAGGTGGCGTTGGGGCTAATGTATTGTTTATTGGACCTCCGGATATGTGCAGCACTTACGTTCTGACCAATTGACCAGCACTTCCGGCTCGTCTCCGTAGGTAACAGGGGTTTTCGTTCGGCGCCGGAAGTGCGGGATCTTGTTGAAACAGTGAGTCCAGAGGACCATTAACAACACATTAGCCCCAACACAACCTTTCTGCATCTCGCTTTTGCAAAAAGGCAGAATTCCACCAGTTTTGCAAAATGGCAGGCAGGCAAACCTGAAATTCAAAAGTTCAGGTGTGCCTGATCTTCCAAAGCTGCACACACCAAAGATATGAAAGTATACTGGGGTACAGAGGACAGAATGGTCAGACAATAAGGGGGTCAGTCCCAGGAGAGGTTGCTGTACATCAGGAGGAGAAGACAGAGACCTGGTCAAAAAATTATCCAAGGCCAGGAGGTGAGACTAGGATTTAGGGAATAAACAGAGGCTCAAACAAGTATTGGTCCAGGAGACAGAAAATCAGGCAAGGAGAATACCGATGTCAGTCTGGGTCAGATAACAGAGATCAGGATAAACACAGGTGACCACATCACTTTTAAAATGTATGATTGGCACCAAACTGGGGAAAGCTGCACACTTAAGAAGCAGAGTAAACATGAATTAGAAACACCTGAGTGATTCCAGCACATGTGCCCACATATGTATGATTAGCACCAAACTGGGGAAACTGCACACTTATGGGGATAGAGACAACAGAGTGGTCAGGCAATTCAGGGTCAGTTCCAGGAGAGGTTGCAATACATCAGGAGAAGCCTGAGATATGGTCAAAAAACTGTCCTAGGTCAGGAGGGCAAGACTAAGATCCAGGGAATAAACAGAGGCTTAAACAGGCAATGGACCAGGGGACAGAAAATCAGGCAAAGAGAATACCAAGGTCAATCTGGGTCAGAATACTGAGATCAGGATAAGCACAGGAGCCCATAGCACTTTTAAAATGTATGATTGGTACCAAACTGGGGAAAGCTGCACATTTAAGAAGCAGAGCAATCATGAATTAGAAACACCCTTCCAGAACCAGCATGGAGAATAACTCGGAACATAACCAGACTGAAAACCCAGCTCTACCCAGGTACCAGAAAGAGAAACATACAAAAAATGCAAAGCAGTGCAGTGTGGAGATCGTGACAAAAGCAAAGTGTAACACACTGTAAAAAACACACATTAGAAGACCCGACCTGACCATCGGCCTCCTGACTTGAGCTATCTGAATCCTGAACATAGAGGCCACTAGATAAGGCAGGGGCCCCAGCAGTGGGGTGTTCACATACTTGTCAAACATGGACAGGTTCTGACAAATAGGAAAATACAGATGGTTTTTAACTATATTTTCCTCCATATGACATCCGTTTTTATACATCAACAGTTGAAAAATTGTTTTGCAAGTGAGAATTCCAAAAAGGGGAAAAAGGTAAAAAAGCTAATCTCTGAGCACCTGCACCCAACTGGTTCCTGTACAGACTAGTATCCCAACTGCAGGGCTGTGGAGTCAGAATTGGAGTCGTGTAGGTGGAGTCAGAGTTGGAGTCAGGAAAATTGAGTCGGAGTCGGTGGGTTGGCTTTTCAACTCCACAGCCCTACCTAGTTGTAAAGTTCCTAGTGGTTCCTGCTCAAGCTAGAATAACCGCAACCACAACACTAGAGACTTACAATTTGGACCTAGCTGCCTCGTACCTACTTAGAAACCAGATGGAAGGTAGCTGTACACTATAACCCAAAATAGGGAAAGTGTACAGAGGTAGACAGGAACCCAAGGTGAGAAAACATTAAAATATGTGCACCAGTGGAATAAGGAGAGCAATCTCCTCTTACCCTAAGTATCAACAGGAGAAAGGAATAGGTAAAATTAGTGAGACAGAAAGGGCAAATACCAAGATGGTCTCCATTTGACAGGCAAAGCCCTAAAAGTAGGGCTAGAACTCCTTACAAGGTTCCACATAGTAATATAGCCAGCAGAGATAGAAAGCATCAGGATGGTTTAACTAGCCACATCCATAATATGATAGGACAGAATAAATGAGCAAAGTAAAACACCTGATGACCACAAACCGAAAGGCTTAAAGCAAAGGTAAAAGACAACCAGTATCTGGAAAGGGACTGCCCAGGCTGTGGCTCGGCAGGGAAGAAAACTTGCTGAAAGTTGCTATTCAAATACACTCTACTACGATCACACGATACAAAGAGTGTGCGACTGTTCTCTCTAAATATTGAACGTGGGTCCCAACAGACCTCTCAGTCAGCACCTCGATATATGAAACACATCTATTTATCTAACCACACAGCACAACGTCACAGAAAGGTATAACTAGCCACACTCGAAATGTGATAGGACAGAGTAAATTAGCAAATGAAAACACCTGATGACCACAAACCAAAAGGCTTAAAGCCAAAGTAAACGCAATCAGCATCTGAAAATGGACTGCCCAGGCTGTGGCTTAGCAGGGAAGAAAACTGACCACACAGTAAAAGGTCACAGGAAGGTATAACCAGCCACACTCAAAATGTGATAGGACAGAGTAAATGAGCAAATTGAAACACATGATGACCACAAACCAAAATAATTGAAGAAAAGGTAAAAGACAATCAAAATCTGTAAAGGGACTGCCCAGGCTGTGTCTCAGCCAGGAAGAAAACCGACCACAAAGCACAAGGTCACCGGATTGAGTCCCAAGGCATGATAACAAGGGATAAGACCAAATATAATGATCTGTATCCACAGATTTAAATCTGAAAACCAGATGGCAATAGTGAGTGAAAAAAGAATTGAATTCAATAACTTTGGCCTGTATGTTATCGATTGTAACACACGAGTTTGCACTCCACCAACAGGCCCCTGTTCTGATAGGACTCCATTATGTGAACAGGTAATTGAACTGGTGCATCTGCAAAATAAACACAAGATCTGAGGTCTGTACATACCAGAGCTTGAGAAGCGACACTTCTGTCATCTCAAGAAACTCTTCCTGTCCTCAAAGGCAGACAGACACCATTTTTTCAGCTATGAATATTTGAGATGTTGTTAGATGGTATATCCTACAGGTATGGGAGACACATTTTCAGCATTGTGATCCCAAGTGGAAATACAAGCATATTCTTACATAACTCTGTGGCCTGTGAATCAGTTCCAATTTAAAATGGGGAAATGAATAACAATATATATCATTTTTCCTATCTTCAGAAAAGAAAAATCATGATGAAAAATATAGCATTAACATCTTCAACGTGAGGCCTCCAAGGACAAACATATCCTGAGAGTTCGGGATCTAATCATTTTAACATCCCATGACCAACCCCCACTGAGGTCACTAAGGAGGTATGTGGGACTGACTGTACTTTAATAAATTGAGTTGATGCCCTTGTTCAATGCTTGAAGATCCACTTCTGTGAAGGATTGTTCCATACTTCATTGGGACTTAATCTCTCCATAGATCTGCGCCATTTATGTGACATCAGGTCTAGTACTGTTCCTTTATTTATGTCTTTTATATATGTAACTCTATATACTGTTTTGTTTTGTCCCCATTTGTAATATATTTTGCATATTTTTATAAACACTGCCTACTTATGGCTGGCCGAACGGCTCGTAGCCCAATGTTGTGCAACTGGTTTGTGTAGTTAATGTTTGATGCCTTAGGCTCGGTATGAGATCTCCAGATTCACTTGAGAGGATCACTTACTGATATTCATTATATCTGATGAGACAGCCTTGGCAATGAAAAGGCTTTACATTTGGTATTTTGGTGTGGGGCACAATGTACAGTAGCCAGCCCCCTCTAGTCTTCATTCCAGGTCACTAACAGCTCAGCGTTGATTTATTTGGTGGTGGTTCCAGTGATGCTCCCATGTCTCCAAAGTGTCCCAGGAGCCACTTTCCAGCACAACAAGTGCAGGCCACGTGTTCCACAAACTACTGTCAGCACCTGCATGGCCTTAATGTGCACCAATAGTTGTGTCTCCAGACTTGCCTCCTATGGCTGCAGTGTCTCCTGACTTGTCTCAGGAGGTTGCAGCATTTTTGGACTTGTCTTTCATGGCTTCAGCATCACCGGAATCGTATCCCATGATTGCAGTGTCCCTGGATTTGTCTCCCATGGCTGCAGTGTCTTCTGACTTGTCTCCCATGGCTGCATCGTCTCCAGACTTGTCTCCCATGGCTGCAGCGTCTCCAGACTTGTCTCCCATGGCTGCAGCATCTCCAGACTTGTCTCCCATGGCTGCAGCATCTCCAGACTTGTCTCCCATGGCTGCAGCATCTCCAGACTTGTCTCCCATGGCTGCAGCATCTCCAGACTTGTCTCCCATGACTGCAGCGTCTCCAGACTTGTCTCCCATGGCTGCAACACCTCCAGACTTGTCTCCCATGGCTGCAGCATCTCCAGACTTGTTTCCCATGGCTGCAGCATCTCCAGACTTGTCTCCCATGGCTGCAGCGCCTCCAGACTTGTCTCCCATGGCTGCAGCACCTCCAGACTTGTCTCCCATGGCTTCAGCATCTCCAGACTTGTCTCCCATGGCTGCAGCATCTCCAGACTTGTCTCCCATGGCTGCAGCGTTTCCAGACTTGCCTCCCATGGCTGCAGTGTCTCCCGACTTGTTTCAGGAGGTTGCAGCATTTTCTGACTTGTCTTCTGACTCACCGTAAGCCGGGTTCTCAGGTCTCAGGCGCTGGGCTGTGGTCACGGTTCGGTGCCTGAGGCTGTGGAGGCCCGGTGGTCAATAAAAGGGTTAAAATGAAATAATAAAAGGGATAAAGTTATTTGTTCGTGACGCCAACTGTAGGGGTCCGGTGATGGCACCGGTACTGCTTGGACCTTCGGGGAATGGGTGGCAGCAAGGTGGACCCGCTCCCTACAGGATGAGCGGGAGTCCCCGGGGTCAGGAGCTGCAGTTTTGGAATACGGCAGCTCAGTTGATTCTGTAGATGAAGTGGTTAATAACAGTTCTGAAATAAAGCTCAGACACGTTGTTCCTCTGCACGGGTGTTTACTTAGTTCTTTAAGGGTAAACAGGTACACGGTTTTCACAGTTCTTGCAAGTAAACGACCGGGTGGTCCTGGCGATGGATAGTCTCCCTCCAAGGCTCCACAGTGTCTTTCTCTATACTGTCTGTCCCTCTCTCGTCGCTGCTTCTAGTATACCAGGTTAGGATACTGAGGAACTTCTATTGGCAACCCGAGCCGTTGGCCTAGCGACTCCTGATAGGTCCCTGAACCTCAATGGTGGGTACCCCTCCTGATACAGCTGTGATGATGGTAGTTTGTGTATTGCGCTCCTGTGAAGCTCTCAATCACTCCGGGTCTGTGGCACAGTGATGAAGCATCTGTACCACCTCGCAGCCGGTACTCCGGGTTGTGGACTGGGCAAGGGTATTGTCTTACCCGTTCTGCTCTTGGCCCCCTTCTCTTCTGGGTCACAGGGCGCGGTGCCCTCCCAGTTAGCTGTCTCTGTGCTCTTCTGCAACTTCTTCCACTCTGCTCAGTCTGCTACTTTCACTTTGCCTCTCTGAGCTGCATGGCACTGTGCAGCTCCTGTTCTGTCGCTTACTTCCAGATCTAACTCATTCTCCTCTTTCCCCACTGCTATACATCTCACACTCCTCCCACCAGGACCGGTTGCCCAGGAAACGGGTCTCTAATTGGTCCTCTGCCTCTAGATGTTGCATGTGGTACATGGAGCCTTGGGATTAACCTATTCACCACCAGGATGGAGAATACAGCACCTTTGGTCAGGGGTGCAGAACCCTCCTGTGATGCACTCGTTGCGGGGCGCCACACTTCCATGGCTGCAGCATCTCTGGAATTGTCTCCCATGGCTGCAGCGCCTCCAGACTTGTCTCTCATGGCTGCAGTGTCTTCTGACTTGTCTCCCATGGCTGCAGTGTCTTCTGACTTGTCTCCCATGGCTGCAGCGCCTCCAGACTTGTCTCCCATGGCTGCAGCGCCTCCAGACTTGTCTCCCATAGCTGCAGTGCCTCCAGACTTGTCTCCCATGGCTGCAGCGCCTCCAGACTTCTCTCCCATGGCTGCAGCACCTCCAGACTTCTCTCCCATGGCTGCAGCGTCTTCTGACTTGTCTCCCATGGCTGCAGCGTCTTCTGACTTGTCTCCCATGCTGCAGCTCCTCTAGACTTGCCTCCCATGGCTGCAGTGCCTCCAGACTTCTCTCCCATGGCTGCAGCACCTCCAGACTTCTCTACCATGGCTGCAGCGCCTCCAGGCTTCTCTCCCATGGCTGCAGCGCCTCCAGACTTCTCTCCCATGGCTGCAGCACCTCCAGACTTGTCTCCCATGGCTGCAGCGCCTCCAGACTTCTCTCCCATGGCTGCAGCGTCTTCTGACTTGTCTCCCATGGCTGCAGCGTCTTCTGACTTGTCTCCCATGCTGCAGCTCCTCCAGACTTGTCTCCGATGGCTGCAGCGCCTCCAGACTTGTCTCCCATGGCTGCAGCATCTTCTGACTTGTCTCCCATGGCTGCAGCGTCTTCTGACTTGTCTCCCATGGCTGCAGCGTCTTCTGACTTGTCTCCCATGGCTGCAGCGTCTTCTGACTTGTCTCCCATGGCTGCAACGCCTCCAGACTTGCCTCCCTTGGCTGCAGCGTCTTCTGACTTGTCTCCCTTGACTGCAGCATTTTTAGACTTGTGATCTAGGATGTTATTGGTCAGTTATTACACAAGAGACTCCAGCAGCAGATCACGATGATTTTCACAAGTTCATTCAGTGGCAGAACCTTCCTTAGAAGATGACCATTAATAACCTCAGTGAAAGCAGCCGAGGCTCGGATTGCCGGAATTTCTGCAAGAGGCCCAGACTCCAGACTGAAGAAATCTGGAGGTTTTTCACATTTTGTTTCCATTTCATTATCATATCAGGATCATCTCTTTCCTGGGATCTCCATCATTCCACCGCTTACTTCTTGGTGGTGTAATCTTAGTATTCAGTTTATTTTGATTCCTTTGTCAACTATATTGAGTGTGTTGAAAAGTTGTGAACACATGGTGCTTAATACACATGGTGCTTAATACTGTCATGATGCAAATTCTTAAAGAGGTGTGATGTGCCCACCACATGTAACGCTCCTCCATCTGTGCTTGAGGCCATTCATCTGCACATTTCTTTACCATACGAAGAGCTACAGTCTCCAGTTCTCCAATCTGATCTATTGCTCCTCTACACAAACTCAGGATGGCTTGGCGGGATCCATTTGCAACGAGAGGAGACACAAGACAAATACCAAAGAATTTCAATCACTTACCTCAATTTACAGATCAGACCCTGATGGTGGTTGACAAATATACGGCATGTCATGATCCTCCCCGCAGTATGTCTTGGACTTTTTGGCATGTTGTTTTGTCTGGTACCTGAGAGTGGCTAGGTTGTCAGTGTGGCTATGTTCAGAGATATTCTTCATGCATTGGATCACTCAGGTGTTTCTACTTCCAGGGATTACTCTGCTTCTTAGCTGAGCAGCTGTCCCAAGTTTGCAGCCAGTCATACACTTTGCTTGCTGTACTGTGTTGCCTGTACTTCTGTGCTTATCCTGATCCAGACCCAGACCCAAAATTACCTTTGTTTATTTTTTTGGGGCTTTTTGCCTATACCTGTTATCGTTGCCCTGTTTTTTTTTTTTTACCTTGACTCTGTTAAAGCCTCTGTTTATTCCCAGGATCCTTGTCTCGCTCTCCTAGTATACCTGCCCTTCGACTGCTATATGACCACGTCTCTGTCTTCTTCTGGTGTACTACCACCTCTCCTAGAACTGACCCTTGATTGCTTGACCGTTCTGTCATCTCTATCCCCGGTAGTAGTGACTGTGTTACATCTTAGTCTTCTTCACATTCTGTATCACAATCTTGCCACTGTACTGACTCGAGTCACACAGCAGTTTGCTATGTACTGTGATACTTTAAGGTTGTAGACGACTATGACCCAGATTCATCATGGCTGTTTCACTCGTTTTCTAGAGGGATTTACTCTGTTTTAGTAGCTTTAGTATTTGCTCTTAGTGTCAGGACTCGATCTTCTGATGACCTTTTTGTGCGTTTCACATCAGCGTTTTCGCTCTAGTGCGGCCGGTGGCGCCACATCTGCCTGATTGGCCGCCTAACGGCTGCACTTGCGGTCTGGATCCAGCAAGCCCCATGCATTGTCTATAGGGCTTGCGGTCCAGTGCAGTTCTGCTGGATGCGGCAGATCCGGTACTTCTGGCCGCGAAAAAAAACGCAGCTGACCGTGTTTTTTTCCGTAGCCACAACTGCCGCAAGTGCCGGATCGCATGCCCCATAGACAATGCATGGGGCTTGCTGCAAGTGCATTGAGCAAGTGCTTGAGTATACTGCTTGGACCTCTACTCCCTATGCTTCTCAAGATAATTTATCATCCAGCAATCCCTGTTTGGCTTTCTCCATCTACTGCAATCTGAGGTTCAGCTTTCCTGCCTCCTGTTCATCTCCTAAATCAATCTGCTCTGTGCTGTACATTTGTGCTTGTTCCTACTTGCCAGCCTGAGTCACGTAAGTATACTTTTGCTCTCCAAGCTGTGCAGCTCTTCTGCATGTTTACTGTTGCAGTGCAGTTTTCTGGACTTTGCGGGACTTTAGTTAAGTTAAGTTCAGTGCAACTTATATCAAAGACTTTAATTCCCTTGTCTTCTTGGGAGAGTACTGTGTTCATAGACTATTCAGCTTGCTATGGTATCTCCCTGTGTGAACAGTGCTCATTGACTGTACTGCTATTTGCCTCTTTTTGCTTGAATTACTCCAGAGACTTTTCCATTGGGCTTCTTCAAGAACTATTGTAGAGTAATGAACTTTTCTTTCTTTGCTGTAATTTTCATTTCTCCACTGCCTTATATGTAATTTACAGACTATTCACCTTAACACTTAGTCTCAGTCGTGTCTTTGCTCCACGCTAGAAGATTCCTGAGTTTCCCATTATAAGTTATTACACTTAGCTCTCAGTTTTGCTTTGCTTTTTACATTCTTACTTTTTTTAGTCTTTCATTTATTTACCAGACAATGTTGCTCATCCAGATGTTTGAAGTGCAACTTTTACCAAATTTTGTATTTCTTTTTGCATCATCTCACTCCAGTCCCTCCTTCTCTTCCCCAAAACACATCAAAGTAAGGTTTCAATTTGGAGCATTTTTGTGTCTTTTCTTTAACAAATGTGCAAAGTTTGGTGGTGTCAAAAACAATGAAAGACCAAAACAAGGAGAATTTTTTTTATTTTGCATCAAATTCGTGAACCATTATGAAAAAAATCGTGCAAAATCAGCAAAGATTGCATGAACGGAGGAAAAAAAAAGGTGCCCCTGAAGATGTCCAGATATAGACATAAATGTATCATCAAAAATAAACATGGAAAACATATTTAAAAAGCTAATTTCCATATTCCACCACTTTCCATTGTATGACAGCATTGATTAACTGAAGAGTTGCAGAAAACCTTGGGCCGTATAAATAAGGAAGGAGCTGATGGAAAAAGGATCCAGAAATAGCGGCCAGGTGTCTTAGGAAGACTCAATATTAAATAAAAGAATAAAACATAAAATAAAATAACACAAATATTAATATCTATACTTTAAGCATAAAAAAGACTCAAATCCTTTAAAAAATTGCAAAAATCTGACATAATCATACACGGGGGAAGAGGGGGGAGTACAGGATTAAGTAGGGTTACAGTTAAAGTCAGAATTAAGTTTAGTAGTAGGGTATAGGATAAAGTAGGGTTAGAGTTAAGGTAGGGATTAAGGTTAGTACAAGGTTACAGGATAAAGTAGGGTTAGGGTTAAAGTGAGGATTGAGTTTAGTAGTAGGGTACAGGATAAGGTAGGGTTGGGTCAAGGTAAGGGTTAAGTTTAGTACAAGGGTACAGGATAAAGTAGGGTTAGGGTTAAAGTGAGGATTAAGTTTAGTAGTAGGGTGCAGGATGAAGTAGGGTTAGGGTTAAGGTAAGGATTAACTTTCGTACTAGGGTACTGGATAAAGTAGGGTTAGGGTTAAGGTAAGGATTAAGGTTAGTACTAGGGTACAGGATAAAGTGGGGTTAGGGTTAAAGTGAGGTTTAAGTTTAGTAGTAGGGTATAGGATAAATTAGGGTTAGGGTTAAGGTAAGAATTAAGGTTAGTACTAGGGTGCAGAATGAAGTAGGGTTAGGGTTAAAGTGAAGATTAAGTTTAGTAGTAGGGTATAGGATAAAGTAGGGTTAGGGTTAAGGTAAGGATTAACTTTCGTACTAGGGTACTGGATAAAGTAGGGTTAGGGTTAAGGTAAGGATTAAGGTTAGTACTAGGGTACAGGATAAAGTGGGGTTAGGGTTAAAGTGAGGTTTAAGTTTAGTAATAGGGTATAGGATAAAGTAGGGTTAGGGTTAAGGTAAGGATTAAGGTTAGTACTAGGGTATAGGATAAAGTAGGGTTAGGGTTAAGGTAAGGATTAAGTTTAGTAGTAGGGTACAGGATAAAGTAGGGTTAGGGTTAAGGTAAGGATTAAGTTTAGTACAAGGGTACAGGATAAAGTAGGGTTAGGGTTAAAGTCAGGATTAAGTTTAGTACTAGGGTACAGGATAAATTAGGGTTAAGGTAAGGATTAAGTTTAGTACTAGGGTATAGGATAAAGTAGGGTTTTGGTTAAAGTAAGGATTAAGGCTAGTACTAGGGTACAGGATAACGTAGAGTTAGGGTTAAAGTGAGGATTAAGGCTAGTACAAGGGTACAGGATAAAGTAGGGTTAGGTTTAGGGTAAGGATTAAGGTTAGTACAAGGGTACAGGATAAAATAGAGTTAGGGTTAAAGTATGGATTAAGGTTATTACTAGGATACAGGATAAAGTAGGGTTAGGGTTAAGGTAAGGATTAAGGTTAGTACAAGGGTACAGGATAAGGTTAGAGTGAGTGTTAAGGTTAGTACTAGAGTACAGGATAGGACTAAGGGTACCGTTACACGTCGCAATATCGTTTCGATATCGCATACAATTTCACGGGAGCGCGCACGTTTTTGCCACTTGTCCAAGATCGCATAGGAGATATCACACAGGGAGATATCGGCAGGCAACGCAACTAGGATGTTGTGCGCAACTTTTGTGCGCTGGGTATGAGAAACCCATGGTCCGAGCATTAACATTATAGTGAATAGGGGAAGTTGTGTTCCACATCGTAGTTGCGCCGTCACACAGCACGATCCTGCCAGATCGCATATGCAACATTTGTACGGTTGAAGGGCTTGCACAATCTTCTTGCAATATCATCCCTGCGATTTGTTGCAGTTGCATTGCCCTGTTACACGACACAACGCACCAACAATATCAACTGCAACGACCACACCACGTGATTTTTTGTCGATGTTACATTGCGATATTGCGACGTGTAACGGTTCCCTAAGGTTAGGGTTAAAGTAAGGATTAAGGTTAGTACGGGGGTTCAGGATAAGACTGGAGTCAGGGCTAAAGCAATGATTAACGTTAGTACAAGGGTACAGGATAAGACTAGAGTGAGAGTTAAGGTTAGTACTAGAGTACAGGATAGGATTAAGATTAGAGGTAAAGGATTAAGATTAGTACAAGGGTACAGGATAGGACTAGGGTTAGGGATAAAGTAAGGATTAAGGTTAGTTCACGGGATCAGGATAGGGCTACAGTTGAGGCTAGGGTTAGTATTAAGGTTAGTATAGTATTAGGGTACAGGATAATACTAGGGTTAGAGCGAAAGTAAGGATTAAGGTTAGTATTAGGTTACAGGATTGGACTCGGGTTATGTCACGTGTTGACTGCTCTGCCGTCCATGTGAAATGCTCTGCCGTAGTTTAAATGGGAATAATTTTGTTTGGCACATTCAGAGTTAATGGTTTTAGCTGCTGCAATGTATGCTGTCCAGGGAATTTAGCTGCTTGTAGCTCTACAGGTGAGGGGGTGTCAGGTAATGCAGCTGTCCACACCCCTGGTCTTCATATAGTTCCCTCTTCCAGCTGCAGGTGTTGCTGATAGAGGTCAGTCTCTAATCTGACCTTGTGCTATGAAGATGCAGAGTGGTGGTGCAGAAATCTTCCTGAAGCTACTTCTTTCGGGATTCATCATGTGAGAGTTGCTGTTACTTCCCTGGATGGAGGTGAGGGGGTTTTGCCTGGGCTGGCTAGGAGAAGGGCAAGAGTGGCGGACCAGACATCCTCAACATTTGGAGTAATTGCTGAAACAGGGTCAGCTAGGGATCCCCCAGTCTACAGGTTCAGCCTATCTTCTTAATTCCCTCAATAACATTCTTGCCATCCTGCAACTACTCACCCGTCCGCTATTAGTTCCTCGTGACAAGTTAGGTCTAAAGTTAGGATTAAGGTTAGTACAAGGGTACAGGATAAGTAGGGTTAGGTCTAGAGTTGGGATTAAAGTTAGTACTAGGGTACATTATAAGGTTAGGGCTAAAGTTAAGATTAAGGTAAGTACTAGGGTACAGGATAGGACTAGGGTTAGGGTTAGGACTAGGGTACAGGATAGGACTAGGGTTAGGGTTAGGACTAGGGTACAGGATAGGACTAGGGTTAGAGTTAGTACTAGGGTACAGGATAGGACTAGGGTTAGGGTTAGTACTAGGGTACAGGATAGGACTAGGGTTAGGGTTAGGACTAGGGTAAAGGATAGGACTAGGGTTAGGGTTAGGACTAGGGTACAGGATAGGACTAGGGTTAGGACTAGGGTACAGGATAGGACTAGGGTTAGGGTTAGTACTAGGGTAGAGGATAGGACTAGGGTTAGGGTTAGGACTAGGGTACAGGATAGGACTAGGGTTAGTGTTAGGACTAGGGTACAGGATAGGACTAGGGTTAGGGTTAGGACTAGGGTAAAGGATAGGACTAGGGTTAGGGTTAGGACTAGGGTACAGGATAGGACTAGGGTTAGTACTATGGTACAGGATAGGACTAGGGTACAGGATAGGACTAGGGTTAGTACTATGGTACAGGATAGGACTAGGGTACAGGATAGGACTAGGGTTAGGGTTAGGACTAGGGTACAGGATAGGACTAGGGTTAGTGTTAGGACAAGGGTACAGGATAGGACTAGGGTTAGGGTTAGGACTAGGGTACAGGATAGGACTAGGGTTAGGGTTAGTACTAGGGTACAGGATAGGATTAGGGTTAGGATTAGTACTAGGGTACAAGATAGGACTAGGGTTAGGGTTAGGACTAGGGTACAGGATAGGACTAGGGTTAGGGTTAGTACTAGGGTACAGGATAGGACTAGGGTTAGTGTTAGGACAAGGGTACAGGATAGGACTAGGGTTAGTTCTAGGGTACAGGATAGGACTAGGGTTAGGGTTAGGACTAGGGTACAGGATAGGACTAGGGTTAGGGTTAGTTCTAGGGTACAGGATAGGACTAGGTTTAGTGTTAGGACAAGGGTACAGGATAGGACTAGGGTTAGGGTTAGGACTAGGGTACAGGATAGGACTAGGGTTAGTACTAGGGTACAGGATAGGACTAGGGTTAGGGTTAGGACTAGGGTACAGGATAGGACTAGGGTTAGTACTAGGGTACAGGATAGGACTAGGGTTAGGGTTAGGACTAGGGTACAGGATAGGACTAGGGTTAGTACTATGGTACAGGATAGGTTAAGGTTAGGGTTGGGGCTCAGGCGATAGGGCAGCACACAGATTATTGTTAGTGAATGTTCTCTTGGTTCTCTGACCTTCCTCCTCTCTATTTCTGGTGCCGCCTGCTGACGTCTCCATCCACCTCCTGTGGTTTCTTTTACTTCTTAACTTTTGGAATAAATCTCTGGAATCTAAATAAAGTGTAAACTCCTCGTCTCAAAGTGCAAGACAACAGCTGGGATAAAACTTGTGGAGTTTATGTTGGGTTTTATTCTCGCTTCATCAGACTGAATATAAAAAGCGGAGTGCTATTCGGTGGCATCCGGCTTTATGGAGACATTCGCACCTCTGCACGAGGCTCCATTTTATAGCGCTCAATGCACAAACCCGTCCTGCCGCCTCCCGAGGTGCTCAGAATACTTCATCATTTATCCCCCGTAACCCATAAATAGCAAAGAAGAGAAGGCAAAGAAGCCTGGGACAAGAGCTAAAGTAACGTCATCCAAATCCACACTAAATTATAGACATATTCAAGAGAAATGAAATCATAAAGGAAACCACAAATACATCTATATGAAAACCGCACTCACTGTGTACATACATTACATTACTGATCCTGAGTTACCTCCTGTATTATACTCCAGAGCTGCACTCACTATTCTGCTGGTGCAGTCACTGTGTACATACATTACATTACTGATCCTGAGTTACCTCTTGTATTATACTCCAGAGCTGCACTCACTATTCTGCTGGTGCAGTCACTGTGTACATACATTACATTACTGATCCTGAGTTACCTCCTGTATTATACTCCAGAGCTGCACTCACTATTCTGCTGGTGCAGTCACTGTGTACATACATTACATTACTGATCCTGAGTTACCTCCTGTATTACACTCCAGAGCTGCACTCACTATTCTGCTGGTGCAGTCACTGTGTACATACATTACATTACTGATCCTGAGTTACCTCCTGTATTATACTCCAGAGCTGCACTCACTATTCTGCTGGTGCAGTCACTGTGTACATACATTACATTACTGATCCTGAGTTACCTCCTGTATTATACTCCAGAGCTGCACTCACTATTCTGCTGGTGCAGTCACTGTGTACATACATTACATTACTGATCCTGAGTTACCTCCTGTATTATACTCCAGAGCTGCACTCACTATTCTGCTGGTGCAGTCACTGTGTACATACATTACATTACTGATCCTGAGTTACCTCCTGTATTATACTCCAGAGCTGCACTCACTATTCTGCTGGTAGAGTCACGGTGTACATACATTACATTACTGATCCTGAGTTACCTCCTGTATTATACTCCAGAGCTGCACTCACTATTCTGCTGGTGCAGTCACTGTGTACATACAGTACATTACTGATCCTGAGTTACCTCCTGTATTATACTCCAGAGCTGCACTCACTATTCTGCTGGTGCAGTCACTGTGTACATACATTACATTACTGATCCTGAGTTACCTCCTGTATTATACCCCAGAGCTGCACTCACTATTCTGCTGGTGCAGTCACTGTGTACATACATTACATTACTGATCCTGAGTTACCTCCTGTATTATACTCCAGAGCTGCACTCACTATTCTGCTGGTGCAGTCACTGTGTACATACATTACATTACTGATCCTGAGTTACCTCCTGTATTACACTCCAGAGCTGCACTCACTATTCTGCTGGTGCAGTCACTGTGTACATACATTACATTACTGATCCTGAGTTACCTCCTGTATTATACTCCAGAGCTGCACTCACTATTCTGCTGGTGCAGTCACTGTGTACATACATTACATTACTGATCCTGAGTTACCTCCTGTATTATACTCCAGAGCTGCAGTCACTATTCTGCTGGTGCAGTCACTGTGTACATACATTACATTACTGATCCTGAGTTACCTCCTGTATTATACTCCAGAGCTGCACTCACTATTCTGCTGGTGCAGTCACTGTGTACAAACATTACATTACTGATCCTGAGTTACCTCCTGTATTATACTCCAGAGCTGCACTCACTATTCTGCTGGTGCAGTCACTGTGTACATACATTACATTACTGATCCTGAGTTACCCCCTGTATTATACTCCAGAGCTGCACTCACTATTCTGCTGGTGCAGTCACTGTGTACATACATCACATTACTGATCCTGAGTCACCTCCTGTATTATACTCCAGAGCTGCACTCACTATTCTGCTGGTGCAGTCACTGTGTACATACATTACATTACTGATCCTGAGTTACCTCCTGTATTATACTCCAGAGCTGCACTCACTATTCTGCTGGTAGAGTCACGGTGTACATACATTACATTACTGATCCTGAGTTACCTCCTGTATTATACTCCAGAGCTGCACTCACTATTCTGCTGGTGCAGTCACTGTGTACATACAGTACATTACTGATCCTGAGTTACCTCCTGTATTATACTCCAGAGCTGCACTCACTATTCTGCTGGTGCAGTCACTGTGTACATACATTACATTACTGATCCTGAGTTACCTCCTGTATTATACCCCAGAGCTGCACTCACTATTCTGCTGGTGCAGTCACTGTGTACATACATTACATTACTGATCCTGAGTTACCTCCTGTATTATACTCCAGAGCTGCACTCACTATTCTGCTGGTGCAGTCACTGTGTACATACATTACATTACTGATCCTGAGTTACCTCCTGTATTATACTCCAGAGCTGCACTCACTATTCTGCTGGTGCAGTCACTGTGTACATACATTACATTACTGATCCTGAGTTACCTCCTGTATTATACTCCAGAGCTGCACTCACTATTCTGCTGGTGCAGTCACTGTGTACATACATTACATTACTGATCCTGAGTTACCCCCTGTATTATACTCCAGAGCTGCACTCACTATTCTGCTGGTGCAGTCACTGTGTACATACATTACATTACTGATCCTGAGTTACCTCCTGTATTATACTCCAGAGCTGCACTCACTATTCTGCTGGTGCAGTCACTGTTTACATACATTACATTACTGATCCTGAGTTACCTCCTGTATTATACTCCAGAGCTGCACTCACTATTCTGCTGGTGCAGTCACTGTGTACATACATTACATTACTGATCCTGAGTTACCTCCTGTATTATACTCCAGAGCTGCACTCACTATTCTGCTGGTGCAGTCACTGTGTACATACATTACATTACTGATCCTGAGTTACCTCCTGTATTATACCCCAGAGCTGCACTCACTATTCTGCTGGTGCAGTCACTGTGTACATACATTACATTACTGATCCTGAGTTACCTCCTGTATTATACTCCAGAGCTGCACTCACTATTCTGCTGGTGCAGTCACTGTGTACATACATTACATTACTGATCCTGAGTTACCTCCTGTATTATACTCCAGAGCTGCACTCACTATTCTGCTGGCGCAGTCACTGTGTACATACATTACATTACTGATCCTGAGTTACCTCCTGTATTATACTCCAGAGCTGCACTCACTATTCTGCTGGTGCAGTCACTGTGTACATACATTACATTACTGATCCTGAGTTACCTCCTGTATTATACTCCAGAGCTGCACTCACTATTCTGCTGGTGCAGTCACTGTGTACATACATTACTGATCCTGAGTTACCTCCTGTATTATACTCCAGAGCTGCACTCACTATTCTGCTGGTGCAGTCGCTGTGTACATACATTACATTACTGATCCTGAGTTACCTCCTGTATTATCCTCCAGAACTGCGCTCACTATTCTGCTGGTGCAGTCACTGTGTACATACATTACATTACTGATCCTGAGTTACCTCCTGTATTATACTCCAGAGCTGCACTCACTATTCTGCTGGTGCAGTCACTGTGTACATACATTACATTGCTGATCCTGAGTTACCTCCTGTATTATACTCCAGAGCTGCACTCACTATTCTGCTGGTGCAGTCACTGTGTACATACATTACATTACTGATCCTGAGTTACCTCCTGTATTATACTCCAGAGCTGCACTCACTATTCTGCTGGTGCAGTGAGAGCGGTGACCAATTAGTGGCGTGGGATTCATATTTTCTGCCAAGCCACGCCGCTTATTATATAGCAGTGTTAGTGTACAGCAGTGTCGGTGTACAGAAGTATCAGTGTTGTGCGGTGGTGTGGGTGTGCGGTGGTGTGGGTGTGCGGCGGTGTGGGTGTGCAGTGGAGTCGGTGTACAGCACTATCAGTGTTGTGCGGCAATGTCGGTGTGTGGCGGTGTCAGTGTGTGGCGGTGTCGGTGTACTGCAGTGTGTGGGTGTACAGCAGTATCAGTGTTGTGCGTCGGTGTCAGTGTGCAGCGGTGTCGGTGTGCAGCAGTGTCGGTGTGCGGCGGTGTCGGTGTGCGGTGGTGTCGGTGTGCGGCAGTGTCGGTATTCAGTTGCCGGGCAAGACTAAACAGCGGGGGCAGAATGGAGCGGGTCAGGATGGAGCAAGCGAGGCAGCAGGGAGCCAGCAGTGCCGGTGTGCGGCGGTATCGTTGTGAAGTGGTGTCTGTGTGAAGCATTGTCTGTGATGTGTGGCAGTGTCAGTGTTGTGCGGCGGTGTTGGTGTGTGGTGGTGTAGGTGTGCGGCAGTGAAGGTGTGTGGAAGTGTCAGTGTGTGTCGGAATGCGGCAGTGTCGGTGTGCGGCAGTGTCGGTGTTCAGTCGCCGGGCGAGACTAATCAGCAGGGGCAGAAAGGAGTAGGGCAGGATGGAGCGAGCAGGGCAGAATGGAGCCAGTGGGGCAGGATGAAGCATGGGTGGCAGTATGGAGGCGAGGTAGCAGGATGGACGCTGTAGGGCAGGATAGAGCGAGCGGGGCAGGATGGAGCTGGCGGGGCAGGATGGTGACAGGTGGAGGCAGGATGGAGCGAGTGGGGCAGGATGGAGCAAGCGGGGCAGGATGGAGCCACCAGAGTCAGTGTGCAGCGGTGTCAGTGTGCAGTGGTGTCAGTGCGAATAATCAATGGGGGCAGAATGGAGTGGGGCAGGATGGAGCGAGCGGGGCAGGATGGAGCGAGTGGGGCAGGATGGAGCGAGCGGAGCAGGATGGAGCGAGCGGAGCAGGATCTAGCAAGCGGGGCAGGATGGAGCGAGCGGAGCAGGATCGAGCCGGGGGGCAGGATGGGGCCAGGGGAAGGGCAGGATGGAGGCAGGATGGCCGAGCAGGGCAGGATGGAGCCGGTAGAGCAGGATGGTGGCGGGGGGCAGGATGGAGGCAGAGGGCAGGATGGTGGTGGGGGGGGGCAGGATGGAGCGAGCAGGGCAGGATGGAGCCGGTGGAGCAGGATGGTGGCGGGGGGGGCAGGATGGAGCGAGCAGGGCAGGATGGAGCCGGGGGAGCAGGATGGAGCTGGCGGGGCAGGATGGTGGCCGGGGGGCAGAATGGAGAGAGGGGGGGGGCAGGATGTATGGCCACGCCGACCAATCAGAGAAGTTGCGCAGCTTGGCGCAGTTTGAACCCTGCTCGGCTGCTACCACAGCGAGCAGCTGGCTCACCTCGGACCCCTGTGAGGCAGGTAGCCGCGGCTCAGCTACTGCTGCACAGAGGTCAGCAGCTAACGCCGGTCATCTCCTGGCTAGTTCGCCGCGGACCTCCGTGAGGCAGGTAGCCGCAGCTCAGCCACTGCTGCACAGGGGTAAGCGGCTCACCAGCCGGGAGATCTCCCAGCTGGCTCACTGCAAACCTCCACGCGCAGCTGTTTTGCATACGCTGTGCTTATTGGTCACCACGGCTAGCGGCGGCCAATGAGCGCTGGCGCGCGATTTGGGCCTTAGATGGAGGTGGCCACAAGGCAATTATATCATAGATCATCACCATACTTACCGGGTCCTGTCGTCCTGTGTTCTGCAGCCCTGCCACTTTCACTTCTTAGGCTGCTCATTAACTTCAGGGATATTCACAGCAGAAGGACCCAACAGCCAATCAGAGACACTGTCACACAGAATGGGCACCTGTTATTGACTGATGGAGAAACCTGGAATCAACACATATATTCTAGTATGGTAGATGATAGAATGCATAGGCTTGTTTCAGGTTACTCCAGCAGCCAATCACAGATGCTCAGTCTCTATGACAGCAGTTGTGATTGGCTGTTGGGCCGCATGTACATATAGTAATTTAAAAATAAATAAATAGCTAAAGCTGCCCAGCTTTACCTTGGCGGGCAATCAAAATACAGCGAGAACCATTATTTTTTTTTTTTAATAATTTTAATAAAAAAATATGTGGGCTTTTCTTTTTTTGATCGCCACCCATGGTAAAACCCAGGCAGCTGTGGTCTGGGATTCTCAGTTTGGTAAAACCTGAGTGTTGTGGGCCCCCCATGCTGAGAATCACTGCCCGCAGGCACCCCTGAAATGGCACATTCATCTGTAGCACCATTTTCAGGCACTTTACCCGGCTCTTGCAGCGACCCTGGTGGTAGTGGCATGCTTGGTAATGAAGGGGTTAATGCTAACTTTGTATTGTCAGCTGGCACTAAGTCTGAAATTCATGGTGTCAAGCCAATATTAGACCCGGCAACCATGAATTTCTAGTAAACATTAAAAAAAGACAGAGAAAAAATTGTAATAGAAATAAAACACAACACTTTTGTGCTAAGAACCTTATTCTATAAGATAAGTATAATTCCAGAAACATTTTTTCCATCTGGGTTTTTTTTTAAAAAAACTTGTAAGATTTTAGTTTTTTCTCCAATAAAAAAATCTTCTAATACCATCTAAAACACCTTTATGTGCATATTGTTGGTAGTTATATTCTGGTATATATGGACAGCATTATAGTAGTTAAATTCTTGTATATAGGAGCAGTATTATAGTAGTTATATTCTTGTATATAGGAACAGTATTATAGTAGTTATATTCTTGTATATAGGAGCAGTATTATAGTAGTTATATTCTTGTATATAGGAGCAGTATTATAGTAGTTATATTCTTGTATATAGGGGCTGTATTATAGTAGTTATATTCTTGTACATAGGGGCAGTATTATAGTAGTTATATTCTTGTATATAGGGGCAGTATTATAGTAGTTATATTCTTGTATATAGGAGCAGTATTATAGTAGTTATATTCTTGTATATAGGAGGAGTATTATAGTAGTTATATTCTTGTATATAGGAGCAGTATTATAGTAGTTATATTCTTGTATATAGAGGCAGTATTATAGTAGTTATATTCTTGCACATAGGAGCAGTATTATAGTAGTTATATTCTGGTATATAGGGAGCAGTATTATAGTAGTTATATTCTTGTATATAGGAGCAGTATTATAGTAGTTATATTCTTGTATATAGGAGCAGTATTATAGTAGTTATATTCTTGTATATAGGGGCAGTATTATAGTAGTTATATTCTTGTACATAGGAGCAGTATTATAGTAGTTATATTCTTGTACATAGGAGCAGTATTATAGCAGTTATATTCTTGTATATAGGGGCAGTATTATAGTAGTTATATTCTTGTATATAAGGACAGTATTATAGTAGTTATATTCTTGTATATAAGGACAGTATTATAGTAGTTATATTCTTGTATATAAGAGCAGTATTATAGTAGTTATATTCTTGTATATAGGGGCTGTATTATAGTAGTTATATTCTTGTATATAGGGGGCAGTATTATAGTAGTTATATTCTTGTATATACTAGCAGTATTATAGTAGTTATATTCTTGTATATAGGAGCAGTATTATAGTAGAGATATTCTTGTATATAGAGGCAGTATTATGGTAGTTATATTCTTGTATATAGGGGCAGTATTATAGTAGTTATATTCTTGTATATAGGGGCAGTATTATAGTAGTTATATTCTTGTATATAGGGGCTGTATTATAGTAGTTATATTCTTGTACATAGGAGCAATATTATAGTAGTTATATTCTTGTATATAGGAGCAGTATTATAGTAGTTATATTCTTGTATATAGGGGCAGTATTATAGTAGTTATATTCTTGTACATAGGGGCAGTATTATTCTAGTTATATTCTTGTATTTAGGGGCAGTATTATAGTAGTTATATTCTTGTATATAGTAGCAGTATTATAGTAGTTATATTCTTGTATATAGTAGCAGTATTATAGTAGTTATATTCTTGTATATAGGAGCAGTATTATAGTAGTTATATTCTTGTATATAGGAGCAGTATTATAGTAGATATATTCTTGTATATAGAGGCAGTATTATAGTAGTTATATTCTTGTATATAGGGGCAGTATTATAGTAGTTATATTCTTGTATATAGGAGCAGTATTATAGTAGTTATATTCTTGTACATAGGAGCAGTATTATAGTAGTTATATTCTTGTATATAGGAGCAGTATTATAGTAGTTATATTCTTGTACATAGGAGGAGTATTATAGTAGCTATATTCTTGTATATAGGGGCAGTATTATAGTAGTTATATTCTTGTATATAGGGGCTGTATTATAGTAGTTATATTCTTGTATATAGGGGCAGTATTATAGTAGTTATATTCTTGTATATAGGAGCAGTATTATAGTAGTTATATTCTTGTATATAGGGGCTGTATTATAGTAGTTATATTCTTGTACATAGGAGCAGTATTATAGTAGTTATATTCTTGTATATAGGAGCAGTATTATAGTAGTTATATTCTTGTATATAGGAGCAGTATTATAGTAGTTATATTATTGTATATAGGAGCAATATTATAGTAGTTATATTCTTGTATATAGGGGGCAGTATTATAGTAGTTATATTCTTGTATATAGGAGCAGTATTATAGTAGTTATATTCTTGTATATAGGGGCTGTATTATAGTAGTTATATTCTTGTATATAGGGGGCAGTATTATAGTAGTTATATTCTTGTATATAGTAGCAGTATTATAGTAGTTATATTCTTGTATATAGGAGCAGTATTATAGTAGAGATATTCTTGTATATAGAGGCAGTATTATAGTAGTTATATTCTTGTACATAGGGGCAGTATTATAGTAGTTATATTCTTGTATATAGGGGCAGTATTATAGTAGTTATATTCTTGTATATAGGAGCAGTATTATAGTAGTTATATTCTTGTATATAGGGGCTGTATTATAGTAGTTATATTCTTGTACATAGGAGCAGTATTATAGTAGTTATATTCTTGTATATAGGAGAAGTATTATAGTAGTTATATTCTTGTACATAGGGGCAGTATTATAGTAGTTATATTCTTGTATATAGGAGCAGTATTATAGTAGTTATATTCTTGTATATAGGGGGCAGTATTATAGTAGTTATATTCTTGTATATAGGGGCAGTATTATAGTAGTTATATTCTTGTACATAGGAGCAGTATTATAGTAGTTATATTCTTGTATATAGGAGCAGTATTATAGTAGATATATTCTTGTACATAGGAGCAGTATTATAGTAGTTATATTCTTGTATATAGGAGTAGTATTATAGTGGTTTTATTCTTGTATATAGGGGCAGTATTATAGTAGTTATATTCTTGTACATGGAAGCAGTATTATAGTAGTTATATTCTTGTATATAGGGGCAGTATTATAGTAGTTATATTCTTGTACATGGAAGCAGTATTATAGTAGTTATATTCTTGTATATAGGGGCAGTATTATAGTAGTTATATTCTTGTATATAGGGGCTGTATTATAGTAGTTATATTCTTGTACATAGGGGCAGTATTATAGTGAGATTGTTACCTGTGTATACACTTTCTGAGTCCATGGCTGTCTGTTCTCAGGACTGTATGGCGTTTCCTTTCGTTCATGTTTCGCTGGTGTCCTGCAGGGTTTCGGTGATTTACCGCAGCTGATGGAGCAGCCGTCCTTCGTATACCAGGCAGGTGGCGGATCTGTTTATGGATGGGCATCAGGGACCCTTCTATTGAGCCGCCAATGTTTTTATGTATTTTCAGCTGAGCAGAGGCGCGATATGAAGTCTGCAGTGATTTACGCCGGATTATCCAGTAGTGAACTGGAAAAGGCTTTATGTCATGGGACAAATTCATTTTCATAAATTGTACGAGGCCGAGACAGCGGCGGAGCTGCAGCTGCTCCAGATTCTCAATTATATTCAGAAAGATTTGGATACAAGATTGATCGTAAATTAGAAAAGAGAGAAAGAGGCAGGAGCGAGGACCCAGGAGCCGCCATCAGAAATGGAACCTTGGACCACTATAAGGACACCTGGAAACAAGACTACAACATTACAGGAGATTAAAAAACACATATGTGACAGCCGGTATAACCTGGGCATCTACTGTATAGAATTATATATGTACAGCCGGTATAACCTGGGCATCTCCTGTATATAATTATATATGTACAGCCGGTATAACCTGGACATCTCCTGTATATAATTATATATGTACAGCTGGTATAACCTGGGCATCTCCTGTATATAATTATATATGTACAGCCGGTATAACCTGGGCATCTCCTGTATATAATTATATATGTACAGCCGGTATAACCTGGACATCTCCTGTATATAATTATATATGTACAGCCGGTATAACCTGGGCATCTCCTGTATATAATTATATATGTACAGCCGGTATAACCTGGGCATCTCCTGTATATAATTATATATGTACAGCCGGTATAACCTGGGCACCTCCTGTATATACTATATATAATTATATATATACTAGATGGTGGCCCAATTCTAACACATCGGGTATTCTAGAATATGTATGTAATTGACATTCTGTGACTGACAGAACTTGTTCAGTCAGCATGAGTGAACTACAACCGCTCCTCCTGTCACCACTCCTCCTGTCACCACTCCTCTGTCTCTCCTCCTGTCCCCACTCCTCCATCTCTCCTCCTGTTAAGGCTCCTCCTGTCACCGCTCCTCCGTTTCTCCTCCTGTCATCGCTCCTCCGTCTCTTCTGTCCCTGCTCTTCCTGTCACCGCTACTCCGTCGCTCCCCCTGTCCCTACTCCTTCTGTCACAGCTCCTCCTTTCACCATTTCTCCTCGTGTCTCCGCTCCTCCATCTCTCCTCCTGTCCCTGCTCCTCTGTCTCTCTTCCTGTCATCGCTTCTCCTGTCACCGCTTTTCCTCTCACTGCTCCTCCATCTCTCCTCCTGTCACCGCTCCTCCGTGTCTCCTCCTGTAATCGCTCCTCCTGTCACCGCTCCCCGTGACCCTGCTCCTCTGTCTCTCCTCCTGTCACCACTACTCCTGTCCCTACTCCTCCTGTCACCGCTCCAGCTGTCCCCGCTCCTCCATCTCTCCTCCTGTCCCCACTATTCCTGTTCCCGCACCTCCGTCTCTTTTCCTGTCACCACTCATGTCACCGCGCCTCCTGTCTCCGCTCCTCCGTCTCTCCTCCTGTCCCCGCTCCTCCAGTTCACGCTCCTCCGTCTCTCCTCCTGTCACCGCTCCTCCGTTTCTCCTCCTGTCCTGGCTCCTCTGTCTCTCCTCCTGTCCCCGCTCCTCCTGTCCCTGCTCCTCCTCCGTCTCTCCTCCTGTCCGCTCTTGCTGTCCCCTCACCTCCGTCTCTCCTCCAGCCCTGCGCTCCTCCTGCCCCGTGCTCCTCCTGCCCCGTGCTCCTCCTCGCCCACGTTCCTCCTGCCCTCCGCTCTTCCTGTCACCGCTCCTCAATCTTTCCTCCTGTCAGCGCTCCCCCTGTCCCCGCTCCTCTGTCTCTCCTCCTTTCACCACCCCTCCTCCGTCCATTCTCCTGCCCCCCCTCCTCCTGTCCGTCCCCACTCCTCCATCTCTCCTCCTGCCCTGCGCTCCTCCTGCTTCGTGCTCCCCTGCCCCCTGCTCCTCCTCCCCCGCATTCCTCCTTCCCCCCGCTCCTCCTGTCACTTCTCCTCCATCTCTCCTCCTTTTCACTGTCCCTCCTCCGTCCCTTCTCCTGCCGTCTCCGCTCTTCCTGCCCTCTCCGCTTCTCCTGCCCCTTCCGATCCTCCTGCCCCCTTCACTTCTCCTGCCCCCTCTGCTCCTTCTGCCTTTCCTGCCCCCTCCGCTCTTCCTGCCCTTTCCACTCCTCCTGCCTCTCCTGCACCCTCCGCTCCTCCTGTCCCCCTCTGCTCCTTTTGCCCCTCCTGCCCCCTCTGCTCCTCCTGCCCCCTCCACTCCTCCTGCTCCTCCTGCCCTCTCCGCTCCTCCTGCCCCCTCCGCTCCTCCTGCCCTCTCCGCTCCTCCTACCCCCTCCGTTCCTCCTGCCCCTCTAGCCCCCTTTGTTCCTCCTGCCCCCTTCGCTTCTCCTGCCCCTCCTGCCCCCTCCGCTCCTCCTGCCCCCTCTGCTCCTCCTGCCCCTCCTGCCCCCTCCGCTCCTCCTGCCCCTCTTGCCTCCTTCGCTCCTCCTGCCCCTCCGCTCCTCCTGCCCTTTCCGCTCCTGCCCCTCCTGCCCCCTCCGCTCCTCCTGCCCCCTTCTATCCTCCTGCCCCTTTGCTCCTCCTGCCCCCTCCATTCCTCCTGCCCCTCCTGCCTCCTCCACTGCTCCTGCCTCTTCTGCTCCTCCTGCCCCCTCTACTCCTCCTGCCCCTCCTGCTCCCTTCGCTCCTCCTGCCCCCTCCGTTCCTCCTGCCCCCTCTGCTCCTCCTGCCCCTCCTGCCCCCTCTGTTCCTCCAGCCCCTCCTGCTCCCTTTGCTTCTCCTGCCCCTCCTGCTCCTCCTGCCCCCTCCGTTCCTCCTGCCCCTCTGCTTCTCCTGCCCCTCTTGCCCCTACTTTTCCCCTGCCCCCTCCGTTCCTCCTGCCCCTCCTGCCCCCTTTGCTTCTCCTGCCCCCTCCTGCCCCTCTTGCCGCCTCTGCTCCTCCTGCCCCCCTGCTCCTCCTTCCCCTCCTGCCCTCTCCGCTCCTCCTGCCCCTTCCGCTCCTCCTGCCCCTCCTGCCCCTTCACTCCTCCTGCCCCCTCCGCTAATCCTGCCCCCTTCGATCCTCCTGCCCCCTCCGCTCCTCTCTTTTCCCCTCATGGTTAGTGGTTGGGTGAAGACATTTATTGTCATCTGCTGTGTTTCCTATTTATAAATCATAATGGCAACCAAAAACATCCAAATTACCCTGATCCCAGGTTCACTTCCCCTGGTGATTGTGGCTTGATAACATGCACAGAAGGTGACACAAATGAGTGTGAATGGCTAATAAAGGTAACATCCTCACCTGTGACCTGTTTGAGTTTCTGGGATCCAGACAGACTATTGCATCTTTCGTCCAGCCACTGACGTTTCTGGATTGTGAGTCATGGGGAAAGCAAAAGCATTGTCAATGGATCTACAGGAAAAGATAACAGGAGGTGATATAAAATGATATCCAAGGGATTGATGATGCCAGTCAGCAGTGTTCACACTGTGATTAACAAGCGGAAAATCAGGAGTTCTGTAAAAACCAAACCACGATCAGGCACCAACAGAAATTTCACCACAACTGCCAGGAAAATAGTTCAGGATGCAAAGAAAAACCACAAATAACATCAGCTGAAATCCAGGACTGACTGAAAACTAGCGGTGTGACTGTTTCACGATGCACAATAGGGAGGCACTGGAAGAACAATGGGCTGCATGGTTGAGTCACCAGAAGAAAGCCATTACTGCACAAATGCCACAAAATATCTCACCTACAATACACCTAACAGCACAGAGACAAGATCCAAACTGCTGGAACAAGGTCATCTGGAGTGATGAGACCAAAATAACCACAACCATAAACGTTACATTTGGAGAGATGTCAACAAGGCCTATGATAAAAAGAACACCATTCCTACCATAAAGCATGGAGGTGGATCACTGATGATGTGGGGATGTGTGAGCTACAAAGACACAGGAAACTTGGTCAAAGTTGAAGGAAAGGTGAATGCAGCACGTTATCAGCAAATACTGGAGGCAAATCTGCACTCATCAGCCCGGAAGATGCACACGGGACGTACTTGGACGTTCCAATATGACAACGATCCAAAACACAAGGCCAAGTCGCCCTGTCATTGTCTACAGCAGAACATAGTGAAGGTTCTGGAGTGGCCTCTCAGTCTCCTGACCTCAATATCATTGAGCCGCTCTGGGGAGAACTCAAGCAAAGCACAGATCATGCAAGAAAGCCCAGAAATTTACAGGAACTGGAGGCTTTTACCAAGAAGAATGGGCGGCTTTACCATGTGAGGGAATAAAGAGCCTCATCCACAATATATAATCCTATATGTAAAGCTGATATACCCTGGCCATCTCCTGTATATACTCAGTTTTTTGTCATTTCAATTTAGCTACTTGTCTCCTGACAAGTAAGGGAGAGCCTCACCACTCCCTTTACTGAGCAGAGCATATATATTATATCCCATTGCTGTGTGTCCATTTTGGGACCCAGGTCACATTCTGCTTCCAATGAGGTCAATGGGCACAGGGGCAGGTTTTAATACAGTGATGAAGTGAGATGGCGTTAGTATATTTTTTGCAAAGAAATGTATGTACTAAGTACCCTGTGTTTTTATAGCACTTTCTTTTACTTATTTATTGTAGGGTATTTTGGCATAATTTATAAATATTTTGTCTATGGGATTAAGTGTAAAAATACTGCACACGTACCAGAAACATGGGTGTGTGACACTTGCCTCAAAAGGGATTTTAAGGTTCCTGGAGTTCACAGCTGCTAACACATCTGGAGGTTCCCAAAGTTCACAGCCTGCAGGTGTCCCAAAACCTTGAGGCTTGAGAAAGCTTTAAAAACTCTGTTAAAGGCTCCCTTAAAGTCACCGGGTTGAAAGCTACTGTAAGACCTGATTGCTGTGAACTCAGGAAATCTTAATGTTACCTGAGCTCTCACCCACTGGGTTTTCCAGGGGCTGTTTTGGCTGCAAACCTTAAAGGGATTTTAAGGGACATTTGAAGGTACCTGGAGGTCACAGCTGCTATCACATCTGGAGGTTGTGAACTCTTCCAAAGATGCACAGGCTGCAGGTGTTCCAACAAATGGAAACTTGAGGAAGTTTAAAAGCTCTCTTAAAAGGGGCAATTAAGGGACATTTTAAGGTTCCTGGAGATCACAGCTGCTGGTACATCTGGAGGTTGCAAACACTTCCAAATATTTACAGGCTGCAGGTGTCCCACTAAAGATGAGCAACCTTTCCCCAAACATTTTTGCCAATTTCAAATTCGGCACAAACATTGTCGTTTCGGTACAGCTGTATCAAGCTGTAGAATGTTTTGTAGCTTTAAAAGAATTGTTTTAAACTTCTCGGAGCTTGCAGGTGTTCTGACACCGACAGGGTGTGAATTCTTGAAACAGTGCCAGACGTGACAGCAGCTGTCAAATCCAGGAACCTTACAATGTCCTTTAAACATCCATTTAAAAGAGATTTGTATTTTTATTTAAATATATATTTATTTTTTATTGTATTATTTATTATTAATTATTATTACTATTTATTTTCCTATTTTTTTTCTGAGCGCAAACCTTTATTATTGTAGAGGGTCAGCAACATACGAGGCCACCTTTTGTATAGTTATCTGCTAGCAATTTAGATAAAAATAGCAAGGGTCCATTATTTGGCTCTGCTGTATTTTTTGGTCACTGGCAAAGGTATGGCATGCAGGTATGGGCTGCCACCCACCCCCATCTGCCTAGTTTTACCAGGCTGGTAATCAAAATACAGGGAATCCATTTTTTTGATTGTTTCTTTAATTAATTAAAGAAAAAAAATCTCATGAAGATTTTCTGTAGTTTGTGTTACCAGCCAGGTACAACTAGGCAACTAGAGGTTGACAATTCGGGCATGATTATTATGTATTATTGAGAATTTTTACAGCCTGATTCACTTCTACCTTTTAATCATTCTGTCTATTATTATTATTATTTAGTGTGTGGAGGCCCAAGCGTTCTGAGACCCCCACTCTGCGAATTACACCCTGCAGCTGCCCGATGAAATGGTGCATTCATTACAAGTGCCATTTTTCTGGAGCTGTATTCGGCTCTTCAAGCTGCCAGACTAGGTAATAAGGGGCTAATGCCAGCTATGTATTGCCATCTGGCACAATGCCTGAGGTTCATAATGGCAGGCCAATATTAGACCCGCCCATTATGAATCTCTAAGTAAATAATAAAAATTATAGCACACCATGAAAAATAATTTCTTTAAAAATAAGTAAAAAAAAAACACAAACACTGCCTCAACTCCATCTTTATTATTCCCACAAAAACCCTCCACAATCCTCTGCGATATAAGATCAAGGCAGGACATGAAACTGACTGAGTTTCGGCTCTCCATGAGAGCAAAGTGACATCACGGTCTGGGTCAGCTAGAGCATCTGACTCTCTGACCTGAGGTGAACTTTCCCACATCACCCACCTCACAGTGGGAACCGAAACTCAGTTAGTCACAAAGGATCACAGAAGGTGGGCTTTGTAAATTTTTGATTTTTTTTATTCCATTGCCTTTTGTTTTGCCATTACTTGTGTGTCTGTTCTTGGCTTGGTCCTTCCTTCATGATGTCTTTGAAGGAGTCTCCGAAGAACCGGAGCCAGATATTGCCATTTTGGATATAGAAGTTGATTTTCTTGTCTCCATGTGGTTCTATAATTCCCAAAAGCTTTCTTAGATACTTGGAGTTGGCTGAGTTTGGTGGAAATGTAACTTTACTTTTTTTGTACTGCCTTTGTATGATGTCGTGAGCATTCCTCATACCAGAGTGGTTGGGATTGCTGTGTTTGTGGAGCCCTAATGGCTGGGGTACAGAGTCATTAGTCAGGATCACAGTGGCAGTGCCCAGTGCTGTGGCCCTAGCTCACATTGACAAGGAAGAGCAAAAATGGAGAAAAAAAAAATATATAAAAGAACAAGTTTGTGACGCCAGTTGGGATATTCAGCCTTTAGGTGGCCGGCACTGCACATAATCCCCGGGAGATAGATGGAGTGGCAGTGTAGGTGTTAAACCCTTCCCTACCAAAGCACGCTCCCAAAGGATGATGAGGGTAGTAGTAGCAGTTGTGGGGGTAGAGGGAAAGGAGGCACACAAAGTCACTTTCTTTCCTTTTACCTTTTACTGAAGATTTTTTGCAGCAAGTCCAGGCACCACCAGGTCTGTGGTCTGGCCAGTTTGGGAAGAACTGTAGTCCACTCTGCTGGATGACTATAGTGGCCTACCAGCTGACTTGTGTCTGTAGGTGTCTAGGTGCCTTTGAGCTGTCCTTCACTGCCTCATGTTGCTATGGATAATGTCCAGCCAGGCTAGTAGTATGGATCCTGAGGGTATCTGTGCCCCCTTCAGTGCAGTTCCCTGATCCTGTAGTACTACGACCACCCTGGAAGGTTCTACTTAAGTGGCTAGTAAGCATGGAACTCACTTGTCTCCGGTTTCTGTTACTAGACCTTGGAAGCCTCAGTAACCTAGGGTCTGGTACCATGGCTGAATCTCTCCTCTTGCCTAACTCAACCCTACTACCCTAACTAACCCTTCCTTCCAACTAGAAACAGAGTCGTTGCTTAAACCAGTCCCTTCAGTGCTCGGCTTCCTGATTGAAGTTCAGACTCTTCCCAGACATGGCATTACAAACGATTGTGAAGAATTACCATCTGTGGCAACCAAACTGCAGAGGCGCCACATGTTTCTTCATCGAGGCTGTTCTCAGGGGCTTCCATATACTCTGTAAACCAATCATTGATCAGTTTTTCCTTTGGCCTCTTGTAGTAGACTCGTTGGAGGTTGGACAATTCGGGCATGATTATTATATTATTATTATTTAGCGCCATGTATTCCTTGTTTTGTACTTGTGAGCAGGTTACATACAAGACAGACTTCTACATAGGAGAGATGACCGTACCCTCGGGTGCCCTCGAGGGCTTACAATCTACATCTATCCTACGTCTATACTGCAATCCTCAATGGTCGGCCGCACTCTCCGCCTTCGCGAGGAAACTGCAACCAACAAGTGTTGTGTAACCGTGAAGAGTAACATGGTGTTCCTCCTCTCCGGTCTGTGACCGCCATGTTACTACCGGCATGGGCAGCAAGGAGTTAAGAAGTAGACATTGTTGAGTGTTGGAGGGATTAATGGACTAATGCCCCCGCTGTAGTTACAGAAGCCCCCGCCATCGATTCCTCCATCTATCCGGAGCGCTGTGCAGAATGCTGAGGTTAGCCGGAGGATTTGATCATTTTCTTCTCGACCTCTTTTCATTTCATGCTGAGATTCTGCAGATTTCCGTATAATATCCTACAATTTCTCGCTCATATTTGAGGATTTGTACCAGAGATGAAGGTAAATGAACTTGCGCCGACACCAGTCTAGATGGAAGATTACGTGCCACACTTTCTACACTGATTCCTACGACCTTCGACTCCAACCGTGCAAGTGATCATGTTCTCAGCTATAACAATGCGATACAATGTATCCTCTCCGCTACCAACATAATACGCTTTATCCCCATAGAGAGGAGGTCATACGGTTATTACACGTTATTCCATAATGTGCAGACCCCAGGAAAGGCCACAACCACCCTCAAATTCCCAATAAAAGGAAAACTGGGTGTTCCACAATATTACGCAGGCCACAGTTTTCAAGTAACATCGGAAATAAAAAGGATGTCTCTGCTGCCGAAAAGCAACAAATAGTGCAATGCCTTGGACAAGGGATGAAAACATTTGATATTGCACGAAAACTTAAGCGTGATCATCGTACTGTGAAGAGATTTGTGGCCGATTCTGAGCACAGACGTGTTCGTGCAGATAAAGGCAGAATGAGGAAGGTTTCTGCCAGGCAAGTTCATCAGATTAAGAGAGCAGCTGCTAAAAAGGCCTTACAAACCAGCAAACATATACGTGAAGCTGCTGGAGCCTCTGGAGTCCCTCCAACCTCAAGGTGTAGGATCCTTCAAAGACTTGCTGTGGGGAATAACCCGACTATTCGGCCACCCCTAAACAGAGCTTACAAGCAGACACAGCTGCAGTGGGTCCAGACATACATGAAGACTAATTGTCAACCAGTCTTGTTTACTGATGAGTGACCCGAGCAACCCTGGATGGTCCAGATGGATGGAGTAGTGGATGGTTGGTGGATGCCACCATGTCCCAACAAGGCTGCGAGGTCAGCAAGGAGGTGGAGGAGTCATGTTTTGGGCTGGAATCATTGGGAAACAGCTGGTAGGCCCCTTTAAGGTTCCTGAAGGTGTGAAAATGACCTCTGTAAAGTATATAGAGTTTCTGACTGAGAACTTTCTTCCATGGTACAAAAAGCAGAAACAGGTGCAAAATCATCTTCATGCATGACAATGCCCCATCTCATGCTGCAAAGAATACCTCTGTGCCATTGGCTGCTATGGGCATAAAAGGAGATAAGCTCATGGTGCGGCCACCATCTTCCCCTGACCTCAACCCTATAGAGAACCTTAGGAGTATAATCAAGCAAAAGATCTATGAGGGTGGGAGGCAGATCACATCACAACAGCAGCTCTGGGAGGCGATTCTGACATCATGCAAAGAAATACAAGCAGAAACTCTCCAGAAACTCAATATCAATGGATGCAAGAATTGTGAAGGTGAGATCAAAGAAGGGTTCCTATGTTACCATGTAACTTGGTCTGTTAGGATGTTTTGGAGTTAAATAGCTTTTTATTTCAGTGAATGTGACCTCCGAATGCTGCAAATTCAACAAATGAGCATTTGTCCATTGTAAATTAGTGCGTAAATTCCAGCATACAGCCATGTCATCTCCATACACAGACATTGGTTGTAATTTATCCAAGGGATTCATATACAGCGGCTCACAGGACAGAAACAGGACTAGACCGTTTCGGAGAACTTGGTTTACTAATAATAGGTCTATGGGGCTTCTCCAATATCTCTAATGGGGTCTCTTTAATAATAAATGTACACACACTTGGTCTGTCTCACCAGGGTCACTGTGCTGCACTTCCGACACTGGCCAATGTCTCTTACAATACCACAACAATTTGTCTAGCTGGCTCTGCTGTCTACTATGAGAGCTCAAATTACTTACAACTTAACAAGACTCTATTCCCCATGTTCAGTGTCCCTCCCCTGGGGTTCTAGGAGAGAACCAGTCTCTGGGTTCATATCCAATGGTTGTAGTGTCTTCAGTTACTGCACAGTTAAGATGGATGACAAAGACTAGTTTGGCGCCAAACTGAAGAACTGTGTGCACGCTTCCCGCCACTTTTGCTGTAGTGGCACTGAACATGGAATGAATCTGGCCAATCTTCCACTCATTAGAAAGTGGTGGAACCAAACTGAATACTCACACCTTTACAGGGACAGAGGGACCTACTATATGAGCACAGTGGGTTCTTCGGTCATGTTGCTGCAGGGACCTGGAGAGGATTCAACTCATAGTTGTCTCTCTATTGTCAGTCTCTCTGTTTAAATGAAATGTACTTTATGGAGCTACAAGCTGCATCCGCGGTCCAGACAGTTTCTTCCCAGGAAATAGGCTTAATGTTCTCAGCATTCAGCGGGAGGCAAGTCATTACACGTCTGCATGCTGTGGAGTATGGCTGGAACTAACCTCTTTTGCCCCTTCTACCAAAGAGTCTCCTAGTATATTTCCCCAGAGACCCCTGGTGGACAGGTGGCAAAACTACAAGTACTGCCTCCCCCTCCATCTCATAGAAGTATGGGCCACAGAGCTTAATCACTGTAAACATGAATATGATGCCACTTGTGCCACAAGTCTGTTTTTCATTTTCCAATTTTGCCATGACAGCGCCCCTGTGCACTCAGCGAGCTTCATGAAGACAAGTGAGGACGATGAATTAAGAATGGAGAAAACTGAAGCGGCTGAACATCCAAAACTATTAGGATTATTTGGAAGAGTGATTGTGAGCCAGACCTTCTCTCCGGGATGGCACAAACCAAGCCATGAGGAGCTGGAGGGGCATCAATAAAACTAAGAGGAACTGGAGAGGCACAAGCAAGACAAAGAGGAGCCGGGTTGGCACAAACAAGACCACAATGAGCTGGAGGGGCATCACTAAAACCAAGAGCAGCTGGAGGGGCATCACTAAAACCAAGAGGAGCTGGAGGGGCACTCGCAAGACCAAGAAGAGCCGGGATGGTACAAACAAGACCATGAGGAGCTGGAGGGGCATCATTAAAACCAAGAGGAGCTGGAGGGGCATCAATAAAACTAAGAGGAACTGGAGAGGTACAAGCAAGACAAAGAGGAGCCGGGATGGCACAAACAAGACCACAAGGAGCTGGAAGGGCATCACTAAAACCAAACGGAGCTGAAGGGGCACAAATAAAACCAAGGGGAGCTGGAGGGGCACAAATAAAACCAAGAGGAGCTGGAGGGGCACAAATAAAACCAAGAGGAGCTGGAGGGGCATCACTAAAACCAAACGGAGCTGAAGGGGCACAAATAAAACCAAGAGGAGCTGGAGGGGCATCACTAAAACCAAAAGGAGCTGGAGAGGCACAAATAAAACCAAGAGCAGCTGGAGGGGCATCACTAAAACCAAGAGGAGCTGGAAAGGCATCACTAAAACCAAGAGCAGCTGGAGGGGCATCACTAAAACCAAGAGGAGCTGGAGGGGCACTCGCAAGACCAAGAGGAGCCGGGATGGCACAAACAAGACCATGAGGAGCTGGAGGGGCATCATTAAAACCAAGAGGAGCTGGAGGGACACAAATAAAACCAATAGTAACCAGAGGAGCACAGATGAAATTGAGTATATCAGCAGAGGGTAGGGGGACAAATAAATCCATGAGGATCAAGAGGGCAACCAATAAAACCAATAGGTGTTGGAGGGGCACAAAAAAAACAAGATTAGCTAAAGGAAACAAATAAAACTAAGAGCTGTTGGAAGACCACAAATAAAACCAAGAGGAGATAGAAAGGTAAAAATAAACACAAAAGAAGGCAGAGGGGCACAAATCAAAACAAAAGGAGCAGTAGGTATAGGAATAAAACCAAGATGAGCCAGATGGGCACAAAAAGAGCCAAAGGAAGATGGAGGTTCACACAATGAAACCAATAGGAGCCAGAGGGGCACAAACAAGACCAAGAAAAGCCAGGATGGCATAAACAAGGCCATGAGGAGCTGGAGGGGCATCAATAAAGCCAGAGAGACACAATCAAGATGTAGAGGAGCTGGGATGGCACAAACAAGGCCATAAAGAGCTGGAGAGGCATCAATAAACCCAAGAGGAGTCAGAGGGGCACAAGCAAGACAAGAGGAGCTGGGGTGGCACAAACTAGACCATGATTAGCTGGAGAGGCATCAATGCATCAATAAAACCAAGAGGAGCTGAAGGGGCACAAGCAAGACCAAGAGTAGCCGGGATGGCACAAACAAGATGATCAGGAGCTGGAGGGGCATCAATAAAACCAAGAGGAGCTGGAGGGGTACAATCAAGACCAAGAGGAGCCGGGATGGCACAAACAAGACCAAGAGGAGCTGGGAGGACATCAATAAAACTAAGAGGAGCTATAGGAGCTCAAGGAAGACCAAGAGGAATCAGGAGGGCACAAACAAGACCATGAGGATGTAGCGCCACTGTGGTCCGGCTGCCTTAAAATGGTACTGCATTCAACACCCTGCAGTGCCATGCCTGCAGAGGAGTAAGTATCATGCACACACCCAACATAGTCCAAACTCCAATCAGAGCGTGCAGGGCGAAGAAACCCACCTTAGGGCAGACCCCACTTCTGGTTGAAGGGAGGAGTTAGGTGAGGGAGAGGTAGGCAAAGGAGGAATTCTAGGCTGAATGTCAGGCCACGAAGTCGACTGGTCGCATCTCCTTCCAGCTCTGAGTAGCTGGGCAGAGGACCTTGCTGCACACAGGGGCTAGGCCCTAGGTGTCCTGGTCTTGAGGACCTGGCCACAGATCCTGGAGACTATCAGATTTCCAGTCTGACCATACAAGTCTGACTGTAAGAGAAATCGCTTCCACCGTTGGGATTGGAAAATCTACTGTTTCAACAATAATTCGCACACACAATGAAACTGGATCTCCAAAACGAAAAGGGAAATGTAGAAGAAGAAGGAAAACGACACCAAGAGCTGATAAAACACATCAGAAATAGTAAAACTAATGCAAGAAAAACAAGTAAAGACTTGCTTTGTCACAATTAATTTGCACAGCACTATATAAAGTCATCAGTAAAGGTACAGAACTGTGAATCTGCCTCCTTGTCTCCTTCTGCGACATCTCACCTTATCTTACTACTACCGCTATCATCACTACACCACCCTTCCAACCAAGGGGCCTTGCTCCTGCTGAGGGGAGTATTACACCTTGCTGCAGCATCATCTATCCCCTGGGGACCCCAACTGCATCTCCAGTCACCAATGAATTGACACCTTGGCGTCATGAACTTTCACAAACTTTATTTTATTCCCTGTAAATATACCCCTTCAGTATACAGTCAGGGCTGTGGTGTTGGGCAAATGCCACCATGATATAGACTTCCGACCCGGCTACTGAGTCTGAGTACCCTGGCCCTTGCAAAGGACGCAACAAGCTGGAGGGGCACAAGTAAAGCCATGAGAAGCTGGAGGGGCACAACTAAATGATAGGTGCTGGTGGGCACAGTAGTGCTTTTCTGAACTCAGTTGGGGTGGGGGATTACAGCACATGAACATCGACTGAAGATCTGTCTTTGGGTGTTTTCTTCTTGCTCTTGATCTCTTATTCTTCTTCCCTTGTAAACTCTTTATAGATGTATCCAGACTTAGCCCAAGACATTGGAATGGCAGACCATGTTTAGGATGGGTGTAAGATTCAGTGATAGTAGATGACATACCCCCTTCCTTGCTTCGGCTTTTTATGTAAGTGGATGGAGAAATGTGCAATTTCTTAGGGGCAATCTCCCACCTTGGAGAGATGTTCATGTCTCTGAACTTTATTGTGTGGCACGCTGAGCTGTTCTTGCTCTCGGCTGAAAGAAGTCAGGATTTCTGGCTTTCATAAATCAGTTCACAGAATATCATTATTACAGGGTCTCTATGATGTGTCCAAAGGGTTTGAAGATAAAAGCTAAAAAAAAAAGCTACCACATCTGAAGGTGCAATTACCAAATGATCACTTCCATGATGTTCTCCCTGAAGAGACGGCTGAGAACTCATTGCACCGGCCATTATAAACAGACCACAAGAAGGAAACACAACCAACGAGATCTCCAGCAAAGGCAGGAGATTCAGCAGGAGAAAAGACAAGGCCCTGGGATGTAACAAGACTAGAATCAGAAAAGGCCCTGGGATGTAACAAGACTAGAATCAGACAAGGCCCTGGGATGTAACAAGACTAGAACCGGACAAGCCCCTGGGATGTAATAAGACAAGAATCGGACAAGCCCCTGGGATGTAATAAGACAAGAACCGGACAAGGCCCTGGGATGTAACAAGACTAGAACCGGACAAGGCCCTGGGATGTGACAAGACAAGAACCGGACAAGGCACTGGGATGTAACAAGACAAGAACCGGACAAGGCCCTGGGATGTAACAAGACAAGAACCGGACAAGGCCCTGGGATGTAACAAGACAAGCACCGGACAAGGCCCTGGGATGTAACAAGACAAGAACCGGACAAGGCCCTGGGATGTAACAAGACAAGAACCGGACAAGGCCCTGGGATGTAACAAGACTAGAATCAGACAAGGCCCTGGGATGTAACAAGACTAGAATCAGACAAGGCCCTGGGATGTAACAAGACTAGAACCGGACAAGGCCCTGGGATGTGACAAGACAAGAACCGGACAAGGCACTGGGATGTAACAAGTCTAGAACCGGACAAGGCCCTGGGATGTAACAAGACTAGAACCGGACAAGGCCCTGGGATGTAACAAGTCTAGAACCGGACAGGGCCCTGGGATGTAACAAGACTAGAACCGGACAAGGCCCTGGGATGTAACAAGACAAGAACCGGACAGGGCCCTGGGTGTAACAAGACTAGAACCGGACAAGGCCCTGGCATGTAACAAGACAAGAACCGGACAAGGCCCTGGGATGTAACAAGACAAGAACCGGACAAGGCCCTGGGATGTAACAAGACAAGAACCGGACAAGGCCCTGGGATGTAACAAGACAAGAACCGGACAAGGCCCTGGGATGTAACAAGACTAGAATCAGACAAGGCCCTGGGATGTAACAAGACTAGAATCAGACAAGGCCCTGGGATGTAACAAGACTAGAATCAGACAAGGCCCTGGTATGTAATAAGACAAGAACCGGACAAGGCCCTGAGATGTAACAAGACAAGAACCGGACAAGGCCCTGGGATGTAACAAGACTAGAATCAGACAAGGCCCTGGGATGTAACAAGACTAGAACCGGACAAGGCCCTGGGATGTAACAAGACTAGAATCAGAAAAGGCCCTGGGATGTAACAAGACTAGAATCAGACAAGGCCCTGGGATGTAACAAGACTAGAACCGGACAAGCCCCTGGGATGTAATAAGACAAGAATCGGACAAGGCCCTGGGATGTAACAAGACTAGAACCGGACAAGGCCCTGGGATGTAACAAGACTAGAATCAGACAAGGCCCTGGGATGTAACAAGACTAGAATCAGACAAGGCCCTGAGATGTAACAAGACTAGAACTGGACAAGGCCCTGGGATGTAACAAGACAAGAACCGGACAAGCCCCTGGGATGTAATAAGACAAGAATCGGACAAGGCCCTGGGATGTAACAAGACTAGAACCGGACAAGGCACTGGGATGTAACAAGTCTAGAACCAGACAAGGCCCTGGGATGTAACAAGACTAGAATCAGACAAGGCCCTGGGATGTAACAAGACTAGAATCAGACAAGGCCCTGAGATGTAACAAGACTAGAACTGGACAAGGCCCTGGGATGTAACAAGACAAGAACCGGACAAGGCCCTGTGATGTAACAAGACTAGAATCAGACAAGGCCCTGGGATGTAACAAGACTAGAATCAGACAAGGCCCTGGGATGTAACAAGACTAGAATCAGACAAGGCCCTGAGATGTAACAAGACTAGAACTGGACAAGGCCCTGGGATGTAACAAGACAAGAACCGGACAAGGCCCTGAGATGTAACAAGACAAGAACCGGACAAGGCCCTGTGATGTAACAAGACTAGAATCAGACAAGGCCCTGGGATGTAA
The DNA here is from genome assembly GCA_033576535.1 of Allobates femoralis. Lineage (NCBI taxonomy): Eukaryota > Metazoa > Chordata > Amphibia > Anura > Aromobatidae > Allobates > Allobates femoralis. The sequence goes on along the minus strand of JARQOC010000003.1, from coordinate 869,308,999 downwards.
TAAGACAAGAACCGGACAAGGCCCTGGGATGTAACAAGACTAGAACCGGACAAGGCACTGGGATGTAACAAGTCTAGAACCAGACAAGGCACTGGGATGTAACAAGTCTAGAACCAGACAAGGCCCTGGGATGTAACAAGACTAGAATCAGACAAGGCCCTGAGATGTAACAAGACTAGAATCAGACAAGGCCCTGGGATGTAACAAGACTAGAACCGGACAAGGCCCTGGGATGTAACAAGACAAGAACCGGACAAGGCCCTGTGATGTAACAAGACTAGAATCAGACAAGGCCCTGGGATGTAACAAGACTAGAATCAGACAAGGCCCTGGGATGTAACAAGACAAGAACCGGACAAGGCCCTGAGATGTAACAAGACAAGAACCGGACAAGGCCCTGGGATGTAACAAGACTAGAATTAGACAAGGCCCTGAGATGTAACAAGACTAGAATTGGACAAGGCCCTGGGATGTAATAAGACAAGAATAGGACAAGGCCCTGGGATGTAACAAGACAAGAACCAGACAAGGCCCTGGGATGTAACAAGACTAGAATCAGACAAGGCCCTGGGATGTAACAAGACAAGAACCGGACGGAGAGATGTCTGCCATTATAAATGGTGGGTTTTCCTCTTCAAGGTCTTTACAACCCTCAGGGATCTCACCCATAATCTAAAGGTCTTTACAATCCTCAGGGATCTCACCCATAATCTAAAGGTCTTTACAATCCTCAGGGATCTCACCTATAATCTCAAAGTCTTTACAACCATCAGGGATCTCACCCATAATCTAAAGGTCTTTCCAATCATCAGAGATTTTACACATAAACTCACAGTATTTTTTGACCCTCAGGGATCTCATCCATAATCTCAAGGTCTTTCCGGCCCTCTGCAACCTCACTCAGAATCTCAAGGTCTTTCCGGCCCTCTGCAACCTCACTCAGAATCTCAAGGTCTTTCTGACCCTCTGGGATCTCAACCATAATCTCAAAATCTTTCCAACCCTAATGGCCACTTTACACGTCCCGATATCGGCGTCCCACTCCAATAAAAAGTCATGTGGTTCGTGCGTTGACCCCGATATCGTTTGTGCGTTGTGTGGTGTAAATGTGCAATGCGACGCAAGAACGATGCCAAACCGATATCGGGGAAGAAATGAGCGTGCTCTCCAACCGCCCGATATTGGATGGGCAATCTGGGCGGATCATGCTGTGTGATGCCCAACACCGACTTTGAGACCAACTTCCCCTATTCTCTCCCATGTTAAATGGTCGTTCCTGGGTTGGCCGCACAAGGAACATCGCAGTTGCGTTGCCTGCCAATATCGCCCTGTGTGACAGCCCCTATGCAATGTGGGATTTATGCCAAAAAAATGCGCGCTCCTGCGCCGTTGTATCCAACATCGGAACGATGTTGGGACATGTAAAGTGGCCATCAGGGATTTTACCTATAATCTCAAAGTCTTTCTGGCCCTCAGGGATTTCACCCATAATCGCAAGATCTTTCCAACCCTTATGGGGCCGTCACACGCGATCTGATCGCTGACGACATTGACGGCTGATCGCTGGTGAGCTGTCACACAGGCAGACTCACCAGCGATCAGTACCAGTGAGAGCGCTGGTATCCATGTAAACAAGCGGGTAACTAAACGCTGCGTGGCGCTTAGTTACCTGCTGTTTACCATGGATACCAGCTCCCAGCACTTGCTGTGAGGCTCTGGGAGCTGGCTGATCGTGCGTCTCCCGGTGTCACATGCAGTGATGCTGTGTGTCCACCGGACGACCATCCCAAGGTTTTAGAGCAGGTTCTAAAACCTGGCGATCATCAACCAGCGATTTATCGCTGTCACACACGTCAATGTTGCTGTAACGTCATGTGCAACAAAGATCGTGCACGCGATATTGACGCGTGTGACATCCCCATTAGAGACCTCACTTTCTGTTCCTCAGTGATCTAACCCATAATCCCAAAGTCTTTCCAACCCTCAGGGATATCTCCCATAATCTCAAGGTCCTTCTGACCCTCAGGGGTTTTTCCAACTCTCAGGGATCTCACCCACAATGCTGAACCATGGACCTGGTAACTGGTTAAAGTACAATAAAAAAAATCTCAAAGAAGAAACAACAAAAGCAAAAGGGAGCAGAAAAAACCTGGACAGAAGATGGAAAGTGGAAATTCAGCTCGGTGCGAGGTGTTGTAGCCGGGAGCCGGAGACGCGAAGTTAGAGCAGATCCTCTCCACTGCGAAGAGCGGAGAATTGAGATTGTCATCCAATATTATAGACACTGCCAGCCATCGCGACAACATGGACAACCTGGGGCAGAGAGGCTCTCATCCTGCACTAATAACACCACTGCCATGTACTCTGGAGTGTGGAATGGAGGCGGGACATTGATCTCCGGAAATTAACTACATGTTCAAGATAGAAGATGAACGTTCTCGGCACCGCCGCCAAAGTCTATGTGGCCTCTGACTGCCACCAACTCATGTGAGCAAGCTCTGTACAATCACCAGTGATAACAGAAACCAAAGACAGGGTTATTACCTTTGTTGATCTAGACTTTATACAGATTGTCAAACGTTGTTCTTTATTCTACCGTAGTGCAACGTTTCCACCCTACAATTGGGTCTTCATCAAAGACCGTGTCTGCAAATTGAGATTCTGGTTTGGCTTTTTATCCTATGTCTCATTAAAGGGTTGATATGAGTGTGGCAATACACACTGCCAGCCAATCAGAGAATGGCAATTGACATCGGTATTCCCACGACATGGCGGGCAAGCCGACATCAGCTGCTGACTGGTAAAGATGAGGGCACCGTGCGGAGGGAAAGTCCAAGGATGTGAGGACATTATACCAGGATAATACCAGGATATGCACATTATACCAGGAAAGAGCCCAGGATTGGGACATTAACACTGGAAAGGGCGCAGGATGGGGAATATTATACCAAGAAGGAGCCTAGGATGGGGGACATTATATCAGAAAAAGTATCAGGATGGAGGACATTATTACAGGAAGGAGCCCACGATAGTACAATTTATACATGGAAGGAGCTCCCTATGGGGACATTGTACCAGGATGGGTAACATTATACCATTAATGGATAAGTATAGGGGACATTATAGCGTGATGGAGGGGCAAGTATAGGGGTTCATTATCCCTGGTGGGGACACAGTATGCAAAACATTATCCAAGGAAGGGTCCGAGGAAGAGGGACATTAAATCAGGAAGGGGGCCATGATAGGGGACATTATATCAAGAAAGCTCCTAGATTGGAGGACATAATTACAGAATGTAGCCCAGGATAAGAGGCATTATATCAAGAAGCAGCTCTCCTGGGGGACATTATGCCAAGAAAGGGTCCAGGACAGGGGACGTTATACCAGTAGGGGGCCAAGATGGGGGACATTATCCTAAGTCTTGTTAAGACCGTAACCTCAGCCTAGGATTCTAGGATTCGGCTGGAATGTCAGACACTAAGGAACTGACCAAGGTTGAGACATTTTGGTCACCTGGCTACAGACTTAGCTGTGCTCGGTTAGCTTCCTAAGAATGCCGCTATTCCTTTCTCAGTGGGTGCCCGCCAAAAGCAGGGTGCTGCTTGACTGGAGTAAGTGGCCCTGGAAGCCTCAAAGGCACTAATATTCTAATCCCTGGTGAGCCAGTGGAAAGGTGAGACTCTCTTGATTGTTTGTTTGTGTGTCTTGCTGAGTATGTGTTGTATGCCTTTAACTGTTGGGGATCCAATAAAGCCTTACCATTGTATGGTTGTGGCTCGCCCTAGCGGGGGACATGGGGTGTTTGGAGCCAGGCCCTCTCGATGTCCTCGAGAGTCTAGGGGCTGTCACGGTGGCGTCCGTGGTCCCCTATTGGGCAGTCAGTAAAAAGGAGAATAGAAAAAGGTGTAGGAAGAAAAGTAAAAAGTAAAAGAATAAGAGTTTATCATGACGCCACTCGTGGAAGGTGGCCGGTAGGGGCCACGGCTGTGGTGTGGGACCTCTGGTGATGATGGAGTTGCAGCTGCCATGGTGTAGCTCCCCGCGGGAGGAACGGGTCCCCAGGGTATCCGAAGTGAAAGGGAGAGGAGAAGAGCACCCACTGACCCCTGTGTCTCCACAGAGGAGAGCCCCCTCTGACCCCCGTGTCTCCACAGAGGAGAGCACCCACTGACCCCCGTGTCTCTACAGCGAGAGCACCCACTGACCCCCCGTGTCTCCACAGAGGAGAGCACCCACTGACCCCCCATGTCTCCACAGAGGAGAGCACCCACTGACCCCCGTGTCTCCACAGAGGAGAGCACCCACTGACCCCCGTGTCTCCACAGAGGAGAGCACCCACTGACCCCTGTGTCTCCACAGAGGAGAGCACCCACTGACCCCCGTGTCTCCACAGAGGAGAGCACCCACTGACCCCCGTGTCTCCACAGAGGAGAGCACCCACTGACCCCTGTGTCTCCACAGAGGAGAGCCCCCACTGACCCCCGTGTCTCCACAGAGGAGAGCACCCACTGACCCCCGTGTCTCCACAGAGGAGAGCACCCACTGACCCCCGTGTCTCCACAGAGGGCACCCACTGACCTCCGTGTCTCCACAGAGGAGAGCACCCACTGACCCCCGTGTCTCCACAGAGGAGAGCACCCACTGACCTCCGTGTCTCCACAGAGGAGAGCACCCACTGACCCCCGTGTCTCCACAGAGGAGAGCACCCACTGACCCCCGTGTCTCCACAGAGGAGAGCACCCACTGACCCCTGTGTCTCCACAGAGGAGAGCACCCACTGACCCCCGTGTCTCCACAGAGGAGAGCACCCACTGACCCCCGTGTCTCCACAGAGGAGAGCACCCACTGACCCCTGTGTCTCCACAGAGGAGAGCCCCCACTGACCCCCGTGTCTCCACAGAGGAGAGCACCCACTGACCCCCGTGTCTCCACAGAGGAGAGCACCCACTGACCCCCGTGTCTCCACAGAGGGCACCCACTGACCTCCGTGTCTCCACAGAGGAGAGCACCCACTGACCCCCGTGTCTCCACAGAGGAGAGCACCCACTGACCTCCGTGTCTCCACAGAGGAGAGCACCCACTGACCCCCGTGTCTCCACAGTGACCCCGCGTTATTTCAGCTCCAGCAGTGCCATCACAGGGTCCGATGGTTTCTATTGTATCTGGGTGGATGATGGAGATCGGTGCCGGCTCACGGTGTGACATTCAGGACGCTCTAGGCGCGGCCTCCTTTACACTCATCCGCTAATGCCTGTTTCTAGGGTCCAGACCATAAAAATACGATTAATGAAATTGATTTAAATTGCGCGGAGTCTCGGTGAGGTGGAGATGGTAATGTAGCAATCATCCGGAGCCTCGGCGGCTTTGTATCTTATTTGCATAGATGTAATTGGGATTCTTCTGCAAATGTAAAAAGTGATGCGATTCAGCTGGAGGATCCTCATTTCCTACAAGAAGTCGAGAGTTTTGTTCTGCTGGAAGGCAAAAGCGTCCCCGAGAAACCCAAAATCTGCATCACATCTGCGCTGAACGCTGGGGGGGTACTTACTTTATTTAGATGTTTATGCAATAGAAAATCACTTACATCTAAATATATTTACTGTTCTCATTAATTATCTATTGCACAGACGATAATTCAAAATTTGCAAAGTTACTTCAATTTTAATGTGTTTAAACTTTTAATTCATGACCATAGAAATAAATAAACTGGAAAACCTCCCACACTGGTTCTATCATACAACAGCGCACCATGTGGTCAGGAGAGGTATTACATGTAACACTTATCAATGGTTCTATCATGTAACAGTGCACCATGTGGTCAGGAGAGGTATTACATGTAACACTTATCAATGGTTCTATCACATAACAGCACACCATGTGCTCAGGAGCGGTATTACATGTAACACTTATCAATGGTTCTATCACATAACAGTACACCATGTAGTCAGGAGCAGTATTACATGTAACACTTATCAATGGCTCTATCACATAACAGCACACCATGTGGTCAGGAGAGGTATTACATGTAACACTTATCAATGGTTCTGCCACATAACAGCACACCATGTGGTCAGGAGAAGTATTACATGTAACACTTATTAATGGTTCTACCACATAACAGCACACCATGTGGTCAGGAGAGGTATTACATGTAACCCTTATCAATGGTTCTATCACATAACAGCGCACCATGTGGTCAGGAGAGGTATTACATGTAACACTTATCAATGGTTCTGTCACATAACAGCACACCATGTGGTCAGGAGAGGTATTACATGTAACACTTATCAATGGCTCTATCACATAACAGCACACCATGTGGTCAGGAGAGGTATTACATGTAACCCTTACCAATGGTTCTATCATATAACAACACACCATGTGGTCAGGAGAGGTATTACATGTAACACTTACCAATGGTTCTATCATATAACAACACACCATGTGGTCAGGAGAGGTATTACATGTAACACTTATCAATGGTTCTATCATATAACAACACACCATGTGGTCAGGAGAGGTATTACATGTAACACTTATCAATGGTTCTATCATATAACAACACACCATGTGGTCAGGAGAGGTCTTACATTAACACATTAAGGGTGAGAAAGGTCTATTTTTTAGAACAAATTGTTTATACAGAGAAAAGTTAACCCCTTTATGTACTTGAACTATGATGTGAGTCTTATAATACAAGATATAGAAATATTCCCATGTTCTATATCTTTGCAGCGGCCGTCATCCCTGGTTATAGATGCATCCTCATAGCAGCGAGATCGCTGGAGGAAGATAAAGTATCTGCTTGATAATCTGCTGGAACTAATTTGTATTAACATTGGTGATATGTGTTATCCTGCAGCTCATGGTAGAAACTGGACCTGTCATGTACCATCTGCTGCTTGGCAGAAGATCCATGTAATCCAATGTTCTGGCCTGAGGGGCTTCTTACATTTGGCAGAGACTCTAGGTCCATCATTAATGATAGATATTCAAAATAGACACAATAAAAAGAGCAGAAAATATAATCAATCTCCCCGAGGGCCCTTCAGACCCCGGAGACCATCTGCGGCTCGCCGTCCTCCAGCGGATGGCATTGTAACCATTTCTACATCTGACGTCTTCTGGAAATGTTAAGAGCAAATCCGACAAAAGAAGAAAATTAAAAAGGAAACATTGTTATAATATGAGGAAATAAGAACGAACAAAACTGTACACAAAGCCCAGAATTCTGTTCCAGAAGGTCTTCAATAGCGAACACACAGGATAGAAAGTAATGGGGAAAGAGTATATAAAAGCCAACTCTGATTCACATGGCCAATCTATAGCAGTCCACCAGACACCTACCGGGTTATACAACCATACTCAAAAGCAGGTGGTGGACATATCGCCAGTGCAGTCATGGGGCTGTCACAAAACAGCTTCTCAGTACTTGCGTTGGGGTTGCGCTTGCAAGGGTTAATCTATCTCCTCTCACTTAATCCAGCACTTGGCCTCTGTCCTATGCTGAAGGGGAGCATAAATCACCCCCCGACACAGACCGTGCACCCCGCTTCACACACGCTGCCACCACTCACCAGGTTTGGGGCAATGAGTCCCCTACACTTAGACTATCAGACAATCAACAGAATGGCATCCTCTCTAGGGTTATGGGTTCTTTAGAACATACAAGGTTCAAACTTATTAAAACTTTAACATAAAAAGATACAGTGCTTACAAAAAGATATAAATATAGGCATAAAATGACATACAATATGTAAGAACAGTTATAAAATAAAAAGGAGAAACTTATAGAAACCTAAACTTCTGCAGCTTGAATTTTTGTAGCCCAATGGGGAGGGCGGAAAATGTAGGTGGCTCACAGCAGTGTTTCAGCTGCTCCAAAATATGTGGCAATGAACTCTTGGCTGGTGAATGTTCTAATAGGGTTTGGTGTGTAGTGTAGTGGAGTTCGACACTTAATTGTTTGGTGTCCATTCCCTTTCATGTAGTGTAGTAGAGTTCGACCCTTAATTGGTGTCCATTACCTTTTGGTGTCCATTCCCTTTTGTGTAGTATAGTAGAGTTTGACCCTCAATTGGTGTCCATTTCCTTTTGTGTAGTGTAGTAGTGATCGACCCTTAATTGGTGTCCATTCCCTTTCATGTAGTGTAGTAGAGTTCGACCCTTAATTGGTGTCCATTCCCTTTTGTGTAGTGTAGTAGAGTTTGACCCTTAATTAATGTCCTTTCCCTTTCGTGTAGTGTAGTAGAGTTCGACCCTTAATTGGTGTCCATTCCCTTTCGTGTAGTGTAGTAGAGTTCGACCCTTAATTGGTGTCCATTCCTTTTCATGTAGTGTAGTAAAGTTCGACCCTTAATTGGTGTCCATTCCCTTTCGTGTAGTGTAGTAGAGTTCGGCCCTTAATTGGTGTCCATTCCTTTTCATGTAGTGTAGTAAAGTTCGACCCTTAATTGGTGTCCATTCCCTTTCGTGTAATGTAGTAAAGTTCGGCCCTTAATTGGTGTCCATTCCCTTTCGTGTAATGTAGTAAAGTTCGGCCCTTAATTGGTGTCCATTCCCTTTCGTGTAATGTAGTAAAGTTCGGCCCTTAATTGGTGTCCATTCCCTTTCGTGTAGTGTAGTAGAGTTCGACCCTTAATTGTCGTCCATTCCCTTTCGTGTAGTGTAGTAGAGTTCGACCCTTAATTGGTGTCCATTCCCTTTCGTGTACTGTAGCAGAGTTCACCCTTAACTGATACCAGTGGCAAAGGAGAGGGTGCCGCAAGGGGAAGGAAGGAAGGAAGGTCCTGACACCAGTTCAAATCTATCAGTAATTAAAAAAGCAATCCTGCCACTTAGTGATGATAATATCACCTGGTTCAACTGATGGATGATAAAAATGTGTTTGATTACCAAGGAGCCACACAAGAAACAGCTCATGATGGGTAAAACCAGTGAGCCATCTCAAAACCTTCACAACCTAATTGATACAAAACATACTGATGGCCTTGGTTACAGAAGAATTTCTAAACTACTGAAGATTCCAGTGAGCTCTGCTGGGGCCATAATCTAGAAGTAAACAGAACATCATTTCACCTTAAAGCTATGTGCACACATTGCATTTTTCTGCATTTTTGTGCTGCGTTTTTACCATGGTTTTACAGCCCGTTAGAGATACAGCCTGCCAGACATAGAGCCCAACAGAGATTACATCTGCCAGAGCTACAACCCACCAGAGATACAGCCTGCTAGAGCTACAATCCAGCAAAGCAATAGCCAGCGAAAGATACAGCCTGCCAGAGCTACAACCCACAAAAGCTAAAGCCCATAAGAAATACAGCCTGCCAGAGCTACAACCCACAAAAGCTAAAGCCCACCAGAGATACAGCCTGCTAGAGCTACAACCCACCAAAGCTACAGTCCACCGGAGATACAGCCTGCCAGAGCTACAAACCAACAGAGCAACAGCCCACCAGAGATATAGACTTAAGTCACTAAACTGTTTATTGTGCTAAGTGCCGGCTACGTCCTTCATATATGGATCCAAGACTTCATCACATTTTTTCACAAGCGACAGGTTCAACCCCGCCAACTACAGAGACATGTCTGTCAGCAACAAGAGGATCCTCACCTTCCTCACCGAGCACAATGTCCTCATCAAGAGCCAAGCATGGTTCATGCCGAACCACCGCACCACTGACCACATCTACACCCTGCAATGCTGTGGAGACCCGGGGGTCAGTGGGTGCTCTCGTCCACAGGCCCAGCCGCGTTTAGCAAGACAACCTGGACCAGGGCTTATCCCCAAACTGAATGCCCGAGCTCCTTAACCGTGGGTGGAACACTACTCAGACAACACGGGGTGAGGGAACCACAATATTAAGACTTTATTGGATCCCTAACAGTTAACAGCATATAACACATAACCAGCAAAACACAAAATGTAACAGGAAACAGAGTCTCACCCTTCCACTGGCTCACCAGGGTTTAGAATATAGCACAGCAAAGTCTGTAGCCAGGTGACTGGATTGTCCTAACCTGGGTTGCGTTCTTATGCATGTCTTTGTTATCCCACCCAAATCCAATCATTCAATGCTGAAGTCCTTGTGGTTTTATAATTCAGGTTCTGATCCCCTTGGTTGGCACCGAAATGCCTAGGCCTGGGGTTATGGCCATCCAATCAGATCTGACTATCCTAGATTAGCTGCCTGTATCAATTTGCTGGTCAAAATGAACAGTCCTCCTTATATACCCTCAGCCCTTATTGCAGGATATTGGGGACTTCACGATTGGTGGAATAGGACTGTCTTTTCATTGGCTGGATCTCAAGCATTTTATAAAACTACCTCAAGTTTTGTATTGCTGGCAAGGGGAAAACCACATACTGATTGACCTAGCAATGGAATGTTAGTAGGATTAAGTTATGTCAAGGGAGAGCCATATACTGATTGATATCGCACCTAGCAGGATATGTTTAGTCTGCAATCCATGACATTAAACAATGGTGGCTGAGGCCATTTACATAGAGTCAACAATCCACATAGTAATACAATGGCATTCTAACAGGATTAAGTTCCTCTGACCTTCTAGAGGAGAAATAATTGCATTACATACGTCAACATCATCAAACATCTACAAGACTGGTAGGAAGAATGGGTAAACACAATACAAAATACTCTCTGGCTAGATTTTAAGAACTTAAACCATGAGTGGCATATTACAAGTTTGCAAACCAAAATACAATATTGTCTGGATAAGAAGAAATCTGTGGCACCCCTGCGACCAGGGTGGCCACATAGGGAACTGCAGCCAAGCAGGAAGATAGACAGTTTGTGCATCAAACACCCTCACAGCACATACACACCCACTAGAGTATAGCACTAAACCCGGAGCCCAGGTCTCTAGGCGGGCAAGCGGTGGTGGGGTTTAGAGGAAAGTGGGTGGGAAGGAAGGAAGGTCAGGTGGTAGACCAGTACAAAAGGAGGAAAAGAGGAGGAAGGAGTTAGTAGGCCAGAGTGAGCTGAGCTGTAAAGACAAGAACAGGCAGAAAGTGACACATCCCGGTGAGGTTGGGCTCCCTGGAGACGCAGAATCCAAAGAGACACAGGTCCATGGAGAGAAAGCTCGTCCATAGCCGGCATCCCAGGGGAGTGTGAGGACAGAGACCAGACCGGTATCACCGGGTCCAAGGAACACGGCAACACCGACCAACTACAGGCGGGGTAGATTCCCCTTTAAGTGACTGGGATCCACACGGGTTAGAAGGAGCCTGGTAACACCTTGGGAGACAGGGTTGCTGCAGGCTAGGCAAATACCAGAGTGTCGGCTCTGAGAGGGACTGAAGATACACACCGGCTCCCCAGACAAACCGTTGGGGAGCTTTAATTCCAAGTTTATACCAGGGTTGGAGGCTCAGCAGCAACCACGAGGACCCGACTTACCCCCAACATACACATAGGGGGAAGCTGTATAGAAGGGGCCGAGCTGCCGCCATACAATCCGTAGAGAGAACAGAGAACAAGCCTGAAAGGACATGTAGAAGGGGTGAGGGGCCTCAGAGCGACAGCCTGGCTGCAAAGGGTTGAGTGTTCGCAGAGTTATCTGAACTGTGCACTATGTTGAGAACTGTACCGTGACATGGAAGAACTTGAGAGTAAACCCGGTGAACCCTGCATCAGTTTCCGTGTCTGATTCCAGGTATATTGAACTGTGCATTTCATACCTTTTACCCTGCCAGGAGCAGCCCGACCCGCGGTTGGCTCATTCATCCAGCTGCAGCCCATCCATCCCTCCATCCTCCTGGCAGAGCAGCGCTGCAGCGGTGGTCCCATCACTGACCACAACCCGTGGGTGGCATCACGACGAACTAATCTTTGTAAATACCCCTTTACTTGTGAGAACCCGGGACACGGTCCGGACCATGACCGCCGTGATATCTCCAGCAGTACCCCAGTCCGGTACCGAGTACCCCGTCCCAGTGGGCTCCACAAATCCTCATAGGTTATACATTAAAGGGTTCCATTTGGTCACAACTGCCTCAACAAGAGCCACGTCATCAACTGAAAGTGCGGAAAGTCATACGCCTGTATGATGAGGCCTTGGGCTTCGTGTGGTACCCGGGCTTATTCCTGAAGCTGCTGGAGGGTGGAATATGAGGAATGACCTTTGATGTCATCAGAAGCTCCAACACTGGAAACTGATAAAGTATAAAGATGAATGGGAGAAGAAGGAGCAGAGCTGCGGGGTCAGAAAAGGCAGCAGCCTAAGTCCAACGCTCTTCATCATTCAGGTCAATGAGTGGCCACTGCTGGGTAATCCTCTGTGGTGTCAGGTCTCACAATAGATAAATAGAAGAAAAAAAAAAAAAAATATATATATATACATAGAGAGAGAAAAAAAATAGTCTTCTAGGTATTTTATTATCTCCCTTGCAGATATGATTTCCTTCTCCTCTCGGGCTCGCTCCGTCTCGCTCATGATCTCCGCTTCTCTCTGCCACTTACAGGAGACACTTGAGGCTTCAGAGAAGGATTAGATCAAAGTTCAGTCCTAATTGGATTGTGTTTCTCAGGTGTTTTGGTGAAATTTAATTTTCTGCTTCTAGAAAGTCTTCACACGTCCTCACAGCCTCAAGTCAAAGGAAAGGGTGACGGCGGCGGGCACAGCTCTGGGGCTGATGATTGCACCCCCCTCACTGATGGTGGGGTGAAAGGACAACTCCGGGGACAGACTCAAGATTCCGATGTGTGTCTATAAAGACATCTTCCCAATGTACGGGGCAGGAGATACAGCCTGCCAGGGCTACAACCGACCAAAGGGAGCATGACCCTATGATAACACTTCTAGTAAGAAATTACGCACCCAGAGCAGGGTACTTAACTCTCAGGCTCAGTCTGAGAAGTCACGGGTGGCTGCCTGAGGCTGTGGCCCTGGTAGTCAAATGGTTAAAGTTATTGTTTCGTGACGCCACCTGCTACAGTCCTCCGGTGGTTGATGGTATTGTGGCAACGATGGTGTAGTCCTCCACATGCAGGACTGGACAAACGGGGCAGGGATTCTGTATAGAGCAGTTCATGCAAGAAAGAATGCAGCAGAGTCGACAACTCACTTCACCGGGTACTTTACTGGAAAACTTTTAGTCATCGTTACAGTCTTTCAGTGCAGTAGATGTTACAACGACAAATGCTACGAGTGCTGCAAGTGGAATGTCTGGCTGATAGATGGATCCCTCACTGTGTGCCATTCCTGTTCTTTCCCTTGCCTCCCAGTGGCGGTGAAGTCTGATCTCCTGAAGATTAATCTGACCTCCTGCTGTTCCTTGTTCTCCTCTCCCTTGTACCCGTCGGGTGAACCTTCTCTGGTCACTGCAGTGTCCTGCTGTTCCTGATTCCCCTCTTTCTGGGCTCTTTGGGAGTCGGGCTGTATCTGGAGACCTCCCCGGTCATCGGATTTCTGTGAGCCTTATAGGAACTCACAGGTGCGGGTGCCGGTACCCGGTTTCTTTCCTGGGGCAAACTAACTCTCTGGTTACGTCTTGCTCCCCACATTGAGTGAACTCCCTGGTGAGTTTCTTTCTCCTTTCCTTCCTTATTGGGATCTCTTCTTGCAGTCCTGGGTCCCTCAGCCGAGGAGACCCTCCTTTCTGCCTCCAGGCCGGCTGCCTGGTTAACTCATTTCTCCTCTAGACTACTCTCCTAGACTCCTCTCTAGTTCCCAATGGAGGTCACTATATACCCTCCCGGGGTCCCTCCCACCTGCTGACTAGTGTGGGGTGTGAGTTCTAGGGTTCCACCTACTGGCCATAGTTCCACTTGCAGTGGGGTGACTACACCGCTGTTGTGGGTGTAGTACCCTTTTGTGGCACCTACATCGTGGGGCGCCACAGAAACCTGCACCAAGGTCTTCATTATGTACTTGATGAACATAGAACAAAGATATCCATTAGCAGAGACATCAGACCACAGAGACATCAGACCACAGAGACCACAGAGACATCAGACCACAGAGACATCAGACCGCAGAGACATTAGACTGCAGAGACATTAGACCACATACACAGCAGACCACAGGGACATCAGACAGCAGAGACATTCATCAGCAGAGATATCAGACTGCACAGACATCAGACCACAGAGACAATCTGCAATCAGCCCACGCAGTTCAGTAGTGACAGACGTCCCACATGTGGTATCTTATAGGTCAGCAGCACAGAAGGAAAATGTGGCCCCCCCGGGTCTGGTTGCCACAATAGCATTGTCTCCCCCGGGGAACCATGCTGTTCTTGGAAGCAAGGGAAGGTACCCACACCAGGTGAACCACACACACAACACCTTCTAGTGCCAGGCCAGAAGGGGGAGCTCTAAAACCCGAGTCCAGAGGGTGGTCCCCTGACCCGCCCAGGGGTCTATGGGAACTCGGTACTCGGGCGTTGATATGGGGGTGCTGTCTCGGTGGCTGGTGCCCGGGTCCGTGGCCCTGGGGGTCAGCTGACTAATTGGTTAAATGATAAAAGTCTTGTGACACCACCTGTGGATTCTGGTGAAGGGACCAGCGCTGCTTTAGACCACTGGGGATGATAGACAGGCAGCTTAGGTGGTACAGCTCCTCACAGGTGGAGCGGGGTCCCCGGGGCAGGGATGAGGTGACGGGGATTGGCACAGGGAGGTGGTTAGGCAGTCGGGCCGCTGCGACAGTCTCTAGACCGGACGGGTTCAGGGTGTCCATCCCTGAGACACACACTCGGTGTACGGGTTGCTTCCTGGGGTGAACCGGTATGGCTCCTCTGCCCCCAGTCTGCTCCTCTACACCTTAAGCCTTGCCTTCGACCTCACTCGCAGGCCCTCAGACTGGCTAGGCTGGTCAACTGGCTTGAGCCTAGCCCGGCTCCGACACACCAGGATGTCTTCACAGTTCTCCTAGCGACTGCATACTCTAGCTAACTCCGCCCCCAGCACCGGTATTTATAGGGGATCTTGCTTAAGGCAGCAAGTGGAGCTCCCCCTACTGTTCTGGAGTGGGAGGTGTTGTGTGTATGTGGGTTACCATCCATGCCTTAGGTGGTCCTGTGGCTTCCTGTAATGGCAGGGTGCCACACCCCCCCTATAAATTCTGGTCTTGGGGCGGTGTTAGGCAGTTCAGTTCCTAGGAGGATTGTGGAGAGGTCCCATGAACTGGAGTAGAGTAAGGCTCATCCCAGGACATAGACTAGCCAGTGTGAGGGATCCCTAGGAGAGGGTCTGAGGAAGTGTAGAAGCAAGTCTGGGGAGTGAAGCCAGTGCCAGGCTCACCCCAGTACAGAGCGCAGGAGTGGACACCGGAGTCCGAGGATGTGAGGGACTCTAGGCTCAGCAGCCGGAGGGCGGGAGATTCCAGGTTGCTTGTCCACTACGAGACCCAGGAGACACAGCAGCACCAGAGAGCTCAGGGAGAGCAGTCGAGGAGAGTAACCAAGAAAGGGCTCAAGCCGCCTGTCATACCGGCCAAGAAAGCACACAAGAGAGGAGAGGGTCGCAGCGTAGCTACAGGCAGCCAGGACCCACCAAGAGCAGCGCAGTAGGGAGGTCTCAGAACTCGCCGGGTGTGGAGTATTCCAACTTGCTTCCAGGCTCCGGACTCCTAACATCTCTTGTGGACAGTGCCCTGGACAAACCTGCTGCTCTTCTCAGTAAAGGTAGTGAAGACTGCAACCCTGGTGTCTGCCAGTTATTTTTGCACTCATTGTCCTGCACCCCCAACTGCCTACTACCCCCACAGACTTTAACGGTTGCCCTGGGGATCTGCTCCACCCGCAGGGGGCGACACCACCACAGCTGCATTCACATCGTCCCCAGAGGTGCACACAGCAGCAGCAACGGGGGTCAGTGGGTGCTCTCCTCTGTGGACACACAGGGGTCAGTGGGTTTGTCGAGCCCACTGGGACGGGGTACTCGGTACCGGACCGGGTCTGCTACTGGGGAAGTCACGGGTGGTCCTGGTCCGGACCATGTCCCGGACTGGCAAATAAAAGGGGATATTTACAGGGGATTGTCAGTCGTGACGCCACCCACTGTGTGCGGCCAGTGATGGGGCCGCCGCTGCTGCAGAACCTCCGGGGATGATGTAATGGCAGCGTAGATGGAATAGTTCCCGTGGGCAGAACTGTGTTCCCCGGGGCAGTGATGGTTAAAGCCTATAGTGTAGTGTGCAGGCTTGGTGCTGAGTGCAATTCACTTACTGGCCAGATGCTGCAGGAATCCTCCTTCAGTGTTGGAGCTTGCACGCTGTGGCTCTGCAGGTTGAGGGCTGTTATGATCCTGTATGGAGGGAATAGTTCGCAGGCAGAGACAGACCAGAGAGTTGGATTCAGGGTTCACCGTTCTTCTTCTTTAAAAGTGCAAAGATTCTCAAAAACAGTTCAAATTTCAAAAAGTCAAAAGCAGTTCAAAAGGACATGAGTGCTTCAAATCCTGCACGCAAGCACTCCACAGTTCAAAGTCTTATGCACCATCTCTCACGTGCAAACTGGCCTTAAAACCAAAGGGGAGCACACAAAGGTGCTCAACTATATACAGGAAAGTTCGTACCAAGTCATTGTCCTTGATCTCTAATGTTCATAACACATAAGACAAACAGGGGAAAGCTAACATTCATTCAGGCATGGGATGGGGACAATAAGGAACAGGTCACAGTCACACTTACAGTTTCCTCTTTTCTTCTATCTGGATGCAGAACCCGGGTCTCACTCCTTCTTTCTTTCTTGCTTGATCTTCCACGGTAACATCTGCGACGTCTTCCTTCTGGGGTACACTTCCAGGTTTTGCAGTGCAGTCATTAGTAGGTAGCTTTCCGGGGTCTGGGTGATAGCATCCTTCAGGATCTTAGGTGTAACACTCTCAGTAGTATCTGTGGGACCCGTGTCAACAATTGGGTCCGGTTGCTCGGTATCGTCTGGATACTCCATGTCTAAGGGCTCATCCTCCTCTAATGACTCTAGGGACAGTCTCCGTTCTTTCATGCCATACGGGCCTCGCTCACCTTGCACGGACACATCAATCAGGGTTGTGGTGTGGCATTCGGCTTCACTTTCTACACGGTCACGAGGAACTCCAACCCAGCCGGGTTGTATAGACAGTCTCATAAGTCTGGCGGTGGTCAATATCAATATGAATCCGGGTCCGATGCTCCTCCTGGGCCCGTGTCATCTGCTGGGGTAGCAGTCGCAGCACACCTCGCCGGGTGTCTTGGACGTATGGACACTCTCTCCCGCCTTCTGCCATCTCGCTCTGGTCACACAAGGTCTCTCCCTGGCCGGGTTCCTCCACCGGGTTACTCCGTGGGCCCTCCGGGATCACTTGTGGTCTTCCAATACTGGCGCTCTCCTCGGCGTCCTCCGCTTCTGTCCGCGTGTACTGCAATGGCGACTGCTTCTCTTCCAGTCGTTCATCCAGCCTCTTCCTGATGACGATTTCCTGTTGATCTCCCGCCAGCTTCTCGTTGGTAGAAGGATCTAGGGGCGGAGGCTCTTCTTTCAGAGTGACGGCTGGCTCTCCCGGAGTTAAGGGGAGCCAGGGCGGGTCCTTCTTTTCGCACCTTGGACCGTGCCGGCCCACGATGGAAGTTTTGGTTACGCCTCCTCTGCACATGGAGCTAAGCTTCTATGGCCGCCATTAAGGTCAGGTTTTGGCGGGAAAGTCCAGAACACGTTTCTTTAGGCGCACGGGGTCCAATTCTTTTGGACCAGGTAGATCCTGTTCGTGACGCCAGGTTTGTCGAGCCCACTGGGACAAGGGTACTCGGTACCGCACCGGGTCTGCTACTGGGGAAGTCACGGGTGGTCCTGGTCCGGACCGTGTCCCGGGCTGGCAAATAAACGGGGATATTTACAGGGGATTGTCAGTCGTGACGCCACCCACTATGTGTGGCCAGTGATGGGGCCGCTGCTGCTGCAGAACCTCTGGGGATGATGTAATGGCAGCGTAGATGGAATAGTTCCCGTGGGCAGAACTGTGTTCCCCGGGGCAGTGATGGTTAAAGTCTATGGTGTAGTGTGCAGGCCTGGTGCTGAGTGCAGTACACTTACTGGCCAGATGCTGCAGGAATCCTCCTTCAATGTTGGAGCCTGCAAGCTGTGGCTCTGCAGGTGGAGGGCTGTTATGATCCTGTATGGAGGGAACAGTTCGCAGGCAGAGACAGACCAGAGAGTTGGATTCAGGGTTCACCGTGTTTACTTCTTACGTTCTCAAGTTCAAGTTACAGTTCAACACAGTTCTTACAGTCGGTTACAAGTCTCAATACACGGGTTCACTCTCCCCTCCGGGGTTCCCTTTACTCCCTGCAGCCAGGTCTCTTTTTCTGTGACCCCTCACTCTGTCTCTGTGTCCCTTTCCGGGCTGTTAACGTTCTCTGGGTTCACTTGGTGTGTGTGACTCCGGACAGTATGGCGGTGACTCGGGCCCCTGTGAGCCCTCCTGTTTGTCACTGAGCTGCCTGTCCTTTGGGGTAGGGACCAGGCCCGGACTGGCCATAGGGCATACCGGGAGTTTTCCCGGTGGGCTGAATGGGAATTGGGCCGTTGCGGCCGCTCTTTACCTTTAAGAGGTCGCCTGCGGCCCCTTTCTGTCTTTCTTCGGCCGCCGGCCGGGCACAGCCAGGGAGCTGCACAGTAGCTGTAGCCGCGTTTCCGGTGTGGAGCTTCCGGCTGTGTTCCTGCAGCCGCTTCTTGGAGGATACTCCTCTACTCCTCTGCGGCTCCAGCTGATGGACGCCTCCCTGAAGCTTCTGTACACCCTGCTGACCAGGGGCCTGGGGCAATGCAGTGCCTGCACTGTCGGCTGTTACCGGGAACGTCCTCCGGCTTCATCTCCTGCGTCTGCTGAGCTCCTTCAACCTGGGCGGTAAGAAGGAGTATCATGCCTCCGGCCTGGAGGTCTCTGCAGTGAGATGTCTGGTGGCTGCCATCTGAGGCACCGGGAATTTACAGCAGTTGTTTGAACTTTCTCTGCCCTCCCAGATCTGTGACCTGTCAGCAACTTCCATCAATCCCACAGACAGAGCGACGGACCGGAGAGCAGAGGCCTGTCCTGGATGGTAATTGTGACTCAGGCAGCAGAGCAGCACTGTAAGACCATGTCCATGTGTCTGTGTGTGTGTACAGTACATGTGTCTGTGTGTGTGTACAGTACATGTGTCTGTGTGTACAGTACATGTGTCTGTGTGTACAGTACATGTGTCTGTGTGTGTGTACAGTACATGTGTCTGTGTGTACAGTACATGTGTCTGTGTGTACAGTACATGTGTCTGTGTGTGTGTACAGTACATGTGTCTGTGTGTGTGTACAGTACAT